>CM038111.1:25654884-25966120 GCA_001642375.2 Mentha longifolia | reverse complement strand
CACGAGTGCTGAGTGATTTCTCTTTGAAGCGATACACGAGTGCTTGTGAGGTGGTGAGGATCCTATTTTAACTAACATTTTCGTTTTTGTGTAAAAAAAAAAAGAAAAAAAAGGAGAAAAAACCTTGTTTTGCAGGTATGTCGGGTGAGCTGATCCACAAAAAAACTCATGATAGAGGCGATGGTGGAAGAATGGGGGGAGAAAATAAAGTCTGAGTTGGCGATAATTCGCCAAAGGCGTGGTGGTCGAGACAAAGGCAAAGTCCGAAACTATAGCCGATGTAACTACTTTGAGTCATATTATGATGGCTATGCTGAGGATTTAGAGTATGGAGGTGAGGACGACGAGCTGAACATTACCTACTTTCAAGGGAAATATGATCCGGAGTTGTATCTTGAATGGGAGAGAAATATGGAGCTCGTGTTTGCTTGTCATAACTATTCTGAGTTCAAGAAGGTGAACTTGGCATCCATGTTGCTTTCGGACTATGCTCTGACTTGGTGGGATAAGTTAGTGAAGAATAGAAGAAGGAATGCAGTAGAGTCGATCATGACTTGGAAAGAGATGAAGGCAGTGATGAGGAAACATTTCGCACCTTCCCATTACTATAGTGAGAATCAGACCAATTGGTGGCAACATATTCAAGGAGAAGTTTTTGGGAGAAAGAAAAGCAGAAGAAGGACGTCAAACGTCCATTTGTGAAGCCATGGTCAGATTTTATAAGTTTCTCTAATCCAGTTCGTGCTAATGGTGGAGTTGTGATCAAAGATGACAGAAAAGATTCAAAAATGGAGGTCTTGGAAGAAATGAATGAAGAGGTGGAAGAAATCAAAGCACCTCCTGGGCCACTTACTTTATTCGATGATGTGTCCGAGTGTGCATAATCAAGTAGGTGATGAAGAGCAGTGAGATCTTACCTCATTGGTTGTTGAAAAACAAGTTTGTGAGGATCAAGTACAGCTGCAAAAGAGGCGGAGATGGTGAAGCCTAAGGAGGAGGAAGTAGAGACAAAGGAGAATGAGTTGATGCATCAGTCTCTACTTGATCGGAGTGATGACTTGGAGTGGGTCGAAAAGGAGGAGAAGTTTTTGGGGGCAAAGTGTAGCAAGGGGAAAGTTTTGGCCACTAATGATCTTGAATTCTCTTCTATTTATTCATTTGTGCAGGAATTCGATGATGTTTCTTCCAAAGATGCATTTCATGATTTATTATCCATTCGAGGGAGCGAACATTGATCGGGTTCAAGGGGGATAAAGAAGTTGGAGGATTTGAAGAGAAGGAGAAGCAAAATTTCTTTCCTTTTGATGTGGGAGACGAGCAGGATTTGAGGACAAATCCTCTTCAGAGGAGGGGAATGATGCAGCCGTAGATTGTGGATTTCACTTTATGGCCAAGGATTGAAGATGATATGGGCTAAAGAGTGAAGATATTATTTATTAGTTTATTTAGTTGAATATTTTATTATTTTCGGATTTTATTAATATTCTAGTTGGTAGGGGTATTTTTCATCATTATTTTGATAATTTTATTCCTTTTGAGACGAGGATTTGGTTTGGTATATGTTAGGATAAGTTTATAACTAGTTTCCTTATAGAATTGGACTTTTTGCAAGCCTATAAATATGGCCTTTATGTAATGCACGAAAATTAGACTTTGATGATATATTTTGGTGAGTTTATCTCCTCTTTAGAGAATTTCGAAATTCTCTTTGTTCGTCGAAGACGAACGTTTATTCCGGCGAATCAATCGAGTTCATCACCCTCGTTTGTGTGTCATTCATCGTCCCCGAGTTGCTTAGACAATACCAGTTGGGGTATAGGGAGCTTCGTCTCGTCCATATTACTTCTTGGATTCGATCTAGGAGGTTTTGGGATTTTCCATCGGTATCTTTGAGTCTTCCGCTTGCGTGTTGAATTACGGATCTGTGAAGGTTCGTATCACGGTCACCCCTACAATACTAGTTAACTCCATTGATCAAATCGAATGCAGCTAAAATAAATAAATTGAAAATAAAAGATACGATGGAAATCCCAATACATCTACGAACTAAACCCCCTAAGTAATATAGATAAGCTGAAACCTCTATATCCCAAAGAGACGGTCGCCGAGCCATACGGGGATGCTGAATGACACACAACGAGGGATGGTTTACTCGCTGATTCGCCGATAAAGAATATCTTGGTGAACCGAGAAATCCATAGGATAAACAAAAGGAGATAATATCTCATATTTTTATTGATAATCAAAGATGAGGGTGTTATTTTCGTCACCCCCCCTATAGGCCTTATTTATAGGCTTCAAAAAAACCTATTTTTTACATGGAAACAAATCAAAATCTTGTCCTAATGGGTAACAACTCATCCCTAGTTTATTTTGGTAATTAACTACCCAAATAAAGAAGGAAAGAAACATTTTAAATATCACACTATACAAAACGAAAATTAAATAATAAATCTCTTTAATATTGTCTTCAAACTTGAGCCCATATCATCGTCAAATATTGGCCCACAAGCTTGAAATCTTGAACCATAGCTTGCATCACTTTTGCACTTGACCATACTTGGAGTGAATTTGGAATAGTTTCGATCTCTTGATGATGAATAAATGCATGTGCGTGATTCTTGGATGTTTCATTGCTTGAAGAAGATATGTTTTCATAGATTCTTGAGTGGAAATATGAGAATTCATGGTTTAGAGTCTCTTGAGTTGAATTTCCATATGCATTTGAATTTATTTTCATTTGGATATGCATGAATGAAGTGAGATGAATTTTTCTTGAACTTAGGGGAGTTATGGTAATGAAGTGCTTGATGTTTGCTTGAAACTCACTTCTTGAATGTTTAAAGGCAAAATGGGGGGTGATGGTTAGAAACAATGTGATTGTTTATATAAAAATCCATTGATGTAGTTCCTTGAATCTTATTTGGATTTTTCACTTGTTGTAGGGATAAAGGAGCTAAAGGAAAAGGGTCTTCTAAGGCACTCTCTAAAGCATTGGTAACCTATTCCAATAAGAGGCGAAAAGATGGTTCCTCTTCATCTCACCCTTCGGAAACCACTTCAAGAACAATGGATCCGAAAGTCCCGGAAACTCATAACTTACATTTGAACACTCATGAAGAAAGGGCCCGCCTTTGCTACTCTAGTCACCAAAGGAATTGAGAGAGACAAGATTTCCATCTCGTGAGGTGTTGGAAGAATTGGGGCTTTATGAAAATGTGAAGGCTCTTTTCGACAATATTGGATGGGGAAATTTTCTTGATGATAACATTCAAGACCGAAGGACATATTCGAAGGTTGTCCTTGAGATGTTAACTACATTGGACACTTCTCATATGCATGTCATGAGGAGCATCAAATTTCAATTATTTGGATGTAAGCATATGATGACTTATGAGGAAATCGATAATGCCTTTGGTGTGCCACATGGAGGAGATCAACTCGTGGATAGAGTATTCAATGTAAAGGCTATTTGGAAGAAGCTCGTGCCAAATTCGGAAGAGGGGTATAGATCCGGGTATTCCAAGTCAAATGAAGTGAGGAATCCGGTGCTTCGGATAGTGTTGAAGATCTTGTCGCATACCATCATTGCAAGAAAAGAGAACACTTCGGTGAGGAATGATGATTTGTTTATCCTTCATGCTATGCTCACTGAAAAGAGAATAAGTTTTTGTGATTTATTTCTTCTTCAATTGAAGAAGCATGCTCGAGGTGAAGTAGGAAAGATCAATATTGGAGGCATGCTTACTCCAATTGCAAGGAAGATAAGAGGAAACCTTGGTGGCTATCCGCTAATGGGAGGTAATTTTCTCTTTGATTTTGTCAAGCTCCAGTATTTGCGTTTCCTTAGTTCGAGTACCCCTCCTTACTACTTTCGAATTAATAGCAAAGAATTGTACCCTTTACCAAATTCTATGAGCATATTAGTTACAAATTTCAATGAAAGGATAAATTGGTATTTGCACACTCCCTTACATAAGATGATCATGAGGGTTCGAATGTTCAAGCAAGGTGAGGGAGATGAGCATGCTCTTGGTGAGGTAAGCCAGGATGATTTTGAAGGAGGACACCGGGGGGTGGAGGAAGAGGAAGGAATGGAAGATAATGATGATGAGTCTAGAAGGAATGATCAAGGTCTGAGTGGGGCTTGCTATGATGAGAGGTTTGAGGCTCTCGAGAGTAGAATGGAGGAATGGAGGATAGCTTCAAGGCTTTAGATGCCCAAGTAACAGTAATGAGGAGAGAGGTCACTTCGATGAGAGTCACACAACTTGAGGACTTGGAAAGGAGTGAGAGGATGGAGAAGCAAGCAACATCGATGATGGAGCTATTGGAAAGCTTCCGGGATTATCAAATTGCCCAAGGGGCGACTTGGCCCCGACCGCCATCATCATCATAGCTTGGAATGTTTGTAAGTGTAATTTAAATGCATTATTTATCTTTCCTCCAAACTTATTTTAGAGTTATTTTCTAAAATAAGTTTGGGGGAGGAGGGTATGATAATGAATTTAAATTACTTTCATTTCATGTTTTGCTACTTTCCGTTATGCTCTTGTCCTTAATTTTCCTTGCTTTTTTGTTATTACTTGGGTTACTTGGTTTGAAAGAATTACTTGGTGCTATAGTTGAGAAGGGATTGTGAAGGTTTGATTGGTGTGTATTTGATTCAAGGTGTGAAAGAAGTTTGTTTGAATATTGGGTTTGCTTAAATTGTGGATGAGAATTGGTGGTTGTTGGAGAGGAACTGGTTTTGAGATGAGTTTGACTGGTGGAATTATTTGGGAGTTTTGTGGTCATTTGATGAGTTGTGTTGTGATGTGTGAATTTGTTGTTTTGATGCTTTTAGGGGATTTATTGTCTCTAGGGGATGAATAGGGATTGAATGAATTTTTTTTGGGATTCATGAGTTTGTGTCGAGTTTGGTGGTGTGATGTGCGAAAATTGTGAACATTGAAAAAAAATTTGAATGGAAAAAATGTATGTATGCTTGCATGTGTGAATACGAAAGCACGTGTTTAATTGCTCATGTGCATTAGAGTGAGATGTCAATGATTAATGCTAAATGATGACATTTTTGAAATTTCTCAAGTTTAAGTCAAGCATGATTAGGGTTATTTCACTTGAATGGCTTGGGATGATTAAACTTAAGTACTTAGGCTCTAGACACAAAGCTTGAGAGGATTTTGAGCCTTAAACTATGCATCTTACATAGTTGATATCCTTTCTTGAGAGCTTGATCTTGCATTGCATATTCTTTACTAGAACTTGCCTTGATATTCTAGTTAGAAATATTACATGTTTGCATGATTAGGAGATGATCTTAGGCCATCATTGCATAGCCCATTTTCGCTAAACACTAACCTATCTTTCATTACCATTGTCATCCCATTTTGAGCCTTGAATAGAGCCTTTTCTTCTTGAACCGGACAATAGGGGGTGAAGGATGGTTAAGGGAACCTTGGTGGAAGTTGAAAATTCATGAGAAATGGTGGTTGATGGTGAAGGGTTTTAAGATTAGTTTTGAGTTGAAAGAACACTCTTATAAGCTGATGAGCCGGGGTCCAGCAATGATGAATCAAACCCGGAGTTGCAGCTGAGAGGTCCAGTTACAAGATGAGAGCCAGGAAGTTGCAAGACTATTTCCAGTGCATTATCTGGAAGAAACTTGAAGATGAAGTTGTTGGACTTAAGCAGCCCTAGTTGGTGACCTTGACCGGTGTCCAAGACTGAAGTTGTGGAAGAGCCAAGTTTCCATAGTTAGTATTTGTGTTCAAACTTTGTTTTTTTATTTAATTTAAGTAGTAAGCCCATAGTTAGTATTTGTGTTTTTGAGATTAGTAGCCCAATTGTACTCAAGGGCCCAGTTCTATTCCTAGTGGGATTAGCCCTAGTGGTATTTAAGTTTTTGGAAAAACACCATTCAAGCAGACAACTTTGAATCAGAAATCTTATTGATCGATTTGTCTCCATCGTGCTTTTGGTTCACGAATTCTTTTGTGTTCTTGGTAGAGTTTGGCAACTTCAAACTTGAAATCAATTGTCTCGTTCGTGATATCCAGTCGTATCCGGGTTAGATAAGCCACGAAGTTTGCTCCATAGGCGCGTTTCGGATTCAAGTAGATCCGGGGTTCGTTTTCGAGTAAGTTCTCAATCTATTTTTCTATTTTCCGTTCCATCGGACGGCGCCATCTTTATCGTATCCATCACCACCTTCTTCCAACACCAAAACCTGCCCATACTTCATCCCCAAACCCTCGCCCCATCCAGATTTCCGTTCGTAAAACCACCATCCTAAATTTTTAACCATCGACCCAAAAGTCCGTCCCGTGCCAAATACCAATCCCCTCGTGCGAATTGGCTAAATTTTGGATATGTTCTTCATAACCCTAAGTTGTAACTCGTGTTAAAATTTGAGCATAATCAGAATTGAATTGCTAAGGTTTATGTCGTACGCCTATTCAGTGTATTCGTGGGTAGAATTTAGGGATTATCATTCATATTTCATAGTTGTAATTTGGATTGAATCTATCATAGCTGACGTGTGTTTGATTCGTAGCTTCCGTATATTGAGATCCCATGATAAATTTTGGCATCAGAGCCACGTCAGTCTTGCTGGTCGTGGTTCTATCCAAATAGGTGTCGTGACATATTAGGGGCAAAAGTTTCGATCGATAAAAAAAAAACATTCTGATAAAAAAAGAAAAGAAAAAAAAGAGTTAATCGAAGGTCTTAGTGTGTCACTGTGTGTTTTGTGATTGGTTCTTGCGTCATTCTTGTATTAGGTAGTAGTTGTGTCTTCATTTCTTCGAGTTTCGTCGATAAAACTTAAAACGGATGTATCTTTTGATCTACTTGTCCGCTCAATCGCCATAATACCATTCGGAAACGTCTCGACGAGACCAAGAAGTTAACACCGCTATGCCGTGTTTGGATCACGTTGAGGGCCAAAAACAGTCGTTTGAAGGTGATACCGTCCAGTTAAAAAAAAAAAAAAAAAAAAAGCGTATCTTCGTCTATATTATTTGAGTGCATTGGATAGTGTAGGTTTCAGTTCCTACGTCAGTTCAAGTCGGATTAGTGCTCATAACTTGTTACGACTTATATTCCAAAGTTCCTAGTTAGCCTTTATTCTTTCTAGCCTTTCTTCCTTCCAGTCTTTCTTTTTCTAGCCTTTCCTGTTTGCTTAGCCCTTACCTAACCACTGAAATTTCTATCCTTTATTTGTACCCCTTGCCGTGAATTTTACTCACATTGTCAGCAGCTTCGTGTCTTTACATATCCGTGATCTTTGGGAGTCAAATTCGAGTTCTTGATTCAAGCCGAGAAGTCCACATCGGTTCTGCCAAGGGTTTGAGGTTTAGAGACTATTGTGATTGCAAAGTGAGTGACATACACGAGTGATTAAAAAAAAATCTGAGAGAATAAACGAGTGATTGTGAGGAACTGTGAAGATTTTACTTGTTTCTTTTACGTTTGCTCATTTTGCAGGTACCATGAAATCCGGAGACGGTTCCAAGAATCACGACAGTCCAACCCCACCCAAGTCATCTACTACACCTCTTGAGATGTCATCATCATCTCAACAGCCTTGGGATGCTAAGTATCACTTCGATGCTATGGCACAACACTTTGAGAGGCGCAACCAATTGCTAGAACAGAAGATTGATGATACGTTGGATAAAGTAATGGCGCAGTTCGAATGTCTCAATCATCGAGCAACATTACCTCCACAATCAGAAATCAGCCTATCCAGTAAGATCCACCATTCAGACGACAACCTGTCCACCGAGAGACACCACATCGTCCCCAGCCCCAGCCAGTGTTTGAGCCTGTTTCAGATGATCATGAAGAAGAATATGATGACTATAATGAGGAATCAGAGGCTAAAATTGAGTTTCCATAGAGGAATCAGAGACGTGACCGTCGATGTCCACCTCCCGGGTGTGATTTCCGCATCAACCAGTGCCGACACGTCGATACAGATAGCTTGTTGAACAACATCAAAACAAGCATTCCAGAGTTTGAGGGCTTATATGACCTTGATGTGTATCTTGATAGGGAGAGGAAAGTCAACAAGGTCTTCGATTGTTATGACTTTCCTGAGTTGAAGAAGGTTCAGCTTGCTTCTTTGGAGTTTAGAGGATATGCAGCCTCATGGTGGGAAAATCAGCAAGAGAGAAGACGCCGTGATCGATATCCACCTATTGACACTTGGTAAGAAATGAAAGATGTGATGAGAGGCAGATTCATCCCAGTACACTATGAACGAGAGCTTGAGAAGAAGTTGAACAAGATTAAACAAGGCACCCGTTCGATTGAGGAATACCACAAAGAACTTGAGACGACTATGAATCGGGTCAGAAAGGAAGAGACATTGGTTGCCACAATCAACCGATACATTGAGGGAATGAATCCAGACATAGCATGTGAAGTCAAGTTGAGGGATTTCACCAGCATTGAGGCTATGATTCATTATGCTTCTATCATCGAACGACAACTCAAGGAGGGACGCAGAAAATCATCCCAGTCGACACCAGCACGGACACCATGGACATCCACGCCGAGGACAACTTCTACACGTCCTCAGGACCAGTCCACGCAGATCCGATTACAGCTCACCTACACAGAATCGGACCCCTCCACCTTGACCTACCCCATCTAGTCAGCCTCTAAACAGTACTCCGGGAAGAGCACATGACGTTCAGTGTCACAAGTGCAAAGGATGGGGACACTTTTAAGCCCAGTGTCCGAATCGCAGAGTTCTCATCATTACCGATCAGAATGAGTTAGAATCAGTTAGTGAAGATGAACTCGAAGATCCAGTTGAAGCAGAGGACGCCACACAGTCCCTTGAACAGTCCCTTGAAGAGTCCATCAGCGTTGAAGTCGAAGATGCTAAACCGAAGCTGACTTACCCTAGTATTATTTCCATTCGAGCTTTGAGCCTCTTTCGAGAATAACAGAATAATTAGCGAGAAAACATCTTCTACACTCGTTGTTCGGTTCTAGATAAGATATGCTCGATGATCATAGATAGTGGTAGCGTTGTGAACGCCATCAGCCAATATGCAGTAAGGAAATTAAACCTGATTCCACAGAAACATCCCAAGCCTTACCGTCTACAATGGTTGTCTGACTGAGGCGAAATCAAAGTTGGATATCAGGTACATTTACATTCTCGGTTGGTAGATATACTGACATTGTTTTATGTGACGTTATCCCTATGGATGCGGCACATATTTTGCTTGGTCGTCCTTGGCAGTTTGACAGGAAGGCGATACATGATGGATGTTGGGGTTGTTGTGTATAGCTAAAGCAAAAACTTGTTTTAGTATATACGACATGTATTCCACTGGTAACAATCACCTATCTGAATGAATATATTAATAAGAATAAGCCCTATATCTCATGTTTTAGAACACGTGGACGGCTCGGGTGTCAGGGAGATCACGCAGCGTTCGATAATAATTATGAGATATAAACAGTGTCACAGTCGAGATACCTTGGGAAAACTATCAGTTTAGACTGCAACATAACGGTAGTGGCGGGTCTCAGTCGCTAGTTATGTTGGTACGGTGGAACGTATTGACAGGATCGAGTGAGATAAGGTTCTTCTGATACTGACCCTAGCAATAGGTGAAGAACTAGAGATCTCGGGATTTAGAGATATGATCTTAATCTCGATATGCTATTAGAGATATATGTGTTGTTCACTGTTACTTTGACTTGTATAGCTAAGGGTCTATCGCAACATCCCTGATGACTTGCATCTTGGGTAACATGAGGGCACATAGTATGTCTAATTAGTTATATCAAGACACCGTGTCCGTGTTAGGTTGAGAGATATCCCCTTAGGGAGTTCACAAGGTTTATTATACCAAGTCATGCATGCTGATTAAGTTCAAGTATAATAATAAGGGGTGAACGGGTACTATTTGAGGAGAATAAGATATTAATTAATTATGAGCAGTCATAGGAGCTCTAATTAATTAATGGATATCAGAGTCATTAAACACGGGGATAGCTCTAAATGAAGTATCAGCCCCAATCTACAAATTGGGACAAAGCGGTGATTCAGTTGTGATTCTTTACTGGAATGCATCACAGCTCTAATGAAACAAATGTTCTGGGATGATCATGGTTATTTCATTAGGTAAGGTTAAACTTTGTCTGATAGATAGATCCCTGGGGTGGCCCAAGAGCTCTTCAGGAAAGGAATTCAAGGTATTATTGAGGGATATCAGTTTTGGACTGAAAAGAGGCATTATGGGCTTGAGCCCAATAATGTGGCGCTTACTGTAGTGTAAGGGACGCCAGTTTCCTCTTCTGGTGTCCATCTGATCTCAATAATTGTACTCTGGTTAATTATATAATTATGGAATAAATTAATATCTAATTAATTAAGATTTATTGTTAATTAAGGAATTAGATAATTAATTTAATAATTATATATATTATTTTCCTTATAATAATTAGGATTAATTCTAATTATATTTAATTAGAATTTATTCCAGTAATTATTAACTAAACCGGGCTTTAATTAATTAAAGCCCGTGACTTAGTGGATAAGAAAAAGGGGCGCCACCTCCTCTTATAAATAAT
The DNA here is from genome assembly GCA_001642375.2 of Mentha longifolia. Lineage (NCBI taxonomy): Eukaryota > Viridiplantae > Streptophyta > Magnoliopsida > Lamiales > Lamiaceae > Mentha > Mentha longifolia. Next base: position 25,955,518 of record CM038111.1, on the reverse strand, counting down.
GAGGAGGAGATTCACAAAAAAAAAGGGGTTGCAGAATTGAGAATCGGCGCTTACTACTGCAGAGGGAGAGTTCCGGTTTCCAACGTTCCTAGACGCCCACACAGTCAAAGAACTTCGAGGGAAGGGATCACACCTCAGTAATCTAGACCTGTAGGTTACTCCGTCGGCACAAATTTGAGGTATAACATTCTAAACTCGATTATATATTTTAGTTGCATTTAAATTATCACATCCAATTCGAAGATCTAGTGGGAAAAGGGAATGCTTTCAAGCAGCAGTTTCATCAACTGGTATCAAAGCCACGGTTCTAGAATTGGCTCTGTGATAATTGGAATAAATGTATGTTCATGCATTCGAGTCGATTATGCTTTAAACTGTGCATGCTGTTGTCCGGGAACAACGTGTGTTGTTTTTTATCCCGTTTTATTCAGTTTTTTGTGTTGTTTTTCAAATCGGTGAGAAATAAGGTACCGATTAGAATAGGATTCGTTTTTCTATAATTTCTCTATGTATTTTTTGATTTTGGTATTGTAATTCCTGCAAATCGAGAGTTGGAAAAATGAAGAATGAGGAACGAGAATCGCGGAGACGGCGGAGGCGACGTGCGTGGAAGCGCGTGTCGCGCACGCGCCTGAGCCGACGACGGCTACGGCTATTTCAGGCCGCGGTTTAGCTTACGGCCTCCATCGTTCACGACAGCTAGCCCTAGGGTTTAAACCCTAGGCGAAAGCGGTGTCGGAACGGGGGTGGTGGTGCAGAATTGCCGGCAGGAGACGGTGGTTGGCGGCGGCTGGGGTCGAAACCCTTACGGTTTCGACCAAACCCCATGCTCGCCGCTGCAACGTCGTCGGAGGAGGAGGTGGGCGTGCGGTTTTCAGCGGACGGAGACGCGGGTGAAGGCAGGGGCGGCTGTGGCGGCGGCGGAAACGGACGATGGCGGCAGCGGTTAGGGTTCCGCTGTGCGCACGCCGTCGAGGGTTTCAGCCCCGACTGCTGCGGCTGCTGCTGTGTTTTCAGGCCGCATGCTGACGGAGACGGCGGCCGCAAAGCTTGGCGATGATGACGGACAGGCGGAGGTAGCGGCAGATCCGGCAACAGCGGTGGAGATGGGTGGCGGCGAAGGTTTTTCTTCGCGCAGCCCTAATTCTGACCACTGCGGCTGCGATGGGCTGCTGCGGCTGCTCGATGCTGGTGTGGCTTCTCAACGTTGCACGGGAGTTCTGCTGGAGCAGTGGGAGCTCATGGCGACGGTGGTGGCTGGACGTTGTAGCAGCCATGGCGACGGGCGGCGGCGAAACTTATCCGCGCGCGGACCCGTCATCTGCTGCAGTTGTTCCAGCTGCTGCTGTGCGTGATGGTTCGACTCCGGCATCTCTATGGTGCCGGGCAGCTTGTCCATTGGGTGGTGGTTCGTCGGCGGAGATGCAGCAGCGGCGGCAGCTCGAAGAAGATGAAGACGACGATGATGATGGTGATGGGGCCGGGATGCCGGGCTGGGTTCGGGCCGGGCTGCAAGTGACACAGCTGGCCTGTACATCCTAGCCCATGCGCATTCCGACCCGATCCGGCCCATTTGATGCATACGATGACGGCGCGTGTGATGCACGCGCATACTTTGTCGTGACACGTGTCGGTGACATGGCAAACGAATGAGGGATGTTCGTTTTTCAATGAACGGTCCTCGTCGTTCAACGAGCACTAAGGTTTTCCGAAACTTTAGTGTGATCGTTGAAGGTTAGGTTTTCGTAACCTAATTCATTTCAAAAATCATTCATCTTGTCTCATTTTGGAAATAGGGAATTCCGCGCCCTAATTCCACTTCTAGCTGCTTGCTAATTTTGGAAGGTGGACTTGAAGACCAAGTGAAGACTTTCCAAGACCGAAGCTTGTTTCGGATTTTAATTAATTAAATTGTAATAGATGGGTTTTATCCTTCCCGGTCGGCAGCCTATTTATTTATTTTAATTAATTATGCATGCTATGGATGGTTTAAATTACGTAATGTAATGAAAGCATATTTTGTATGTTATTGTTGCTTTTATTAAATGCGTAATAGAAACAAACATGCCTAGTGTGTCATAGCATGGATTTAAGATTTCAAAAGTGAGCATTTTTATTACTTGCGCTTAGAAATCATGCGGTAGGACTTAATTGTCAAACGTGCTTCGTATATCGCATAAAAACCCTTTGAAAATAAAAAGACTAAGCGGTAAAATCAATTAGTTTTAATTAATTAATTGGGGACCTCCATATTTGATTTTAGACAAAGTCAAGGATTAGGATCGTGTATACGTCCACCCTACGTGGCCTGCACGATTTTGACCCCTTGCCCATATATTCATCGGTAAAATTTCTCAATAACTTAGAATATTCTTTAGGAGAGTGGGAGTTGTACGAGTAAGCGTCCACCCTACGTGGCTTGCACGTACAGGCTCTAACTCGGTCCTTAGTGGAAATTTTAAGTGAGATAATCTAAGAGGGCGTCTACAATACCGGCACAGTTCTCGTTTTCTGTGCTATCTTGTAGATAAACTCGGTTAGGTGAATAATATGGTTAAAGCTTAGCTACTAATTGATGAATCCTCCTTACGAGGTCACTTCTCAAAATAGTAGGGTCCGGTTAAGGTACGGGTTATTATTTCTTTAGTTCACAAGGGTCCATGTGATGATAAGAGAAATAAACTGGCTCTAGAAGTCATGGTTGAAAATTTCATGCTTGCCTAGTCGCCCTACGTGACTCAAGTATAAAATTTTTGGGCTACTCGTTTGTTGGTTCAATGTTATTTTATCAAAGGGTTATAACATTGATAACATAAATTATTCTTTTTAAATGAGTTGTTAACTGTCAACTTATGTTATTTGGTTTCAGATATGTCTTTGTCCTCAATACGCAATAAAATAAATCGTTTGCTAAATTCCCCTAATGGAATTCCTGAGGTTTTCCGTGAGAAGCTGCTGGCAAGAAAAGAAATGGAGTTAATGAGGTTTGTGGATTATTTCGATATGAAACGGTACCTCAAGGTGTTCACACATTTCTCTGTCGAATACTTCCTAAATGGAGGAAAGATGATGGGAAGAACGAGGTGTGAAATATTACTTTCTACTTTCCCTGATTGGTTTTTGGCCTTAAGGGAAGAAGTTGTTGGTGAAGTTCATCATGAGGATGTCTTTGCTTTATGAGAAGAATTACTCAAACTTGATGAAGTCAAGATCAACTTAATTCGGGAAGCAAGAAGGGAAAATCGACTTGATCAAGGGAAACCTCCTAATGAAGAAAAGGTTATGAGATACTCATGAACCTGGGATGAAAATGAATATACCATTAGTGACTATGTTTAGTCTCAAAGGTATAGGAGGTTTCTTGATTTTGTTGATGCGACCAGAGCCAAAGTTCAGTTAGCATGCGAACATAAACTTCCAGCCAAAGAGGTTTATGCGAGGCGGAATAAGAAACAAAAGATAGATGAAGGTATGTCTCTAAAATGTAACATGGTAAAACATATTAGCATTGGTTTAGTCCTTTATTGGACGGATTAAACTGGTGTATACTAATTATGGTTTGTTACATGTGTTTCTTTGTAGGCGATGCCACAAAGGATGATGAGACGGTTTCGGGTTCTGGTGTCAGCAAGCATTGATAGTTGATGCGGTTGCTGATCACTCGAAGACTTCTTTTTTCTTTGTTTTATCTTTTGGTTTTGAGATAGATGTTTGGGATGATACATTACTTTACTATTTTCGATACATTTGGTTTTGCCATGGATGGCGGTACATTTATTTTTGAATTGCTTTATGGATGATTTCGGTTTTAACATTTGTGTTAATTTTTAACACTGGTTGTTAAATGTTTTTCATTCATGTGTTGAAGTAATTATCTAGAAACATGGAATATCTCAAATATGATTAGATAAATGTAATTGTTTCTTTGTTTCTCACCTCTTTTCTCATCTTTATTTGAAACATTACTAAACTATGTCAAGTATCTATAATTCTACCTTACAATTTGAGTATGAATTGGCATGATGGCCGATTTTAAGCTCAAGCTGGATATAAGGGATATTTGCATGTATCGTAGTGTAAATTAGTTGAATTAAGATTAGTGATAAGTTGGATTAGTAAAAGTTTCAATAAAAGATTAAAAGGATAAGATGATGAAAAAGATCGTTATTGAACGAATGTTCAAAAATGATGGAATCATTCAAGGAATTTCAACAAGCCAAAAAGTACAAGAATGAATATGCACAGGTATTCTGCACAAGGTCATCTTTATTGCAGTGGGAGTGTTTTTCAAAAGAGAACACTGAATCAGTTTTCATATACATCAAGAAATTAGTTTTCTTGGAAAATGTACATGAGGAAAGAAACGACTAAGTAAATGTAAAAGTTTAAATGAGAAGGTTAAAGTAATTGATACGATCCATGTTAATTTGCGAGGTTCATTGTTGGATTTAGATTCATGATGAAAAAGGGCAATGACAATGGAAAAACAAAGTTGATATGGAAAATATAGAAAAAAAATTCTATATTTCATATTAACACTTTTTGTACCTCATAAGTTATAATCCAATATCTGTCTAAAGCCAGTGGCTTTTGGGTGGTGATATTCGGATATAACGGTTATGTTGGAACAAATGTGTATCGATTCAGCACATTATTCCGAATGCTTGATAACTCTTGCAGAAATTCGAATAATGGGAGCATTTATGGAATGACGTGCATAAAATCAAGTTTTATGGAACATGTCAATAAATGTTACAGTTCTCATAGTAATAAAGATGAAAGGCGTGATTTTCTTGTACATTATGTGATAATATCACTAACTTTGGCAACATTGTGAAAGTATTATCAGACATAATGGTGGTGGTTATCCGGACAGTTTAAGACGCAGAATTTGAATAATGTAGGTATATCCATAAGGATTGTATACATGATTCAAGTATTCTACGTAGGTTACTGTTCTGACTAGTTTGTCGATATAAGTTATATCAAAAAAGTGTCAGATATTTGTTATTGCTACGTGCAAGGTAACAAATATAGTTAATTAATAAACACGGATAATCGGGGAGTATGTTGGTAAATGAGGTAATCGACCTTAAATCTATGTGTTCACTTAGAGAGGAGAACCATACCTTGGAGAATCTCGGGATAGAAAAATGTTTATGAGAGTTCTTTCATGACAAGCTAAAATTGTAGTGGGAGTTACTAAAGCAGCTGTATGGTTGGAAACTTTACTTTGTGAAATAGTAGTAATCCTATCTGGCAAGAAATCTCGCAATGAGTTTTCAAGTGCAGAAGCAAGATTTACAGATTTGTCAAACTGGGAAAACACACAGGAGTACCGATTGGTTTATGTAACCATAAGGCGATATTGCATGTATAAAGGAACATTAAAACAAGAATGTCAATATGGCGGTTCATTCACTAAATTGAGTATGCCGGCACCTCGGAAGCACGTGGTGGGCATTGTCTCAGTGATCCTCCCACGGTAAAATCTTTCAGTATAAGTGGGAGAAGATGTGAAATACAGTGATGCCATATAGTTTCCAATAGACACATAGGTATACTAAAAGTTTTTACTTTAGTATAAGTGGGAGATTGTTGGGGTTGTTGTGTATAGCTAAAGCAAAAACATGTTTTAGTATATACGACATGTATTCCACTGGTAACAATCACCTATCTGAATGAATATATTAATAAGAATAAGCCCTATATCTCATGTTTTAGAACACGTGGACGGCTCGGGTGTCAGGGAGATCACGCAGCGTTCGATAATAATTATGAGATATAAACAGTGTCACAGTCGAGATACCTTGGGAAAACTATCGGTTTAGACTGCAACATAACGGTAGTGGCGGGTCTCAGTCGCTAGTTATGTTGGTACGGTGGAACGTATTGACAGGATCGAGTGAGATAAGGTTCTTCTGATACTGACCCTAGCAATAGGTGAAGAACTAGAGATCTCGGGATTTAGAGATATGATCTTAATCTCGATATGCTATTAGAGATATATGTGTTGTTCACTGTTACTTTGACTTGTATAGCTAAGGGTCTATCGCAACATCCCTGATGACTTGCATCTTGGGTAACATGAGGGCACATAGTATGTCTAATTAGTTATATCGAGACACCGTGTCCGTGTTAGGTTGAGAGATATCCCCTCAGGGAGTTCACAAGGTTTATTATACCAAGTCATGCATGCTGATTAAGTTCAAGTATAATAATAAGGGGTGAACGGGTACTACTTGATGATAATAAGATATTAATTAATTATGAGCAGTCAGAGGAGCTCTAATTAATTAATGGATATCAGAGTCATTAAACACGGGGATAGCTCTAAATAAAGTATCAGCCCCAATCTACAAATTGGGACAAAGCGGTGATTCAGTTGTGATTCTTTTGTGGAATGCATCACAACTCTAATGAAATAAATGTTCTGGGTTGATCATGGTTATTTCATTAGGTAAGGCTAAACTCTGTCTGGTACATAGATCCCTGGGGTGGCCCAAGAGCTCTTCAGGAAAGGAATTCAAGGTATTATTGAGGGATATCAGTTTTGGACTAAAAAAAGGCATTATGGGCTTGAGCCCATTAATGTGGCGCCTACTGTAGTGTAGGGGACGCCAGTTTCCTCTTCTAGTGTCCATCTGATCTCAATAATTGTACTCTGGTTAATTATATAATTATGGAATAAATTAATATCTAATTAATTAAGATTTATTCTTAATTAAGAATTAGATAATTAATTTAATAATTATATATATTATTTTCCTTATAATAATTAGGATTAATTCTAATTATATTTAATTAGAATTTATTCCAATAATTATTAACTAAACCGGACTTTAATTAATTAAAGCCCGTGACTTAGTGGACAAGGAAAAGGGGCGCCACCTCCTCTTATAAATAATGAGGAGGAGATTCACAAAAAAAAAGGGGTTGCAGAATTGAGAATCGGCGCCTACTATTGCAGAGGGAGAGTTCCGGTTTCCAACATTCCTAGACGCCCACACAGTCGAAGAACTTCGAGGAAAGGGATCACACCTTAGTAATCTAGACCTGTAGATTACTCCGTCGGCACAGATTTGAGGTATAACATTCTAAACTCGATTATATGTTTTAGTTGCATTTAAATTATCACATCCAATTCGAAAATCTAGTGGGAAAAGGGAATGCTTTCAAGCAGTAGTTCCATCAATGGATTTGCCAACACTTATGCCGTGACTAAGGATGGGCGAACCACCAGATTATGGCCATTGGCGCCTAAGAATGTCGCCGAAGACTAGAAGAGGATGCAAGAAAAGTTTAAGGAAGAGAAGGAGAAACGGGCTGAGAGTAAGCAGCCCGTTCCGCCGGGGTAACCCACAGCCAAGTCCCAGCGTTCAAAGGGGACCTCGCCCACTAAGGCCGCCCATGTCGTCGTCTCTTCCACTTCCAATGCAACCAGCTCAGATACAGTACATCGGAATTTGTTCATTAGTGCCAAGGGAGTTCGGAAAGCCGTTAAAGCAGGTGATGCTATCGTTCTTGTTAATTTTAAGGCTCATGATACTTCTGATATTGTTATTCCTCCTGTTTTGCAGCCTTTGATGGAGGAGTTCAAGAATGTTTTCCCGGACGAAATTCCTAGTGGTCTGCTGCCGATTCGAGGAATTGAGCACCAAATCGACTTCCACCCGGGAGCAGTCTTTCCAAACAGACCTGCCTACCGAACCAACCCTGACGAAACCAAGGAGATTGACCGTCAGGTCAAAGAGTTGTTGGAGAAGAAGCAGATCAGAGAAAGCTTATCACCGTGCGCAGTGCCTGTCATCCTTGTACCCAAGAAGAACAACGAATGGCGCATGTGCATGGACTGCCGAGCTATCAACAAGATAACGGTAAAGTATCGCTTCTTTATCCCTCGATTAGATGACATGTTAGATGAGTTGTCTGGAGCGTCTGTCTTTTCAAAATTGATTTGCATTCTGGATATTTTCAAGTGAGAATGAGTGAGGGAGATGAGTGGAAAACTGCATTCAAAACGAAGCATGGACTATATGAATGGCTTGTGATGCCGTTTGGCCTTACTAACGCCCCTAGTACGTTCATGCGCCTAATGAACCATGTCTTGCGTGAAGTCATAGGGAAGTATGTGGTGGTATATTTCGATGATATCCTTGTCTATAGTGCTTGTGTTGATGAGCATGTTAGACATCTCAGGCATGTTTTTGAGTTATTGCGTGGTGCTAAGTTGTATGCCAACTTGTTTAAGTGTTCCTTTTGCATGGATGAGGTTATTTTTCTTGGTTTTGTTGTGAGTAGTCGTGGGATAGAAGTGTTGGAACTGCTGCTTGAAAGCATTCCTTTTTCCCACAAGATCTTCGAATTGGATGTGATAATTTAAATGCAACTAAATCATATAATCGAGTTCAGAATATTATACCTCAGATCTGTGCCGACGGAGTAATCTACAGGTCTAGATTACTGAGGTGTGATCCCTTTCCTCAAAGTTCTTCGACTGTGTGGGCGTCTAGGAACTTTGGAACCAGGAACTCTCCCTCTGCTGATGATAGGCGCCGATTCTCCTCACTCAAAACTTAGGTTTTAAGAATCTCCTCCTCCTTATTTATAAGGAGAAGTGCCGCCCCTATTCCTTGTCCACTAAGTCACGGGCTTTAATTAATTAAAGACCGGTTTAGTTAATAATTACTGGAATAAATTCTAATTAAATATAATTAGAATTAATCCTAATTATTATAAGGAAAATAATATATAATTATTAAATTAATTATCTAATTCTTTAATTAAGAATAAATCTTAATTAATTAGATATTAATTTATTCCATAATTATATAATTAACCAGAGTACAATTATTGAGATCAGATGGACACTAGAAGAGGAAACTGGCGTCCCCTACACTACAGTAGGCGCCACATTAATGGGCTCGAGCCCATAATGCCTCTTTTTAGTCCAAAACTGATATCCCTCAATAATACCTTGAATTCCTTTCCTGAAGAGCTCTTGGGCCACCCCAGGAATCTATGTACCAGACAGAGTTTAGCCTTATCTAATGAAATAACCATGATCAACCCAGAACATTAATTTCATTAGAGCTGTGATGCATTCCACTAAAGAATCACAACTGAATCACTGCTCTGTCCCAATTTGTAGATTGGGGTTGATACTTTATTTAGAGTTATCCCCGTGTTTAATGACTCCGATATCCATTAATTAATTAGAGCTCCTCTGACTGCTCATAATTAATTAACATCTTATTCTCCTCAAGTAGTACCCGTTCACCCCTTATTATTATACCTGAACTTAATCAGCATGCATGACTTGGTATAATAAACCTTGTGAACTCCCTGAGGGGATATCTCTCAACCTAATACGGACACGGTGTCTCGATATAACTAATTAGACATACTATGTGCCCTCATGTTACCCAAGATGCAAGTCATCAGGGATGCTGCGATAGACCCTTAGCTATACAAGTCAAAGTAACAGTGAACAACACATATATCTCTAATAGCATATCGAGATTAAGATCATATCTCTAAATCCCGAGATCTCTAGTTCTTCACCTATTGCTAGGGTCAGTATTAGAAGAACCTTATCTCACTCGATCCTGTCAATACGTTCCACCATACCAACATAACTAGCGACTGAGACCCGCCACTACCGTTATGTTGCAGTCTAATCCGATAGTTTTCCCAAGCTATCTCGACTGTGACACTGTTTATATCTCATAATTATTGTCGAACGCTGCGTGATCTCCCTGACACCCGAGCCGTCCACGTGTTCTAAAACATGAGATATAGGGCTTATTCTTATTAATATATTTATTCAGATAGGTGATTGTTACCAGTGGAATACATGTCATATATACTAAAACACGTTTTTGCTTTAGCTATATACAACAACCCCAACAATCTCCCACTTATACTAAAGTAAAAACTTTTAGTATACCCATGTGTCTATCGGAAACTATATGGCATCACTGTATTTCACATCTTCTCCCACTTATACTGAAAGATTTTACCGTGGGAGGATCACTGAGACAATGCCCACCACGTGCTTCCGAGGTGCCGGCATACTCAATTTAGTGAATAAACCGCCATATAAACATTCCTGCTTTAATGTTCCTTTATACACGCAATATCGCCTTATGGTTACATAAACCAATCGGTAATCCTATGTGTTTTCCCAGGTTGACAAATCCATAGATCTTGCTTCTGCACTTGAAAACTCATGTGAGATTTCTTGCAAGATAGGATTACTACCATTTCACAAAGTAAAGTTTCCAACCATACAGCTGCTTTAGTAGCTCCCACTACATATTTAGCTTGTCATGAAAGAACTCTCATAAACATTTTACTGTTCCGAGATTCTCCAAGGTATGGTTCTCCTTTTCTAAGTGAACACATAGATTTAAGGTCGATTACCTCATTTACCAACACACTCCCCGATTATCCGTGTTCATTAATGAACTATATTTGTTACCTTGCACGCAACAATAGCAAATATCTGACACTTTTTCGATATAATTTATATCGATAACCTAGTCAGAACAGTAACCTACGTAGGATACTTGAATCATGTATACAATCCTTATGGATATACCCTACATTATTCAAATTCTGCGTCTTAAACTGTCCGGATAACCACCACCATTATGTCTGATAATACTCTCACAATGTTGCCAAAGTTAGTGATATCATCACATAATGTACAAGAAAATCACACCTATCATCTTCATTACCATGAGAACTATAACATTTATTGACACATTCCATAAAACTTGATTTTATGCATGTCATTCCATAAATGCTCCTATTATTCGAATTTCCGCAAGAGTTATCAAGCATTCAGAATAATGTCCTTAATTGATACACATTTGATCCAACATAACCGTTATATCCAAATATTTTCCTGCCAAAAGCCATTGACTTTAAACAGATATTGGATTGTAACTTCTGAGGTACAAAAAGTGTTAATATAGAAATATAGAAAACTTTTTCTATATTTTCCATATCAACTTTGTTCTTCCTTTGCACTTTTCATCATGAATCTAAATCCAACAATGAACCTTGCAAATTAACATGGATCGTATCAATTACTTTAACCTTCTCATATAAACTTTCCATGTGGTCATTTCTTTCCTCATGTACATTTTCCAAGAAACCTAATTTCTTGATGTATATGAAAACGACTTAGTGTTCTATTTCAAAAAACACTCCCACTTCAATAAAGATGACCTTGTGCAGAATACTTGTGACTATTCATTCTTGTACTTCTTGACTTATTGAAATTCCTTGAATGATCCTATCATTTTTGAACATTCGTTCAATAACGATCTTTATCACCTTATCCTTTTAATCTTTTATTGAAACTTTTACTAATCCAACTTATCACCAATCTTAATTCAACTAATTTGCAATTCACGCAAATATCCCTTATATCCAATCTTGAGTTAAAATCGGTCATAATGCCAATTTATACTCAAATTGTAAGGTAGAATTATAGATACTTGACATAGTTTAGTAATGTTTCAAAACAAGATGAGAAAAGAGGTGAGAAACAAAGAAACAACTACATTTATCTAATCATATTTGAGATATTCCATGTTACTAGATAATTACTTCTACACATGAATGAAAAACATTTAACAACCAGTGTTAAACTCAAATTAACACAAATGTTAAAACCGAAATCATCCATAAACCAATTCAAAACAAATGTACCGCCAAAACTTGGCACCAATGTAATGAAAAACAGTAAAGTAATGTATCATCCCAAACATCTATCTCAAAACCAAAAGATAAAACAAAGAAACAGAAGTCTTCGAGTAATCAGCAACTGCATCTACCATCAATGCTCGCTGACGCCAGGACTCGAAGCCGCCTCATCATCCTTTGTGGCATCGCCTACAAAGAAATATATGTAACAAACCATAATTAGTATCCACCAGTTCAATCCGTCCAATAAAGGACTAAACCAATGCTAATATGTTTCACCATGTTACATTTAGAGACATACCTTCATCCATCTTTTGTTTCTTATTCCGCCTTACATAAACTTTCTTGGCTGGAAGTTTATGTTCGCATGCTAACTGAACCTTAGCTCTGGTTGTATCAACAAAATCAAGAAACCTCCTATACCTTTGTGACTGAACATAGTCACTTATGGTATATTCATTTTCATCCCAGGTTGATGAGTATCTCATAACCTTTTCTTCATTGGGAGGTTTCCCTTGATCGAGTCGATTTTCCCTTCTTGCTTCTTGGATTAAGTTGATCCTGACTTCATCAATTTTGAGTAATTCTTCACATAAAGCAAAGACATCCTCATGATGAACTTCACCAACAACTTCTTCCCTTAAGGCCAAAAACCAATCAGGGAAAGTAGAAAGCAAGATTTCACACCTCGTTCTTCCCGCCATCTTTCATCCATTTAAGAAGTATGTGACAGAGAAATGTGTGAACACCTTGAGGTACCGTTTCATATCCAAATAATCCACAAACCTCATTAACTCCATTTCTTTTCTTGCCAAGGTTCTTAGCAGCTTCTCACGGAAATCCTCAGGAATTCCATTAGGGAAATTTAGCAAACGATTTATTTTATTGCGTATTGAGGACAAAGACATATCTGAAACCAAATAACATAAGTTGACAGTTAACAACTTATTTAATAAAAATAATTTATGTTATCAATGTTATAACCCTTTGAATAAATAACATTGAACCAACAAACGAGTAGCCCAAAAATTTTATACTTGAGTCACGTAGGGCGACCAGGCAAGCATGAAATTTTCGACCATGACTTCTAGAGCCAGTTTATTTCTCTTATCATCACATGGACCCTTGTGAACTAAACAAATAATAACCCGTACCTTAACCGGACCCTACTATTTTGAGAAGTGACCTCGTAGGGAGGATTCATCAATTAGTAGCTAAGCTTTAACCATATTATTCACCTAACCGAGTTTATCTACAAGATAGCATAGAAAACGAGAACTATGCCGGTATTGTAGATGCCCTCATAGATTATCTCACTTAAAATTTCCACAGGATACCAGTTGTTGGAACTGCTGCTTGAAAGCATTCCTTTTTCCCACAGGATCTTCGAATTGGATGTGATAATTTAAATGCAACTAAATTATATAATCGAGTTCAGAATATTATACCTCAGATCTGTGCCGACGGAGTAATCTACAGGTCTAGATTACTGAGGTGTGATCCCTTTCCTCGAAGTTCTTCGACTGTGTGGGCGTCTAGGAACTTTGGAACCAGGAACTCTCCCTCTGCTGATGATAGGCGCCGATTCTCCTCACTCAAAACTTAGGTTTTGAGAATCTCCTCCTCCTTATTTATAAGGAGAAGTGCCGCCCCTATTCCTTGTCCACTAAGTCACGGACTTTAATTAATTAAAGACCGGTTTAGTTAATAATTACTGGAACAAATTCTAATTAAATATAATTAGAATTAATCCTAATTATTATAAGGAAAATAATATATAATTATTAAATTAATTATCTAATTCCTTAATTAAGAATAAATCTTAATTAATTAGATATTAATTTATTCCATAATTATATAATTAACCAGAGTACAATTATTGAGATCAGATGGACACTAGAAGAGGAAACTGGCGTCCCCTACACTACAGTAGGCGCCACATTAATGGGCTCAAGCCCATAATGCCTTTTTTTAGTCCAAAACTGATATCCCTCAATAATACCTTGAATTCCTTTCCTGAAGAGCTCTTGGGCCACCCCAGGGATCTATGTACCAGACAGAGTTTAGCCTTACCTAATGAAATAACCATGATCAACCCAGAACATTAATTTCATTAGAGTTGTGATGCATTCCACTAAAGAATCACAACTGAATCACCGCTCTGTCCCAATTTGTAGATTGGGGCTGATACTTTATTTAGAGCTATCCCCGTGTTTAATGACTCCGATATCCATTAATTAATTAGAGCTCCTCTGACTGCTCATAATTAATTAACATCTTATTCTCCTCAAGTAGTACCCGTTCACCCCTTATTATTATACCTGAACTTAATCAGCATGCATGACTTGGTATAATAAACCTTGTGAACTCCCTGAGGGGATATCTCTCAACCTAATACGGACACGGTGTCTCGATATAACTAATTAGACATACTATGTGCCCTCATGTTACCCAAGATGCAAGTCATCAGGGATGCTGCGATAGACCCTTAGCTATACAAGTCAAAGTAACAGTGAACAACACATTTATCTCTAATAGCATATCGAGATTAAGATCATATCTCTAAATCCCGAGATCTCTAGTTCTTCACCTATTGCTAGGGTCAGTATTAGAAGAACCTTATCTCACTCGATCCTGTCAATACGTTCCACCGTACCAACATAACTAGCGACTGAGACCCGCCACTACCGTTATGTTGCAGTCTAAACCGATAGTTTTCCCAAGCTATCTCGACTGTGACACTGTTTATATCTCATAATTATTGTCGAACGCTGCGTGATCTCCCTGACACCCGAGCCGTCCACATGTTCTAAAACATGAGATATAGGGCTTATTCTTATTGATATATTTATTCAGATAGGTGATTGTTACCAGTGGAATACATGTCATATATACTAAAACACGTTTTTGCTTTAGCTATATACAACAACCCCAACAAGAAGTTGATAGGACAAAGGTGAAGACCATAGAGGAATGGCTGACGCCCAAGTCTAGTTCTGATGTTAGGTCTTTCCATGGTTTAGCTGGATTTTATCATCGCTTTATGCGTGATTTTTCATCTATTGCTGCACCATTGACTGAGTTGAGTTGGAAAGACAAGAAGTTTGAGTGGGGCAAAGCCCAAGAGCATGCTTTTAATCTGTTGAAGTCGAAGTTATGTAATGCTCCTTTGTTGGTTTTGCCTGATTTTACTAAGATGTTCAAGATTGAGTGTGATGTCTCTGGTATAGGCATTGGTGTTGTTTTGATGCAGGATAAGAAGCCGGTCGCCTATTTTAGTTAGAAGCTGAATGGAGCAGCCCTTAGGTACTCTACGTATGACACGGAACTGTATGCATTGAAGAGGTCTTTGGAGACTTGGCAGCATTATCTGAGACCGAAGGAGTTCGTGATTCACACTGATCACGAATCATTGAAGCACTTGAAAGGGCAGCAGAATCTGAATTCGAGACATGCCAGATGGGTTGAATTCATTGAATCCTTCCCATATGTGATTAAGTACACGAAAGGATCTCGTAGAGCTGAACAGGTTCAAGAGATGCATAAGAAGATCAAGGACAGGATCGAGCTTCAGGGTGTGAAAAATGCAGCCAAGGCCAATGCACATCGCAAGCAAATTCTATTCAAACCAGGTGATAAGGTTTGGATCCACTTCAGTCCAGGGCGCTTCCCTAACTTGAGGAAGTCGAAATTGATACCTCGAGGAGATGGACCGTTTACTTTGGTAGCCCGAGTCAATGACAATGCATACCGCATTGATCTTCCTGGTGAATATAAGTGTTCCAGTACCTTTAATGTTTCTGACTTATCTCCTTTTCCTGTAGATGAATTCAATGCTGAGAAGGAGCCGAATTCGAGGACGAATTCTTTTCAGCAGGGGGGGAATGATGAGCCGGGGTCCAGCAATGATGAATCGAACCCGGAGTTGCAGCTGAGAGGTCCAGTTACAAGATTGAGAGCCAAGAAGTTGCAAGACTATTTCCAGTGCATTATCCGGAAGAAACTTGAAGATGAAGTTGTTGGACTTAAGCAGCCCCAGTTGGTGACCTTGACCGGTGTCCAAGACTGAAGTTGTGGAAGAGCCAATTTTCTATTTTGGTTCGGAAACTCGGGATTATTGTTATTTAATTATTTTATGTTATATTTTGATTGGGCTCAGACTTTGTTTTTTTATTTAATTTAAGTAGTAAGCCCATAGTTAGTATTTGTGTTTTTGAGATTAGTAGCCCAAATGTACTCAAGGGCCCAGTTCGATTCCTAGTGGGATTAGCCCTAGTAGTATTTAAGTTTTTGGAAAAACACCATTCACGCAGACAACTTTGAATCAGAAATCTTATTGATCGATTTGTCTCCATCGTGCTTTGGTTCACGAATTCTTTTGTGTTCTTGGTAGAGTTTGATTGTTGGCGACTTCAAACTTGAAATCAATTGTCTCGTTCGTGATATCCAGTCGTATCCGAGTTAGACAAGCCACGAAGTTTGCTCCATAGGCGCGTTTTGGATTCAAGTAGATCCGGGGTTCGTTTTCGAGTAAGTTCTCAATCTGTTTTTCTGTTTTCCGTTCCATCCCATGCCCCCATCTTTATCGTATCCATCACCACCTTCTTCCAACACCAAAACCTGCCCATACTTCATCCCCAAACCCTCGCCCCATCCAGATTTCCGTTCGTAAAACCACCGTCCCAAATTTTTAACCATCGACCCAAAAGTCCGTCCCATGCCAAATACCAATCCCCTCGTGCGAATTGGCTAAATTTTAGATATGTTCTTCATAACCCTAAGTTGTAACTCGTGTTAAAATTTGAGCATAATCAGAATTGAATTTCTTAGGATTCTGTCGTACGCCTATTCAGTGTATTCGTGGGTAAAATTTAGGGATTATCATTCATATTTCATAGTTGTAATTTGGATTGAATCTATCATAGCTGATGTGTGTTCGATTCGTAGCTTCCGCATATTGAGATCGCATTATAAGCTCAATGTTAGAAAAGAAAAAGAATAAGAACAAAGTTCTTATTGAAAAAAAAAAAAAAAAAAAAGGAATAAGAGCATAAAGGAGTGTTTCTTTAGAATTTTGATAGAAGCTTGAACTTTCATTTAATAAAAAGGGGTTGGGTAAGGTAAAAGATGAAGAATTTCATACTTAGAAAGGTGAAGAAAGGGGGTAAGGGTACTTGAATGAAAATTGAAGTCACTTAGCCTAAAATTCCCTACCTTAACCAATGTCCCTACATTACAAGCTTAATAAAGACCTTTTTGATCCTAATTTGTTCATGCATTGTAGTATGAGGAACTTAAGTTGATAGGCAAGCTTATGGTTAAAGATGTGTATTGCATGATTTCGATGAGTGTTTACCTTTCTTATATAATGAGTGCTTGAGTGATACACACTTCTTGTGAGGTCTAGGGTTGAATGTGTTTGAGTGATTGACTTCTAAGTTAGGATGGTGAGTGATCTTATGAATGTTTGGCTTGACTTGAGAATTTCCTTGAACTAAAATAGTTTTTGAGATGATATGAGGCATCGAGGAACTAAAAATGCACACCCCATACGTGTTAAGTGTTTTGATTGTTCATTTCATTGTTCGGGACGAACAATGGCTTAAGTTTGGGGGAGTGATTAACACGTATTTTATGTGCATGTTGAGTGTGTTTTACGTGTGTTTAAGTCTCGATTCATGTGCTTAAAGGTTAGAAATGCTAGGGTTTCTTAACTTGTAGCATATATTCTACTTTTCTCGTTTCTTTTCGGTTTTTGATCCATTTTTGTAAGAATTGGAAAGAGCATTCATGTGGCTAAGGATCGAAGGCTAGAAACGAGGAAGAATCGAGCTTAATTAGTGTGAAACCTAGGTTTAAAAATGTGGAAATTGAATTTATGGAGTTAGGTTTTCACTAGTTCAAGTTCGTTTATGTTTTCCTCATTCTCTCGAGTCTCTTTGTGCCTTTTTGCAGGATAATGAAGAACTCATTTGGTTAATTTAATCATTCAATATCGAAGAGAAGTTCGTTAGGAGTCCGTAGCAAAAAGCGGTTCGGAAATCGGAGTTAACCGGTCAAGGAGGAGGGCCGGCGGTCTGCCAGACTGCCGGCCAAGCTTCCAAACCGCCGTGGCTAGGACAGAGATTTCGGCGGTCTGCCAGACCGCCGGCGACCTCCCTGACCGCCGGTTGGCCGTGTTCCCTCAACTTAAGGGGCGAGTTCGGCTCGCCCAAACTCGCCCCGGTTCATCCCGTTTCGCCCCAATTTGACTCAAACTCGATTTTCAATGTATTTAATCCCAAAATTCACCCCATTTGTATATCTTTTGCATACTTTAATATTTTAGAATATTTTAGAACCCTAGAAACATTTCCTCTTTCATTTTTAGTAAATTCAAGATTGTTGGAGCTAAACTTTGTGGATTTGCAATTCAAGACCATATTCTTCTTCCTTATTGAATTCTCTATCTTTTAAGCATAATTTCATTTACTTTCTATGGTTTAATTCCTTCAATTATGTCTAGCTAAATTTCTATTTGTTTCCAATATATGAAGATATGATCTAGATCACTAGGTTTTTGGATGTTGTTGTTGGATTTACCTTCTAATTCATATGTCTTGTGGTTTGGGGCTTGATTTTATTGCATGATTGACTGGCCATCATTGAGTGCATACAAGGTGTTTGGTTAAATGCTTAGTAGGCTTTAATTCATAGCACTTAGCATCAAATCACACCATATTAGTAATTCTTGCTAGTAAGAGCTTCTAGATAATTAATTGAGTTATTTGGAGTTAATTTATGCATCTTGAGTCCTAGTCGGAGATAGATGTCATAGGTTAATCCACTAATATTGGTTGCTTCGAGAGAAGAATTGATGTTTACTATATATAGAACTCCCATATGAATTCGATTAAAATGGTTAATCCATGCAAATCCTAAAACCTAGGCCTCTAGTGATTATCGGATTATATTTGGAACCAAGCTTTCTACTATTGTTGTTAACTTTTGTTATTAGTTGTTATCTAGTTTGTTACTTTTCCAATTGCATTACTTAATAGGATTAAGAAAACACAAAAACATGATATCTTGTAGCTTGGATAGTAGGTTTAGTAGCTAGATTACTACTTGGAACCCATTCGCCATTGCATTCCCTGTGGATTCGACTCGATTATACACATCGATTATCAATGCATTCTCCCTCACCCCTAAAGTGAGCGTGGATCAGCATGTCAAGTGTATTTTGCATGTGTTTGAGTCTCGATTTATGTGCTTAAATGTTAGAAATGCTAGGGTTTCTAAACTTATAGCATACTTTGTGTTTTTCTCATTTTCTCTCGGTTTTCGATCCATTGTTGAAAGATTCGGAAAGAACATTCAGATGGCTAAGGATCAAAGGCCAGAAATGAGGAAGAATTAAGCTTAACTAGAGTGAAACTTGTGCTTAAAAATGTGAAATTTCAAAGTTATAAGTTAGGATTTTACTAGTTTGATTTCATTTATGTTTTCCTCGTTCTCTCAAGTTTCTTTATGCTTTTTGCAGGAATAATGGAGAATTTACTTGGCCAAATTAATCATTACATAAGGAAGAGGAGCTCGTTAGGAAGCCGTAGCAAAAAGCGGATCGAGAAACGGAGTTCGTACGAGAGAGAACGAGCGAAAACGGAGAAGTCGCGCAAGAAACAAAGATGGGCTCGGACTTGTCAAAGAAGGAAGACCGGCGGCTGACCGGCGGTCTGCCAGACCGTCCGCCAAGCTGCCAGGTTGCCACCACCCACAAAGAGTTCGGCGGTCTGTCCCGGCGGTCTGACAGACCGCCGGTCAAGCGCCATTCTTCACTTAAGGGGCGAGTTCGGCTCGCCCAAACTCATCCCGGTTCGTCCCGATTCACCCCAACTCGACCCAAACTCGATTTTCTATGTATTTAATCAAAATTCACCATATTTTTGGTATCTTTTGCATACTTTAATGTTCTTAGAACCCTAGAAACATTTCCCTCTTTCTACTTTAGTATTTTGAAGATTTGAAGAGCATCACTTTGTGGATTGAAGATTCAAGACCATTTTCTTATTCCTTATTAAATTCTCTATCTTCTAAGCATGATTTCATTTACTTTTTATGGTTTAATTTCCTTAATCATGTCTAGCTAGATCTTTTTGTGATTCCAATTATATGTAGATTAGGGATAAGTGATGGGATTATGCTTTAATTATAAATTTACCTTCTAATTTCATGTTCAATTCTCTTGGGGCTATGTTTTATTATGTAATTTTGATTGATCACCATAGTTGCATACCAAGTGTTTGATCTAAAGCTTAGGAGGCTTATTGTGGGAATTTGCCATCTCTTTCATCTTTACGCCTTTTGGGTTGGCCAGATTCTTTTTTAACATACTCTAACAGTTGACCCTCTTGTATGAGTTTTTCGATGGCTATTTTCAAATTACGGCATTCATTAGTGGTATGCCCGTAATCGTTGTGAAATTTGCAAAACTTATCGGAGGGAGGTCTCCTTGGAGGCTGATCCCTACCTGGGGGGATCTGTACCCCCTGTTTCTTAATCACAACTTCCAACAGATCAACTGGGGATCTGGTAAGTGGTGTGAGAGATTGCTAAAATCTTTCATTTTTCTCGGGCTTCCTCCCTTCAGGAGCTCCTCTTTTTCTATCATCGGGCTTCTTGTCTTTTTTGAAGGTTACATTTGCCCGCTTAGCACTCATGGCTTCTTCCATGTTTATATACTTCTGTACTCGAGATAAGAGCTCATCAAAGGTTTCGGCAGGTTTCTTCATTAGTGAGGCGAAGAAATGTCCTGGCCTCAATCCTTCCATGAAGGAATGTATTTTTAGTGTAGCTCCTACACCTGGGATTTCCAGTATTGCCTCGTTAAATCTGGTCATATACTCTCTCAGGCTCTCAGTGGCCCCTTGCTTGATGGTTGTTAAATACAACGAATTCTTAGTAGATCTTTTCGAACTCACAAATTGGTGTAGAAAGATCTCTCTTAAGTCTTTGAATGAGTGGATTGAATCCCTGGGCAACTGCTGAAACCACTGCTGGGCAGGGCCAGAAAGAGTGGTTAAGAATACCCTACATTTGACTCCTTCGGAGTATTGGTGCAATAGGCACAAACTCTCAAATTTCATGAGATGTTCTTCGGGATCCCCTTGCCCCTTATACTCACAAGAGACTGATTTAAAGTTTTTGGGGATAGGGTCAGTTTGAATATCTGCCGAGAAAGGACTGTTCTCATTAACATAATCAGGACCACATTCAGATCTACTCTCCTTCCCAGTGCGGGCTACAGATGTGCCCATTGTATCTTCTGTCGAATGAACAGATTCATCCGTATTCCTCTTTTCAGATGTTCGGTGCGCCTTACGGAGCTCTTCCAGCTCTTTGGCCATGACCCTCATTTGATCTTGTTGATCTTGGATCTGCTTCTGGAGCATATCTGTTAGAGTTTTTTCCTGGCCAGTGCTTGTTTCTTGCACTTCATCGTCAGAGGACCCATAGTCTGTAAACTGCCCATCCTCTTGGATCTGGGGCAACTTGGTAATAACGTCCTTAAGGACTTTAGGATTTGGCAATCTGGACGCGTGTTTACCTTTGGCCTTTTCCTGATTTCCCTTGTTTTCGGGAAGTGAAGATGGATTGATAGGGTCTGCAAGAGTACTAGTCCCAATGGTAGCTAGTCTCTTTTCCAGAGCTCCTTCCAGGGCTCCATCTATCATTGCTTTCATCTGTTGCAGCATTAATGGAGAGAAACCAGATTCTCCTACATTCGTTCCCTGGGTTATAGACATGATTCTGGGATTGGCGTCAGAACCAGGGGTAGGGTGAGGCGTGTTCGCCTGTCCTTCAGCAGATGACCCCATCATTTGGGCTATGCTGGAATGTTGATCCATTTTTTAGGAAAATCTGCAAAGACATACGCATCATTTGTTTGATTAGTGCCTAATATGAGATTAGGGCTTCTCCCTTTTTTAGGAGGATAGGGAGCTTCGGGCTCCCTTGATGGGACTTTCCCGACCATTTCCCCTGAACGATTTTGAGGATTTCTTATGTAAGCATAAAGACAGCATTTCCATGCCTAGATCTTTTGCCAGGGCTTACCATCAGCTTATCTTGCTTTTTTTTTTATCAAGAAATCTCCCAAATCGTTTGATATACGTGTAGGTGATGTATTTCTACTCACCAAGTATAAGGTTTGCAGGTTCTTCTCCTTTTCTCGAGATTCTTCTGAGATATGGAGGACCTTCAATTATAACTCTTTAATACTTGTGATCAAATTCCTTTTGCTGGATTTAGGATTTTGCGTAAATCCTCTTTTCTTGCTTCTTACCACAGATCCTACATGAGACGCAAAAACAATTGAGCCCCTTTTTACCTATATTTTAGGCAAATTCTTCATCAAAATCCCCAAATGGATTAAAACAGGAATTGCTATTACATAAATTGTACAAATATTTGGATTTTTATCTTCCATTCTCTCACAGAGAAATTGAATCAAAACTCAGAGTACATTATTATTTTAAGGGGAAATCTACGCCTTAGCCAGAAATTTCCCACAGACGGTGCCAGTTGATAGATTGGGTTATTTTCCATCAACAGATTTTTACAATAGTCAATAATATAAGTAGACAAAAGACGATGAGAAAATCTTTCTGAATGAACTTCAAATATTTCACTTTAAGATATCAGCTCTTTCCCTTTTATTAGCCCTGCTACCTTAATAACACTTTTCCGGTCACCGTCTTCCAGCTACAAGCCTGCAAAACAGCACCGGAGGAATGGGGAGGGGTCCTCCGGGAAGACACTCCGACGCTCAAGTTAGTATGTGTTTGATAAAAATCCGCTTCAGCAAAGCTTGCAGCGGAGGTAAAGTACTAATGAAGAAGACGTACCTTTTCTTGGTGAAGAAGGTTGAATATTTATAGTAGGATAGAGAGTAAGGGTAAAAGGGTAATTACATTTATGCTATGAGGTTAAGTTAGTCTTTTTGAGGGAGACAAGTTAGTTAGAGAGAATATTTTAGTTATGATTAGTGGTCCCCGAAGTGGTCCCCAGGGTCACATTTTTTCTACACCGCATATGGGGATCTGGGGTTAAGAAAATGATAATAACGGGGGGTGATCTGTACCTCATATACTCAGATCCAGTATGGAAGTGCTCTGCGCCTTTCCTATCCAGATCCAGGACAAAGGATGATCTGGATCCATTACACTTAATTCTCCTACTCACCAGATCCTCGGTGATTTGGTGGGAATCCGGCATCTGTGTATTTGTTGTCCCTGTATTTCGGAAGCGTATTAGGGAGCTGATAGATTACTCCCTATCAGGCTGGTACCTCGTCTCCGGTCCTTTCAGAGCTCAGCTAATGAAATAAACAGGAATTTACCGACGTCCTTCATCCCGAACTAGTACAGCACTTATAGCTTCATCCGAGGCTGCGAGGTATAGGGAGAGGACTTCTCCATCTTTCGGAACAGACAAAGTTGGGAGCTTGGCCAGGTACTTCTTCAACTCTTCGAATGCTGATCTGTGCTCATCCTTCCATTCGAAGTCGGGTGCCTTTTTGAGAATCTTGAAGAATAGGTGCTGCTTTTCGACGGCCTTAGATAAGAAACGACTTAGCGCTGCCAAACAGCCCGTCAGTTGATGCACATCGTGAATGGTTTTCGGGACCTTCATTTCCTGGACAGCTCGGACTTTCAAGGGGTTGGCCTTCAAACCTTCTTGCGAAACCCAGCACCCCAAGAATTTTCCTAATCGGACCATAAAGGTACATTTCTCGGGGTTTAGCTTCAGATTTACTTTCCGAAGTAGGCCGAAGATGATCTTGAGGTCGTCAACGCAGGTCGCTGGTTCTCTACTTTTGACGACGATGTCATCGACGTAGACTTCAACGATCTTTCCAATGTGATGTTCAAATATCTTGTCGACCATCCTTTGATAGGTTGCTCCCGCATTTTTAAGCCCAAATGGCATCTTCTTGTAGGCAAAGATGCCGAAGTCCGTGATGAAAGCTGTCTTGGGCGCATCTTCATCACTCATTAGGACTTGGTGATACCCTTTGTATAGATCTAGAAAGTTAAAGACCTTGTGACCAACCAGGGCTTCTACTTTCTTGTCAATGTTGGGCAAGGGGTAGCAGTCCTTTGGGCAGTGTTTGTTGAGGTCGGTATAGTCAATGCACATCCGCCAACCTCCTTGTTGTTTTTTTACCATGACCGGGTTAGCTATCCATGTCGGATATTTGACCTCGAACAAAATGTCGGCTTTCCGAAGCTGTTGCACCTCGTCATAAATGACTTGACTTCGTTCTACAACGAAGACTCGTTGTTTCTGCTTGACTGGCTTTACTCCGGGGTCGATATTTAGTAGATGAGTAATGATGCTAGGTGCTACTCCAGTCATGTCAAGGGGTGTCCAGGCGAAGATATCTCTGTATTCCCGAAGAAGTTGGACGATCTGCCTGTGGAGATCGGCTCCTCCCGCAAAGCTTACTCTGACGACCTTGGATGGGTCATCTTCGTAGAGTATTATGTTTTCCACCGGCTCGTCGGATGCAGATTCTTGTTTCTGCTCCAACTCTTCGGGCAGCCGTAATTGCTATGCTTCAGAGTGCGGAGGTGCTCCGGCACCTCGTAGTGCGATCTGCATGCACTCTTTTGCTCGTTTTTGGTCACCTCGAACTACGATCACCCCATTTTTTGACGGGATTTTGATCGTTAAGTGGTATGGCGAACAGATCGCCTTAACCGCCACCAGCCAATCCCTTCCGAGTATAACGTTGTATGGAGAATCCGCTTTAACGACGAAGAGGTTGATGACCTTAGTGATTGATAATGGATGAATCCCCACCGTTACAGGCAATTGTACAACCCCCTCGGTTTGCGTCTCCTGTTGGACGAAGCTCTTTAGTGGGACTGGTGCTGGTGCGAGCTGCGCCTTCTCCACTCCTAGCTGGTCGAAGCAATTCTTGAAGAGGACACTGACCGAGGCTCCAGTATCAACGAAAACTCATCGTACGAGCTTATTAGCCACCTCGGCTTCAATCACAATCGCATCTTGGTGGGGCATGGCAGGTGGCACTGGGTCTTGGTCCGAGAAAGTAATTACCTAGTCCTTTTTTAACCTTATTTGGGAAGGTTCGTCCTGTTGCGGGCTTCGAGCTTCGGCCTTCAATGACGACTTCGTAGCTCCCTGTGGGAGCCCGGTAATAGCCTGTATGACTCCATCATACTGAGGCTGGTCCTCATCTTTGTCGTCTTCCCGCTTCGGCTTCTTGTCGGCCTGGGGGCCGCAGTTATTCCCCCCTCTATTTTGTCTTCGTCTTTTGTTGTCCTGGGGGCGGCCTTCATTCTGGGTGCGATTTTGGTATCTCCTCAGAGTACCGTCGCGCACCAAGTAATCAATTTCTGAAGTGAGATTTCTGCAATCCTCCGTGTCATGGCCGTAGTCCTCATGGAACTTGCAGTATTTATCTTTGGATCGGCGCTTAGCTCCTCCTCGTGACAATGGTTGAGGCTTCTCAAACAAATTTTGGTGAAGCTCGTAAATCTCTGTCCTCGGCTTCGTCAGTTGAGTGACCTGGTTTTACTCTTGGTTCGGCCGAGGTCTGAGCCGAGACTGTATAGGTACCCACTGCAATCTGTCGAGGGCGCTTCGGCGACTACTCCCTTGGTCGTTGCGCTCCTCTCTCTTCTTTCGGTCGGAAGATTCAGCTTTGTCAGCTTCCCATTTCTTCCGATCGGCTTCATCCGCTCGTGCAAACATGTCTGCTATGGCCCATAGTTCCCTCGAGGTTCGAGGATCCTCCCTGACGATCTCCCTCTAGAGGGCACCGGACTGAATTGCATTCTGGAATGCCGATATGAGGACTTCGTCGGTCAGCCGATCGACTTTCAGGCTCTCTCTGTTGAACCTAGTCATGAAATCGTTGATCGATTCCCCCCGTCCTTGCCGAAGTGAAAGTAGTTGTGCCGTGGTAGTCTTTGGTTCGGCCTTTTGGAAGAACCTCCTATCAAAGGCCTCCATCAGTTCGGCGTAGGAGTTAACACTCCTAGGCGGTAGGCTGTAGAACTATGCACGGGCATTATCGACCAACAGTTCGGGGAACACTTTGCACAAATAGATGTCGTCACTTAGCCCCTGATTCAACATATTATACTGAAACTGCGAGAGGAAATTTTGCGGGTCGCACAACCCGTCGTACGGCCTTACTGGTGGCACTTTGTATGTGGATGGGAGTGGCGTGTACAGGATGCGGTTGGTAAAAGGGGTAGACAGCCTCCCATAAACATCGTATGTGCCACCTCGATAATCGTCGTTATTGCGCCGAGGCGGGTTGGCGTAATGGGGAGGGTTCTCCCGTTGAGGTGACGGGATGTTAGGCTGAGGTGAGTGCCGATTGCGTTCACCTCGGTGACCTTCCTCGAACCGCCTTATAGGGTCCCGTGCATGTACAATTTGAACGCTTTGGGACCCTTCTCGGCGGTGAGGTTATGTAGCCGCTTCACGTTGTCCTCCTTGGTTGTGCTCAAGTCGTTGTTCGGCGAACTTCAGGATGTTTTGCTGGTTCTCGGCCAGGAACGCCTTTACCACATCGCTGAGTTGCCGCTGGTAGGTGGGGAGCTCGTCCTCCTTGCTGCTATCACGGCTTCCTGAGTTCCGGTGAATTTAGTTGCCGAACTGGTTAACGGGTATGTTTGCGACATCCCCTTCGGGGGTCAGGCTTCGCATCGGCTCTTTTCCAGATCGTTGGGGGCGGTCGGTCTCTGGTACATGGCTGGCTTCGACCTCTTCCACATCCCGTCGAGGAGGATTGTTAGCACCTTGTCGAGCTTATTGGGCCTCTTTCTCCCGTTTGGCCGCGGCAGCAGCAGCAGCAGCAGCAGCGGCAGCGGCGTTAGATCGTGTCGACTTTGTCGATTTTCCTGCCATCGTGACTGATCTTGAAAGCGTTGATCGAAATTCACAAGATTTTAAGTTTCCCACAGACGGCGCCAATGATCGATCTTGCTTTTCAATGGTGATTTAGGCACGAAAATAGAGAATTAATGAACACGAAAGTAAAGGACACAGGGGATTTACGTGGTTCGATCTAGAGATCTACGTCCACGGGGCGGAAAGTATGTATGCTTTATTAACTTTATGCGTGAGGCTTACAAGAGATTGTTCTCCCCTCTTCATCTATTCTAAACCCCTATTTATAGATATTTTTACATAGAGTTCTACTAGGATAATAATTCTTCTCCAACTTGGACTCTTGAACTTGATCTCTTCCTTTTGTGGGTAAACATTGAGCTTCTAGATCTCCTTCAGGATTAGAGTTGTAGCTAGTGTAGGAATCGGAACTGCCTTGTTGGAGTGTTGGGCCGAGGTGGGCTAACCTGAGTTGGGTCGATCTGAACCGTTTAAAGGGGCCGAGCTTACAGGGCCGAGCTAAACCGTTCGAGTTCAATTATGTTGGGCTCGATGTTTGGGCCTAGTAGCTAGGCCATATCCTATCAGAGACCGTTGTTGTAGGACCGTTGTTGTCGCGCTCATAGACAACGGTAGTAAAACCATTGTCATTACAGTGATGTCTATTTTGAATACTTAGACTTTTTTTGAAATGAGACAAAAACTTAAAAATTCATTAATTCTTAAATACTTAAAAATAACATATTTTATATTAATTATGATTTCCCCTTTTAATTTAAACTAAATAGAATCTAAAATCAATATACTTTTATATTAATTTTAATCTTTTAATTTATTTTATTTTAATTTGTAAGCTAATCTAATTAAATTATGAAAATGTATATTTATATTTATTTACCCAATCAATGATAATTTATATTTAATGTATAAATTTATATATTTATATTTATACAACAAACTATCGATTTCATAACTAAAAGAAAAAGGATGGGAAGAAATTTAGAAAATAATAAAACTAATAAAAAATGAAAAGGGAAAACGCAAAAATAAAAAACTTGCGTAAGGAAAACGTTTTCTATAAGCTGAGATAGGCAAGCACGATTTCAATTTTTGAAGGAGACGAACTCACGCTCGATGGTACAAAACCCCTAAATCCCAAAATTCTCTCAAAATCCCTAATACCAAAATCAAACCTTTTCATAATTCTTGTCATAGTTTTCAGCTTGACTGCATTTGGATTCTCTATCGCCGCCGAGCGCCGACGCAGCACGGTACTATTTTCTCTTTATTCTTTGTCGATTTTCATGTTCGTTTGAAGAGATTCGAGGTCGATTCTGTTAATTGTTGTGAATTGCTGCTGTTTATTGCTCGGATTTTGAGTTTGTGTTTCTTTTTTTCTTGTTTGATTTTGATTGATTTCTCCACTTAGTTCTGCTGCTGTGTGTCTGTGCGCGTGGGGTTTCAATTTCATTGTGTGTTTCGTGAGGAAGGTTGATTTTATTATAATTTTATGATATTAATTGCTTGTGGTGATGAGAGCATTTGCACTTGAAATTTGTGATCTTTGGTTTCTGCATGTTTTGACGAGAACTTCATCTTCAGAATTCGAACCTTTTCCACAGCAGAATGCACTTCGAAAACTGAAGAAGAATGCACGCACGCGGTTGAAAACAGAAGCCAAAACCCTAGATCCCGAATCCTAAATTCCTTAAGGTATGCTACTCCCTTCTTTCCTGAAGCCCCAATCGAGTTTTCTGTTTGTGCCTTTGTTAATTTGATACTTATTCAGTTGCTTCGAAGGAGAAGCACTCGCCGGTTTCCTCAAATCAGTTCATACTTGCTGCCTCTAATACTTTTAAATATTCACTCTTCAATTTCAATTGATTCATGTCGTCGTTGCTGCCTCACCGGAGTACGAAATCCTAGTCGAAATTCCAAATCTGAAGGGCTTCTTTAGGGCAGCAGTCACACCTGTTCCGTCGGCGTCACGTGCAGCTGCTGCACCGCCATCATCCACAGTGTCACTCGAGGTAAAATTCTCTTTCACTCTCCTTATAATTTTTGTCCTTCTCTGTTTTAGAAATGAACTTTAAGTGCTATGTGTGATATATGAATTTGTTCATAGGCATAACAAAAGGTGTGGACGGTACTTGATTCTTTGGTTTGCTGTACAAATTAAAATTCAAAATAACATTTTTCACCAGCAATATAATTAATTTGGCTAAGACTTGGCTATAATATATTTGTAAAAATTGCCAACCATATAAAGTACAGAATTAATCTTATGAGAAAATTAATATTCCTCTAAGTATTAGGATTTAGGGCATAAGTAAATGAGACTAGTTAGTTTATTTGTCTTTTTAGGAGATGAAAAGATAGGTGGAGCCTCATTCTTATTACAGTCCATTATCCTTCAATGTGTAGTTTATTGGTCCTATCACCTGAGGATGTGCTTCCTGCTGTGCATTTATGCACTAATAGGATTGCTCCTGAGCATGGAAATAAGGTAATATTTGATTCAATCGTGCTTTTCCTTCCATTCTTTCTATATTTATGTCAAAACCTCATTGTCTAGAATAGTTGAGTTCAAATGCGAAAGGTGGAACCTCGTTAGCTGAGCTGTAAATATGTAGTATATTTTACATTACATTTCTCATGTTTATAGGAACTGAATATTGGTGTTGGCATTGTTGTTTCTGCCCTAGAAGAAGCTTGTGGGAACATCAGATAAAAAAAATAAAGAATCTTTATGATAACCTCGGTGATCTTGGTATATTAATATATTTGAAGACCTTTTGCTTTTCCTCATGATATACAATTTCCTCTATGGTACTGGTGGGTTTCCTTCGTTGTCAAATAATTTGTATGTTATCAGGTGATGTTGCTCAGGTTTGTCGCCAAACCCAATCATTACTGGCTCCTCCAGCAGCGCTTACAATTCGACGAGTGTATCCGTATTCGAGAGGAAGATATACTTTTGTAGTTAGAATGATGATATTAACTTCGAATATTGTATTTTGAATGTTACATTTTCAACTTTAGTAACAGTTTCTAGAAACTTTTGAATTGAATTGTGTAGCTAATTTATATTATATTGAAATTATTAAATTAGTGATTAAGTATTATTTTTGTTTGATTGTTTTCATGTGCAATATAAAAATGAATTTTATTTATAAATTAAAAATAAAAAAAAAGGTTCACAAATAATTATAATATTATTATAAAAAAATTGTTATTAGACTATACAACAACACTATTCTACCGTTGTCAATGAGCGAACACCGTTGTTGAAGAGGTATACAACAACGGTATAATACCGTTGTCTATGAGCGCTTATTTACGACAACACTGGCTACGACAATGGTCAAAAAATCAATTTAACAACGGATTTTTACCGTTGTTAAATCCATTTTTTGTTGTAGTGTATTAAGAAAGAGAATATGATTTCGTCTTGGATCCTTGCACTAGTTATTCCCGCCTCTACGACTGCTTCGACTTTGTATTCTAACAAAACAACTGAAAATAGTAGGGGTAAGCATATCGAGATACACTCAGTAAGAAACAATGCAATTATCCATAATTATTGAAATTCATGCTATCAATTCATAAAATCACATAAGCTTGTCATAACTGAGGACTTTATAACCGTGAGGGCAGAGACGTGGCCCCAACTTTATAACCATGAGGGCAGAGACGTGGCCCCGACTTGATAACCGTGAAAGCTTGCATAACATAAATTCATATAACAATGGCATAATATATGTGAAATATATAAACTAAAAGCATAGAAAAACAATATGGATAAAGAATCAACAAGGCATAAATTCTCCACCTTAATTTTAACCTTGCCTTTAGAAACACTCACGATCACTAGCTGCGAAGAACTCTAAGGACTAATCTGAACTCGGATCTTCAAAGTCTGCCCCATACGTGTGTCTCTCTATATACTAGTAGCCTTAGTAGTTGTGATATACACGACTTTTCCGTGAAACTAAATCCTAGAAGGTTTAGGATTCTTAAATAATCTTAACCTGAAGACTTTAATATTTTATCACTTCTGAGAAAAAGATATACACCACCTTACGTGTTGTATTAGGACAGCTATAATATAAGTGTTTATCTATTTATTTACTACTTGAATTATTTGAAATTACCCACATGCATAGAGTACATGAATTGAACTATTTAAATATAAATATCATCTATACACACATTTAATATATATATATAAATCAAGAAACCCAAAAGAGAAAAACTAATCGTAAGCTTACTAATAAAACTCTAAATAATACTCCCTAATTTATTATCTAATTTATAAACAAAAGGCCAATTAATTGGGCTGTTACATTTGATTAAATATGTACAAAGTTAGGCATCATTCTTAAAAAAATACTTAAACATGAATCTGAAGCTTGAAGTTAAGTTAATATATCCCATATTTTAGAAATTCTTTGATCAGCACTAATTGGGCATAATTTATCTAATTATTTCTTGAATATATTGGTGAATTTTGGTGTTATTTTGAATGAATTCACCTTGATTTGGATTAATTGTAAAATAATATGCTTTTATAGGAGAAAGAGGATTTTTGGTGATTTTGGAGCGAGTTTCGAAGATGTTTTTGAAGTTGGAACTGAAGTGAAGAAAGACATAATCTGCTGGAAATTCAGGCAGCGTGCCCATAGCGCATCTGAAGCCCTGTTGGTGGCAAGAAAAATCAATTTCGGGATTTTGAAGCATTGGAAAGCTTCTAATTAATTCCTGACGGGATTAATAGACTTTTAGTATTTTTATTTAGTTAATAGACTTTTGAATATTATTAGATGAAATATTATTTAATGTTTTCCTAGTTAAATTAGGACTCTAGATTTATTTCCTTATTATGAGGAAATTCTCTAGTATATATAAGTATATTTTATATTTTAAAAACCTATCTTGAACCTTAGACCTAAGTGACATGGACTCGGGTATGGGTATCCGACACGGGTGCGGATCTAAGTGTCAGACACTCATTTTCTAAAAAACTTGGATACGCGGACACAGTCCGAACTTTGGACATGGACACAGGGATACGCCATATATATATATATATATATATATATATATAGGGGTGAGATCTCATAAAAAACTCAACTTGTGTAGGAAATAAGAAATATCTTAGACCATTGATTAACCAAAAATTAACCGTCTAGATTTACAGTACATTAATGTTAGCTATTATTAAATTATTAAAACGGTGACTTTTGAAATTAAAAAAAAAAGGTAAAAGAGTACAATTCAAGATTCTAATTTATGCATGAATCACGAATTTCGAATAATTAAGGGAATTGGGGAGAGAGAAAAATCAACAATAAAAATAAGAATCTTACAATCAATCTAACGGGGGTGTATTCAATTGAGATTTAGTTGGATTTTTTTGGACTTTAAAAAGTATATGGATTTAAAAAATCCATAGACTCCATGCAGAGTTTGACTAATTTTTTTATAGATTTAATAGATTCCATACAGAGTTTGACTGATTTTTTTTATGGATTTATATGGATTTTCATGGACTTGACAAGATAGTGTAATACATTTTTTTTATTGATTTACATGGTATTTCTAGCGCTAGACTGTTGATGCAAGTGTATGAAACACATTCGTATATAAAATAAACTTATTCAAATTGCTTAGATAAAATACCAAAAATACATTAATTCCAAAAAAATTATATATTATTATTCATCATTATTATTCTCATCTTTATTTCCATCACTGTTATATTTCGGCCTCATGACGTCGTTGTAGGAGAGACCGAGCTTGAGAATTTGGGCATAGTGCTCCGCCATATATAATTGAACATAAGGGGAGGGGATCCTCTGCTGTGCTCATAAACAGTAAAGGGTGTTGTGCCTATTTCAAGCACAAAGTAATGCTATTTTCACTTATTTATTTATTTAAGAAGTAATTAATCATTATTCTATATTTTACATGTATTTATTGGGTTTTAAATTATTTGTTTTTGTCAATAGACTTTTATAGGTAATCATTTGCTTTAAACTTTTAAGTTTAATTATTCATCATTAGGTTTATATACTTTTAAACTTGACCCAAATATTTACTTACGATTAATAATTTTATAATTATAAATTTCAGCATAATTAAATATATAAAAAAAATGGGAAAAAATGCTCAAAGTGTACAAATTTGTGCTTGAAATGGGCACTGCACCTTGTGTTGTGTTTATGTGCACAAGAGGTGATCCTTACCCGAGCATAAGTTGAGATTCTTGAATGGAGACAAATGTAGTAGATATGGTGAGAATTGTTGCAGTAGATGATGGAGTGAAATTGATTGAAGAACAAATGTTTAACTTTTTTTCTTCCGGAGGTTTAATTGTTTTGGTCTCATGGATTTTAAAAATCTCTTGTTTTGAGAAGAGATTTTAGAGAGTGAGATTTGTATATATTTTTGAAAGAGAATCAATTAAAATCCATGGAGTATTAAAGTCCATAAATTGTTCAATACCTGAATATTTTTTAAGACTTTTTAAAATCTATATTGAATACCTTAGGATTTTTAATGACTTTTAAAAATCTATATTGAATATCTCAGGATTTTTAATGACTTTTAAAAATCAGAATTGAATACACCCAGATTTTAAAAGTCCAAAAAAATCCTACATAATCTAAAACCAATACACCCCCCTAAATCTCAAATATAATGGAAAGAGAGAACAGATCTCGAAAGCCTTATATAGTAGTCTAATGCATTAACTAAAGCTATAAAATGCATTATAAAAACTCTTATGATGCATTACAATTAATCACATAATGCATTATACTAATTTGTGCATAAATAATTCACACATTTTCATTACTCATAATCGATAATGCTTAACCACAAATTAGACAATGCATTCAATAAATTATTATAATGCATTCAAATTGATAAAAAATAATAAATTGAGTTGTTCTTCAGTTTCATTATCAAAATAAGAAATATATTGAATTATTTATTGAATATAAACATTGTTAAATTAAGATTATAGAATTAATATTGGTGAATAAAAGGGAAGAAACCAAAATATTTTTTTCTATTTAATGTAATTCAAAAATAAATATTAACAATACATAAATCAACATAATGCACTATGAACTCGTAATGCAGTGAGGATTTTTTCTATAATGCATTGTATTTACAAAATACTATTTTCATAATAAATCATAATGCATCATATTTTAAGAATGTTTGATAATAATGCATAAATGAACTTACACATAATGCATAGAAGAGTAATTGATAATGCATTAACAGTTGAAATAAGACAAATAGACTAAAGGAGTATATTAAAGTTAAATAACTAAATAGTTGAACCTTGTAAATATTACTAAAAAAAAGGAGAAAATTGTTTATATCATTCAATAAAGAAGAATATCCATTATACTTACTAACCCCATGAATTCCCGTGATTTTAGCAAATGCCGTTTTTATAAATAAAGAAAATAAAGAATTGACTACATTATCTTTCAATTTCTTATAACCGCTCATATTAGGGTATACAATTGGAATTAACGTTAACCATTGATCACAAAAAATGAATGGTATAGATCCCTTCTTATTTCTTACCTAATAGCTCTTTTTTAGGTGATCTCTTGCCTCTATATATATATACATATATATATTAAAATACATGGATGATGGAACATATTAAATATGAAGTTCTGTGCTTTGAGAGTTTGAGAGTCAATTAGATAATTATATAAAGATAGTAGGTTAAGATAATGAAGAGTTTAAGATATTATATATAATATTATATTAATAAGGAATAATTAATAAAGATTTGAAAGATCTTTGATGTTCCCACACTAAATTCAAAAAGTCTCTCCATATGAAGAGGTGGCTACTATGTTAAAACAAAAAGAAAACCATTATTTTCTCTCATCTTTCTCTCTGAAATTTAAATTGCCGTGTCCGAGGAGTTGGACACGTATTCCACACCCACTTCCGTGTCCTATCGTATCCGACACGGGTACGGCATCAAATCTGCCGTGTCCATGTAACATAGCCTTAGACACAAGAGAGCACAGCGGCGGTTTTGCAATTAAAGTTCTCATCTTTTATTCTCATTCACGCTATTCTCCATCATCTTTTTATTAATTTTCGTTTGCAATTTAATTATACAATCTAACTAATTTTTTTATTCCGGCAAAGACAAGGAAGCTCTATCTTAAATTATTTTGTGAGATCTAATTTGTGTTCATACTTTAATTTTGTGCAAGCATCTATTAATCTCCGTGTTTATTCTTATTAATTGCTTTATTTTTCAAAGTAGTGTACAATGCTTAGTAGAATAGAGTTAATTTATAGCCAATTAAATTTGTTATACGTAATTGTGATTAGATTTAATTAGTGGTAAATTGACTTGTTTAAGGTCAAGGGAATAATAGTCTTAATTCGATAATCCTGCGTCAGAGTTTGTCGGTTTTGAATCGGGTTTCTCTTGTTTATAATGGTATCGACTCATTAAACCTATAGAGCGTCTCTTATGGTTATCAGTCGATTAGGAAAATAATTAGTGAAGCGTCTTCCTAATTATCGAGAAATTAAGGAGAAATAAGATTATGTCAGAAGCATCTTCGGTAATCATAACCGATTTGTTTGCATGTAATTAAAGTTATTTTTGCATCAAGGATCAGAATAATTAAGCCATAGTGGAATTGTTTGCTGCCGGAATCATTTCTGTATTGGATAAAACCAAATCTCAAGTTGTCTTTTGCATTCTTTGTTCGTTTTAATTTTATTATTTATTTTCGTCATTAGAATAATAGAAATCCTAAATTTTGCAGTAGGAGAACTCGCCAGTCCTTTGAGAGACGATTTTGCTTACCACTGTCTGGGCAGTGTGGGCATACTGACCGAAGGTCGGAATTATTTTTGGTGTAAAACGATGCACCAAGCACATAGGGTACCAAGAGTTTAAATATTCAATATCAAACTAGTAAAGTAACATGCAAGCTTTGAGATCTAATAAAAATCTTAATAATTACAAAAACAGAATATATTACTTTTATCATTTCAGATAGCAAAAAGAATAAAGACAGATAATATCTCTCATTTCAGTTCAGAGGAAGAAGGTCCAATTTTTCACATTCTCACCTGCATTCTATGTGATTGAAAAAAAAGCGGCTTCTGCAAGAGTCCACAACTGTAGCCAAAAGAAGAAAGAGATAATAAAATAATCAGTCAATGCCTCAAAATTCTTCTCTAAGTAAATCACTGCTGGGTAAGACATCTGGTCACGTAATGACTATGAAATTTGAACTCCTTTCCACTTGCCTAACTTTCTAGGCAGAAATAAGAAAATATAAAAGAGAATCGGTTAGATTTCTAACTATGTACTATATGTTATTCAACATAATACTAGTCGCTGAAAGTACCATCCAACTCGCGAAGTAATCGAGCATATATGTATTATGTGCAGGATTCCAATAAGAGGGAACCATATTTAATACAAGTATCATATGTCTCCAAATCTTTATTTTGTTCGTTTTAGACAGAGTTCAACCGGAAGAATCATGGACAATTTCTATAAGAAATATAGATCTCGAAAAACCACAAAGACAAGTCATTCTTGGATATACTACTATAACTATCCAAAACTTGGTAGCAAGATACATAAGGCAATCTGTCGCGATCTGGACCCCGGCTCTATGCGGATCTTCCGAGCCGCGACGGGTGAAGGGAGATTCATGCATTAATCGTGAGAAAGATATAAAAAGCACAAAGGAGATTAAGAGAAAGTCCAATAATAATTAAGCTAAGTTTCAAAATAAAGTTTAGGATAATTAATAAATATCAAGCCAAAATATAAGGTTGGCCCGAAGTATGAGGACTTCGGACCTCGCAATGCGGAAGCATTTAAAAGAGTTGTCATCAACCACGCGCTACCGGATGATTGGCCAGAAAATATTAAGTCTAGTTTGATCGAGTAATTAAGATAACATTTATCCATAGTGGATATAACAAAATGAGGATGTCAACGGCAAGGATCTTCGCCCAACCACATCGGAATCCATCACTCCCGCCTCCGAGTCGTCTCTAACCTGCATTAGGGAAAACAATGCAGGAGGCTAAGTACAAAAGTACTCAATGAGTTTCGTGCCCCCAAAAATATTTTATTTGAAAAAGATAGATATTGCATGCTCATTTATATATAAAGGGTTTTGGATAGTTAGAAAATCTCCTTTATATATATACGTTAGAACAAATAACCGAGCAAAAGCTCGCATCATAGGTGCACCATTATAAAACCTCGCATACTTGTGTTACTGAACCCGGAACAATTAGTGGGGAGCCAATCCCACTCAATTGAACCGTCTTTACTGAGACAAATGGCAACTGTCTTTCAGTTCCTACTTATCCAGATTTCTGTGTACACTACCTTGGCTTGATCAGAGCTCAAGGCTAATCGTATTATAAATGACAAGTGGTAACATTTTTCAGTTCCTACTTGTCCATAGGATACGGGGATACCGTTCCTTAAGTAACCACAAGCTATGACGATAAAACATTTAGCATGCATATCAATTTAAAAGCTTTAAGAGTTTAAAACTTGAAAAGTTACCTCGTGGGGATTTAACCCACTCTTGAAAAATAGAAACTCACCTTTCACTTCTCAAAAGGTAAATCCAATCCTTGAGTACTATTGCCAACGTCTCCTATAAGACATTCTAGCAATCTTTAGGTCTCTATACCAAGACAATACTTAATGAATTCGTTATCAACACCCTAAGTCTACCTATTCCCGGTTCATAGTTTGATTTTTAATAAAAACATCATTGAAGGTCACCTCGTCTTTTTATTTAGAAGCGTGGACTAAAAGTCCAACTCTTAAGAAAAACAATTTCTTTTTGAAATTCAAAATCGTGCCATGAAATGCATATAAGTTCACATAGGATTTAATCTAGCAAATCTATCTATACTTATATAAAAAGAGCATTAAGTACTTAATATAGATTACCTATTATGTTCTCATTATTAAATTATATATAAGGGCAACAATGTAATACAATAAATTATATTTATGCTAGATGTTGAATATTTATTTTATACCATAAATACAACATATATATTTTATAGTATAAGTCTATAAGACATTAAATTATTATGGTGAATGAACTAAATACCATTATTCACGTTCCTAGATAAAAATAAAATCAGCAAATTCTTTTTCATTGTTCTTTTCATTTTTTTATCATTTTTCATTAGGAAATATTTTAAGTGATATCATATCATATCAATTCTATTTTATTTTATATTAATTGACACACGCTCAAATGCTATAAGATATAATTTACTTTTTTTTCTCCTTTTTTATTTCTTCTGAATTTCAACTATTCGAAGTTTAAAGAATTCAACTATAATACTCATGTCATGTCAGCTAAATACCTAAAAATTAAAGTTGTACAACCTTTATTAATTAACAAGAAAAATGAGATAGATAAAGATTTTAGGAAATAATTAAAAAGAATTACAATATACTGTATCGGACTAGAAAAAAAATATTGCATTTTAAAATAAATACCTATCAAGATTCATAACTAATCAAATAAATAGTTTTATGAAAATAATATTAATTCATACTCCTACAAGATTGGAAAATACATACAAAAATATAATTGCAAAAGAGTATTATTTAATACTCCATCCATCCCCAAAAATCTTGCCCTGATTTGACCGGCACGAATTTTAAGAATGTATATAATTAACTTAAATTGTGTATTGTGAGTAAAGATTAAGTTCCACAATTATTATGAGGGGAGATTGTTAAGTGGTGGGCAATAAATGATAAATGTAGTAAATATGTAATGTTTAAATGGTGTAAAATGTATTGTTATAATGAGTTCATGTCTAAAAAATGGAAGATGCATAGTTTGGGAACAACCCGAAATGGAATTAAGTGCATGGGTTTTGGGGCAGAGGAATTACAAATTTTGATATGCACATGTATACCCCTGAAGTAATTAGTTTAAAGTTAAGAATGTTAACTGTCATATAGTTTTGTTGGAGGGAGATTATTTCAGCAATTTGCAGTTGACATGTATATTAAATTAGAGACTATAAGATTGGATTTTTTCCGTCAAAATAATCAACGCTGAGAGCTGAATTGTACCAAGGGATCCTAGACAATGTCTTTAAAGGAGAAGTGAGAGGGTCTGAAGTTGGCAAACACATTGTTCTTCCTGCAACATTTATTGGAGGTCCAAGAGATATCGCATATATCTTGATGCATTGGCATTAGTACAAAAATTGGGAAGCCAGACTTATTTATTACAATGACCTGCAATCTAGATTGGAAGGAAATACAAGAAAAATTATATTATGGTCAAACATCTCAAGATCGTCCTGATTTAACTTCAAGTACATATAATAAAATTAACCACAAAAGACATATTCGATAAATATTAATTCTTTAATGCAGCTTGGCCGTTGATTAAATTCGTACCTTGGGTATCTCTATTATGATAAGATAATTTAATAAATATATGTTGAGCATTTAGTATTAATTGGTAGAATTCAATTCTCATAAAATAATAAAATAAAATACTACTAAATGAGTTTTTCTTTGCTGTCTTTTTGCTAAAATAAATAAATTATTAACTGTTATTTTTTTATTATTTTTATCATATTTTTTGTTTAATTATTGACTTCGATTATTATAGTTACTTTTTAACATAAAATCGTGTGTTCACAGGAATGTTACTATTCTTTTACGAGAATTGTCGAGGGCAATCAAATACAGGATCAATTTGGTATGATTTCTGCAAGAAGTGCACAACATCGTGTCCAAAGTATTTCGAAGATACAATATGCAAAAAATGCAAGGAGAAAGTTGTTGAAACAGTACCAAGGTAATATTACAAATGAAAATGCATAAAATTCATGTGATAACTATTATTTACTACAATACATAATAACACTAAACTGTTATACAATGAGATTATAATACACATGTTACGATGTTTAATGAAGTTGCGGCAGATCTTTAGCTTTAATCAAGAATTTAATGCAGCTTGGCCGTTGATCGATCAGATTAGCTTCTGTTATAAATTCTTGATTAAAGCTAAAGATAAGTAATCTTACCAAATATATATATTTTTAGGGTGAAAATGAATCTGTATACTATAGAGGACTGAACTTACAAAATTCAAAGGAAAATCGCTTCGTCACCAAAACCAATTCGGTAAAAAATGATGATAGAGGAAACTTGATCCTTATAGACGATGCATTCCAAAAGATACTGCCGAACCATTTACAAGCTGAAAAGGAAGGACACGTAAAGAAAAGTTCAAAGAAGAGGGAGAAACCAGCGGAATCCAAAGATAATAAAAAAAAAACAAGGAAAACAACCAAGCCAATTCAAATGGAAGAAAATAAAAAATCAAATTCAGATTTATTTCTAAGAGCAAAAAGAAGAAAAGTTTGGCATCCATCAAAGTCAAACAAGAAAAGATTTAATGTGAATACCATAGATTCATATAGTTTTTTTTTTAAAAAAAAATTAATTTTACTTTTTTAGCAATACAATTGATAGATCTGGGTTAGAGATCATCAACAATTTAGAAGTGAATCGAGTTCACATAGGATTAAATCCTTGAATAGAGAATAATGACAAAATAGATAAAGATAGAATCCTTTCATCCTTCAGCAACTACCTTCAATCTCCAGCTCTTCTTGCTTTGAATCTAGAGAAATCCCTACAAAACAAGCCAGAGGAGTGGTTGGGGGTCCTCCGGGAAGGACCTCCGACGTTCAAGTAAGTATAGAATACTGTAGAAATGTTGAGGTTTCCTAGGAGAGAAACCTCGGTATTGAAGTAAATGAATTTAGGAGTGAATGAAGCGTACCTCAATTGTGAGCCATTACCTCTTATTTATAGTTGAAGGAGGCGGTGGCGATAGTATACAATTTTCCTAGTTAGATGAGGGTATTTTGGTCCTTTCATGAGGAATAAAATTCCTACAAGATGTTTTAGGTATAGTGTAGAATGTTCTGGAGGCTATAAGCCTATACGTGTAAGACACGTGGTAGAAATATATAATTTATTTTTATAAATATGTGAATTAGGCGTTACTTTTGCCTCTGTTTTTAGCAGATGCGTTAATAATTAGCAAGTCCTATTGACTTGAAGGTTTGACTGCATACTTACTTTATCAGATCCAAGTAGGACTTGGTGGTTTGCTTCTTATTTGCCAAGTTCAAATAAGACTTGCCAAGTCTGAATAGGACTTGCCATTTGCTCCTTGTTTTGCCAAGTCTAAATAGGACTTGGCATCTCCCACTTATCAAGTGTAAATGGGACTTGCCAACTCCCACTTATCAAGTGCAAATGGGACTTGCGATTTACTCCTTTTTTTGTCAAGTCCGGATAGGACTTGCTCCTTGTTCGCCAACTCTGAATAGGACTTGGCCATTCCCTTTTGTCAAGTCTAAATAGGACTTGACCCAAATAAAGATCAAGTCTTATTTTGAGCATACTTCCACATATATGGATTAATATAATATTAATCCTATATTTAATCCCTATCAATTAGTCCCCTGCTCTAAAAGATAATTCCTCCAGAAATATCTTGTAAGAGCAAATGATGATTATAATTATTTATTTCAAAGAATGTTTAGGTTAGACTCATATATATAATATATATATATATTTATTTATTTATTTTTATTTTATTTCATAAAATAATATTTTCTGCATAATGGTAAAAATGCCTTGTGGTGGTACACAATTTTGATTTTAAATCAAGTCCCATGACTTCACGCTTTTTTTCTTTTCAAGATATTTATATATCTATTGATGCGCACTTAACAGCTCCTTCCATCATCTCATTTTACAAACCCTTCTTTCAATTTCACCCTTCTTCCTATTTTTCTTCTTTTCGGCGCGAGCAGCTCATACCAATCCTCATCACATTTCCGCCATTGTTGCAGGTAATTCGATCCGCTATTTCTCCGTTTCTTTTCTTTTCTTTAACTATGAACCATCATACCTTTATCATCTTTGTGATATACTTTTTCCCAAACTTTTTCGCCTCCTGTTTTATTTTAGAGGGTACTGCATAATTGTGATAGAGGCTTTGATTCTTTATTTTTTATAGGTGATTCTGCACTTCAAGCAATTTACACCGTTGTTGCACCAAGATAAAAAAGGAATTTCCATTTCCCATTTCTCCACTGCAAGCGATTCAGCCAATCTTCCACTTCGAGTGCAGGTATTCTGCCCAAGTTTATTGACTTCCCTTCTTTTTGATATGTCTTCTTCATCTAGTATTCCCTCATCTCCTCCGTTAGTTGATGATAAGGATGGCAAAAATCCAAAAAAAACTAAGAGAGCCTGTAAACCTCCTATAGCCTTAGAAGATTATAGTTGCTCTTCTCTTCTTAAAGAAGATTTTGAAAAGATTAGAGTTCGATTGGGTAATACCTGTGGTTATTCTATTGTTATGTCTGAGGAGCAAGAACGCCCCTTGCATCCTAAGGCTGGAGGAATGATTTTCTGGCTAGACCAGTTGGAAGCGGGCTTGCGTTTTCCCATCCCTCATTTTTTCGTTCGCCTATCGCATCTATACAAGATCCCCTTAAATCAACTTAATCCTGCATCTTTTAGGAGAGCCATATTTTTTCATATGATTTTATCCCTAGAAGGGATTGATGATACTGCCACTTTGTTCTTCAAGTGCCATTATGTGAGACCTAGAGCTTATCACTTATACTTCTCCCCTATGACTTGGTTTGCCCTTTTTATGGAAAATCTTCATCTATAGACAAGAGTTGGCATCCTCGTTACTTAGTGGTTTTTCCACCTGATAATGAATCTTGGGAGCTTCACTCTACTTCTTTATATCCACTTCTTTCT
This sequence comes from Mentha longifolia, assembly GCA_001642375.2. NCBI lineage: Eukaryota > Viridiplantae > Streptophyta > Magnoliopsida > Lamiales > Lamiaceae > Mentha > Mentha longifolia. Next base: position 25,912,992 of record CM038111.1, on the reverse strand, counting down.
CTTAGGGAAACTTCCCCTGTTCCTCCTAAGTTATCTGCTCGTGAAGCACGTATATTGAATACCTTGCTACACACATATGATAAGAATCATGACATCATAAAAGCTTTGGTTGAAAGCGAAGCAGCTTTATCTTTCTTTGGTTTGAAACCGGGAGCTCCTTGGTCCCCTCGCATGGGTAATTGATCTTATTTTTCTTACTTTTTAGATGTTTGAAAGCGTGTATCTCTTTTATGAAGATATCTGTAAGAAGGGTAATATTATTACTTATATCTGGCTTTGCTGTCTTTGCATAGGTATGGATTTTGATCAAGATCTCTATTTATATCATAATTGGTTGAGTGATCGTGTCAAAGAGCAAATAAAGCTTAAAGCAGCTGCACTTAAAGCTAAAAGAGGTCAATCTTCTCATTCTACTAGTGCATCTACTCCAGTCTCAGCCTCTTCTCATGGGCCCAATTATGCTTCAGAGCAGACTCTTTCACCAAATCCTGTTTCCTCTTCGAAGGGATGCTCTTTGCCAAAGGAGCAAAACCTGCCTTGTGAGCGGATATCTCTAATCCCACCAAGTCCTTCACAAGGACAAACTCCTCATCCTTTAGCGGCAAGTGTGGATCATGCTCTCACCTCTTTCCCTGCCACATCCTCTGAAGAGAATGATTTGCTTCTTTTAGAAGCTTCCCCTGATTTTAGGGCAGAACTGGCTGCTGTTACTGTTAATCCTATCCCCCCTTTGGAGATGAAAGATTTTCCCCCTTTTACTTGCAAAAGTAAAAGGAATTCATCTCAAACTTACTCATCCTCTTCTAAGAGAAGTAAATCTGTTGCTTCTGATGCTATTAGTTCCGCATCAATGAGCAAATCTACTAGTGATTCCACAATTGTTTTTGCACCATCCCAACTTGCTTTGAGCAGCCTTACCCCTGCCAAGTCAGCTCTTCCTCCTCCTCCTTTGTCCAATCGAACTTCTTCTAATGAGAATATTTTGGCTAACCCTTTTCATCCTATAAAGATTCCAAAACCACCAAGAAATGTTCTGGAAAGCCCTGTAGTAGTGCCTCCTTTAGTTAAAACTTTGAGGGGTAAAGGTTTGGATTGTCCTTATGCCTCCTACTCTTCTGATAACATCAGCATTTCTTATCCTGGTAAGCTTAGTGATGCCCATGGCCCTCTTAGCTCTAAGCTAATTGCTAGTCTTCTTCGAGCAGAAGATTGGCAAGAATTGAACCGTTATTCTTCTGCAGATTTGGAGAACAGGGCGGCTACTCATGAACTAAAGGTATAAATCATTATTTTATGCCTTTGTTTCTCCACATGTCATAGCATCTATGATAGTTTGAAATAAATTTGTATTGAGCTTATTTAAATAGACTTATTGTTTGCTTGGCCTTTTATGTATAAATTCTTAATGTGTGATTGAATGTAATCATGTGATTTATTTTTGAATATAGTGATATTTTATATCTTATTATATTTTATTTTTTGGCAGGCTATGGGATATAGGGCTATGCAAAGTCACATAGCCCAATCTTATGAGTTGGCCAAGTCTCACATAGAGGAACTTTCTACTAGCGTTAAACGCTTGAGGGAGGAAAATTCCCAACTACAGTGTACGGTGGCACAGAACTCCAAATGTAATGTTGAGATGATGAAAAAGAAAGTAATAGACCTGGAGGCAGAGGTGAAACTTTTGAGACTGAAGGATGCAGAGCGTGAAGAACTATCTCGCTCTCATTTGAGTGCCATGGAGAAGGAAAGCAAGAGAAAAATAGGCTACAAGCTCAAGTGGACGAGCTAGCACAAGCTAATAAAGAGGCCTCTGCCAAGCTTATAGCCATGACAGATGCTCATAGGCAAGAGATCGAATATTTGTGTGAACAAGTGCGTGATAAAGCTTTTAGGGAGGGCCTAAAGGAAGGTCGCATTCATGGAAGAATATCCGGGGCTTATTTATGCAAGTCCTACTTGTTGATGACTCCTCCGGGTCAAGGCTTTTTGAATATATTGGTGAAAGAGCTTTCAGAAGCGTATTTGCATTCTCCTGCCTTTTGGAAAAGGATGTCGGGGCCCTTGATACATTGGATATCTTCCATCATTGCACAATGTTGTTCTAAGTTGGGTATGGAAGACCGAGCGAAAGAAGTGGATGTGAGTGAAATTTTCAAACTTCTAAAAGAAGATACTCCCTCTTTGGAATTAAATTCCCAGCTTAGTGCCACCAATCCTTGGTATTTAGCAACCCTTCGCAAAGCTGCTGGCTATGTATCCTTCTTAAGTGCTTGTTTGGAAGCCATGTTATCATGAGATAACATGGCTTATCTTACCTAATATCTGTGTTTGCTAGCATAGATTCCTATATCAGGGAAGCCCGCGTTAAAGCTCCAGCATGTTATTCAAACACTGTTGCTCTTCAGTGGAGCTATCGGACCCTTCCCCCCGCGATAGCAATTTCGCAGATGAACAGTGCATCTTTGAAATTGATCCAAATTCTATTTAACCCTTTTGCTCGCTTCTCTACTGGGAACCACCAGGCTCTTGGTCGTCCACACCGATGAGATTCCGGCGGCGCTGAAGCCCTTCCGAACCTTACAGAAGGAGAAGAAATTGGAGGAGAACGATTTCACGGGGGCACTTTCGAGGGGAAAATTCTATGCGCCGAGCGAGTTCAAGGCGCTCAAGACTTTACCCACGAAAGCGGAGCTCTATGCCCAGATTTTGGGGTCGATAAAGGGGCTGGCCTCCGCCGTGGTGGAGACAATTCAAGCGCCGGCGACGATTCAGGCCTACGCCCAATTTTCTTTTTTTGGTTTTGATTTATAGGGAAATTGTAGCATAATTCGTTTGTATAATTGATGACACATTTTGCTGCAAATTGTTTTTGAAAATTGGGGACGAAATTGTTAAGGGAAATTGCTGCAAGTTGCGAGTTGTTCATGTCTTTTCAGAATGGATCTTGATGGATTAATCAGCAATTGAGTGAATGCGCCAAGAATTAATCAGCAATTGAGTGAGGCGCCGTCGCCGCTCCAGTGATGATTCTGCAGCCGTCTCGTTCCTCCATTGCCGTCGATTGGGCTCCATCAATTACAGTCTTCGAGCAATGGATATGAGTCGATGACTTTGCTTCCTGGGTTTCTGAGCTTGGAGAAGAAATTGAATTCAGTGGAGAAGAAGAAATCCGACGATTATTGTTCGATTCAATTTCAGAAATTTGGATTTGAGTTTCAAAAATTATTGTTCAATTCAATTTCAGAAATTATTGTTCGATTATTGTTCGATTCAGTTTCAGAAATTATGTTTGATTTTGGATTCGATTTTGATACTTCAGAAATTAGGAATTTTGGAGGGTTAAATTTGTAATTTTCTTGGTAATCATTGTACTACAGTAATGGTTAGTTTTGATACCAAACACTTATCCATATTTTCTTATCATGGTTTTAATCACACTTGTCACTATTCATCTCCAAGTTTTTTCCTTATCTCATCCCTCCTACCAAACAAGAACTAAATATGAGGCTAGGAGATTTATCTTCCTGGGAAAAGATTTTCTTCCCCGTGCTAACTCCCGATGTAGGAAAACACGAGTTTTTACGATATATTTTTTGTGAGGTAATATCCTTCATTTCTCATAGAAAATAATACCTCTTTTATATATATATATATATATATATATATATATATATTGTTATGATTATTATTATTATTTTTTTAGACGCAGGACATTTTTCCACCCATCCACCTAGAGATGGCAGAAGCGGAGGAAGAGGCGAAACGTGAATATTATCGATGCCATCATCAAAATCAGAGTTTACTGGAAGAGGCTCAAAACCCCATTATGGTCGAAAGGCCTCAACTTCCAGGAGCAGTGCCCTTTACCTCAACTCCTTCTCCAAATCCTTCGGAGCCTTTAAAGGCAAATCCTTCCCATCAACCCGTGGAAAAGGACCAAGTCATCACAGAAGCTAATTCTCAAGAAGATGTCACCACTTCTCTGCTAGCTACTGCCACGGATCCTGTCAATCATGGAACCGAAGGGGGCGATGGTCACACCATCTCTTAGCTTTTACAAATCCAACTCTTTATTTATTGTTTGGGTAGTTTTTTGGGCAAGTTTGGACTTGCACGTACCTTTGTCATATCCTACCTTCAACTGCTTCACTACTTTTTTAAGTAGACATTTATTTGACTTATTCGAACCTTTGAGGTTTTTGGTTACTTCATATGAGTAAATGTCTTGTTTCATATATATATGTTTTTTTTTTTTTTTTTGAAAAATTTCATAAAAAAAATCAATTTTATGATATAAATATTTGCTTTATATAGCGGGATATGGGGGTATACCCCTACTCCCTCCCCAAGTGAATTATAAGTAATCGAAAGAATTATAATTCATAAAGTTGCTCAAGTAGGCAAGAGAAGATAGTAATCTCATTTCATTGAATGATAAAGCAACATAAATAAGATCCACATAAAATTATCTCATCAAGAAGATAAATGTTTCAATCACCCTAATCAGAATTTCCCCTTGATATTATGTTTTCGAACATAATATTTCTTCAAGTTATTAACGTTCCATGGCCTTGGTAGAACTCTTCCTTCCATATCTTTTAACTCATAATCCCCTCCATTTAGGACTTCAGTAACCACATACGGTCCTTCCCAATTTGGATCTAATTTACCAGTTGGTTTGAGAGCATCAGCTCTTCTCAGCACCAAGTCTCCCTTTGCGAATCTTCGCATCTGCACTTTCCTGTTATAAGCATTGCGGATCTGTTGTTTATATTTTTCAGATCTAGCCTTAGCATCATTTCTCAATTCTCCAATCAAATCTAAATTTTCTCTCAAGAGACCAACATTCTGGTTTTCATCATAAGCCAAGATACGGTATGATTCAATGCCAATTTCTGCAGGTACTACGGCAGCAGATCCATACACTAGGTTAAAAGGAGCTTCTCTGTAGCCATTTTAGGGCTAGTTCTATAAGACCAGAGCACAGAATCTAATTCTTCAGCCCAATTTCCCTTGGCTTTTTCCAATCTAGTTCGTATCCCGTCCAGGATGGTCCTATTCGTGACCTCCACTTGTCCATTTGCTTGAGGGTGAGCTACAGCTACAAACCTTTGCTCAATTTTCATCTCTTGGCACCAGGCCTGGATTAAAGATCCTGTAAACTGTGCTCCATTGTCAGACACTAGAATTCTTGGGATTCCATATCGACAACAGATATTTTTCCATAGAAATTTTCGGATGGTTTGTTCAGTTATCTTTACCACAGCTTCTGCTTCCACCCACTTAGTAAAGTAATTATAGCTACAATGAGAAAAACTCTCCCTCCAGGGGTAGTGGGGAACTTTCCCACAATATCAATGCCCCATTTATCGAATGGGCAGGGTGAAAACATTGTTCCTAGTTCCTCTGGAGGTTTGTGGATCAGCCTCCCATGCCTATGACAATTATCACACTTTTTCACCAAATTTTTAGCATCTTTTTCTAAGGTAGGCCAGAAAAAACCAGCTCTTAAAGCTTTCCTTGTTAAATCTTTAAAGCCCATGTGTCCTCCAGCACATCCTTCATGGATTTCTCTTAGGATATATTCCTCTTCTTGTTCAGAGAGACAGCTCAAGTAGGGGTGTGTAAAAGATCTGCGATAAAGGAAATTTCCCATTATAAATTTTTTTGCCAATGTGGCTTTTTGTGGGGCTCCTGGAATGTCGGAGTTCTGGCCAGATCTTAGCGCTTGTATGATAGGAGTTCTCCAATCCGGCGTTTCTTCAATGATGTTGATTTCTAGAGAATAAGACTTGGTATCAGCATTAAGCAAGATGATGTCACCTGACCATGTCCCTTCCAAGGCACTAGCTATTCGGGCCAACCTGTCTGCTCCTGTATTTCCCTCCCTTGGGATTTGTACCACTTCATATTTTGGAAATTTTGAGCAGATTTTCCATTTGATTAGCATATGCTATCATCCTTTCTTCTTTCTTTTCGCACATTCCCAATACTTGATGAGTTACCAATTGAGAATCAGAATAAACCACAATATTACAGGCTTCTAAATCTACTAAAATGTGGAGGCATTTGATCAGAGCCTCATATTCAGCTTCATTGTTAGATGTTGGAAATTGGAACTTAATGGCAAATTTATATTCTTGATTTCTAGGGGCTTGTATGAAGATACCAGCCCCAACTCCTTCCTTTGTGACAGAGCCATCCACGTAAGGTCGCCACACTTCTTGCATAAGGTCTATTGCTCTTGTTGTTTCTTGTAAGAAATCTGCCAGAGCTTGTACTTTATAGCTGTTCTAGGTTCAAAGTCTACATCATACTCACTTAGCGCTATGGCCCATTTTACCATCCTACCTGACAAATCAGGTTTTCCGAGAACTTGTTTTAATGGCACATTAGTTCTAACAACCACTTTGTGAGCCAAGAAATAAGGTCTGAGCTTCCTTGCTGTGACCATGATTATTAGTGCAACTTTTTCAATATCTGCATACCTCTCTTTTGGTCCTTGGATCATTTTGCTAGTGTAATAGATTGGCTTCTGTAAAGAGCCTTCCTCTCTGATCAACACCGAGCTAATAGATTCTTCGCCAATAGCAAAATACAAGTACAAAGTTTCTCTTGGCAATGGCTTGGTTAGTAAAGGTAGTGTCACCAGATGCTCTTTCAATTCTTCAAAGGCTTTTCGACATTCTGATGTCCATTCGAACTTGGCCCCTTTTCTTAAGATTTTAAAGAAAGGGAGGCTTTTATCTGCAGATCGGGAGATGAATCTGCTCAAGGCAGTGATCCTACCATTCAATCGCTGAATTTCTCTGATCGTTCTTGGTGGTTCCATGTCTAGTACTGCTTGTACTTTTGCTTGGTTAACCTCTATTCCTTTTGGTGTCACCATATATCCCAAGAATTTTTCAGATTGTACTCCAAATGAGCATTTGGCTGGGTTTAATTTCAAATGATAAGATCTAATTACTGCGAAGATTTCTTCTAAATCTTTAGCATGGGATTCTGCTTTTAAGCTCTTGGCTAAGATATCATCCACATAAACTTCTATATTCCTTCCTATTTGATTTTTAAATATCTTATCCATCATCCTCTGATAGGTAGCCCCTGCATTTTTCAGCCCAAAGGGCATGCTCTGAAACCCAAATGTTCCTGCGCATACTCCAAAGGTAGCTTTTGGAACATCAGGAGGATTCATCTTTACCTGATGATATCCTTGATAAGCATCCATCATTGACAATAATTCACACCCAGAAGTGGAATCTACCAATTGATCGATTCGTGGTAGTGGGTAATGATCTTTAGGACAAGCATTATTCAGATCCCTAAAATCTATGCACATTCTCCACATGCCTGTATTGCCTTTTGCCACCATTACTGCATTGGATAACTACTCTAGGAATTGAATTTCTCTAATATGCCCTGCTTCTAGCAGCTTTGCTACTTCTTCTCGTATGACTTTATCCTTTTCAAGACCAAATTGCCTTAATTTATATTTCACAAGTTTAGCTTTTAGATCTACATTTAGGCAATGCAATGCCACACTCGGTTCTACCCCCACCAAGTCAGTTGTGGAGAATGCAAAAACATCCGAGTTTTTTCTTAGACAATCTATCACTTGTTTGGATATAACATCTGGCATCTGAGTGCCTATTCTAGTGGTAAATCCAGATTTTCCTTTGAATAATTCTATGGATAGAAGTTCCTCTGTTGGTTGCATCTGCAACGGGGTATCTTCTTCCATAAGTTCAGCCGTCTTAGGCTTCTTCTCGTCAGGTCCTGGCCTTTGTTTAGAAAATTGTTTAGAATTTTCTAGTTCTGTCATGGTTCTCTTTTTGTCTTCGCCGGCTTTAATTGACTGCATGTAACATCTTCTTGAAAGAACCTGATCACCATTTGCATATCCTACTTGATTTCCCACGGGAAACTTCATCTTTAGGTAGTATGTTGAAACTACAGCATGAAAATGATTCAGGGCAGGTCTGCCCAAAATTATATTATAGGCTGATTTGTGCCTTACTATTAAAAATGTTATAGGCTTAGAGATTCGTGCCTCTCCATCACCCAATGTCAGCATTAGCTCAACAGAGCCTTGGGAGACTATGCTGTCTCCTGTGAACCTATGTAATGGTGTAACCACACCATCTAAAGGCTTATGAATGATCATTTGGCTAAAGCAATCTTCAAATATAACATTCACAGCAGCGCCTGTATCTACAAACACTCTTTTGATGTCATATATTTCCACCTCAGCTGTGATCACCAAAGCATCCTCATGAGGTTGTATCAATGACCTATCATCTTGATCTCCAAATGAAATTTCGGGTAAGGGTATTCCCTTATCTATTTTAAACATATCATGTCTTTCAGCTGCTTGAGCTTCTCTTTCATATGCTTTCCTCCTGCGATTTGAATCGCCACCAGTAGGTCCCCCATAAATCGTGGTAATGATTCCTCTTTTTCCAGAGGCTTCCCCTTGCGGGATTCTATCAGAATCCTTCTTATGGTTTGACCGGGTTTCTCCTTCCTTATCTTCCTTCCTTCTCTTGTATAGATGAGATTCTTTCTTGACATATTCCAAGAGCTCTCCTTCTTGAATAAGTTTCTCAATTGCCATCTTTAGATTTCGACAATCATTTGTCATGTGTCCATACTCATTATGGAATTTGCAAAATTTCTCTGATTGTGGCCTCCTAGGAGGATGATCATGTCCCGGTGGGAGTTGTACTCCTGGTTTTTTCATTACCACTTCCAACAACTCGACAGGTTGTTTAGTAAGAGGGGTAAAGGTCCTTTGGAACTTGTCATTTCTATCTAGAGGTCTCTTGTTATCAGTAGCAGGCCTCTTTTTATCATCTCCTTTCTTATCTTTTCTCCCAGATCCATCTGATCTTTTGGAATTAATTGCTTCTTCCAAATGTATGTTCCTTTCTGCTCTTGCCAACAAGTCATCAAAGTTATTAGCTGGTCTCTTAATTAGAGAATCAAATAATTTTCCTATTCTCAGGCCTTGCACAAGATCATGAGTCTTTAGCTTAGGTTCCATATCAGGAATCTCTAATGCTATATCGTTGAATCTTGTCATATAATCTCTCAAACTTTTATAGTATTCCTGCTTAATAGTCATCAAGTAGAGAGAATTTCTCGTTGCCTTTCTGGAACTAGCAAATCGGTGCATGAATAGCCCTTTCATATCTTCAAATGAGTGTATGGAGGATTTAGGCAACTGCCGGAACCATTGTTGGGCTGGTCCTGCCAGTGTAGTTAAGAAAACTCTGCATTTAACTCCATCAGAATATTGATGTAAGAGACAAATACTCTCAAACTTCATTAGATGCTCTTCAGGATCTCTTGTCCTTTGTATTCACATACCATTGTCTTAAAATTCTTAGGCAATGGATCTGCCTGTATTTCTTTTGAGAATGGGCTATTTTCATTGATATACACTTGTGGTGCCTCAGATTTACCTCTCTTGGACTCTTTTGCTATAACGCTTTCTGCCGCCACCTCTAATTGAGGGATAGACTCATTAGCTTTTTCTAATCCTCTTTGGGATTTTCTTAGCTCTGCGAGCTCTTTGGCCATAGATGCCATTTGCTCTTTCTGATCTGCTATCTGCTTTCGGAGCAATTCCTCCAAATTGGATTCTTCCTTTTCTTGCACAGGCTCTGGCATTTGCCTCACATCCTCAGATGATTCATAATCTGTGAACTCCCCATCTTTCCTCATGTCGGGTAATTTGGAAACCAGATTTTTCCTGATAGCTTCTTTCCTAGCTCTCATGGTCCGGGTAACCATAGGCATACGTTTTTCTTTTTCATTGCTTCCTTTTTCCCCTTCTGGAGGGTAAAACATTAGGTGATTTCCAGGGGTATTTCCCATCAGTCCCACAACTTCAAATTTTTTGTCTATAGCACTTTCTAGCATATGTGCTTTCTGTTGAGCAAATAGTGGTGGGAGTGCCCCTGCAGTGCTACTTCCAGCTTGTACAGGTGGTATCATGCGAGAATACCCCTCGAAACCTGGAGGTGGAGTTTCTAACATATTTGGGTTATTCATACCCACAGCTTGAGCCATTTCTGAATCTTCGTTCATCCTTGTTTCTGAAAAATTCGAAATGAAGTTATATGTTAATTCATTATCGAATTAATCATTCTTTTTTGGGGGCAAGTACTTGAGGTTTCATCTCATATTTCCTTGCCTTATGCCCAATTTATAAGATCCATAGGCATTTTAAGCGTGGCACCTGTATTTCTAACAGGGTTTACCCTTTGCTTCTGCCTTTTGTACTTAACCATTATTTTAACTTTTTAAGCAGATGAAAGGATTCTGATAACACGTATAATGACCTTAAGATCTTGGTCTTTAACTAGACTTATTTTTGGTTTTCATTATCCCATTTCAGATTTCCTTCTACTCAGCTTCAATTATTGGGAAGCGGACCAAAATTTTCTCAAAGAGAATTTTCGACTCACCCAAATCAGAATTGGCAAGGGTTGAGATTCTCCGTATTTTTCCTTCTTCAGTTTTTGGGTAGAGTATTCTTCTCTGCTCCGTAATTCTTCATAAACATTTGCCCAGAATATTATCAATAGATATATCCATTTAATAGTAGGAAAAGTATATTTCTAAGAAAATCAATTTTATGAAAAAGAATTTTTGATACAAAATGAAATATAGAGTAGCAACTCCATTTCATTTCTTCACTTACGAATTTTAGAACTCAGTTTTAGTCAATCCTTCTTTGCTTCTCAATTCCTCAACAAGAAATCTTTATCCAGAAAAAATCCTTTGGAAATTGCAAGAAACTTCAAATTCAGAAGGAAAGAACGGAACACCAGTTAGAGCAAAGATCCAACAATAAAGTAGGAAAAATTGATGGATTTAAAAGAAAAATAGAAAAATCAACATCCTAACTCAATCTTTCCCACAGACGGCGCCAGTTGATAGATCTGGGTTAGAGATCATCAACAATTTAGAAGTGAATCGAGTTCACGTAGGATTAAATCCTTGAATAGAGAATAATAACAAAATAGATAAAGATAGAATCGTTTCATCCTTCAGCAACTACCTTCAATCTCCCGCTCTTCTTGCTTTGAATCTAGAGAAATCCCTACAAAACAAGCCGGAGGAGTGGTTGGGGGTCCTCCGGGAAGGAGCTCCGATGCTCAAGTCAGTATAGAAAATTGTAGAAATGTTGAGGTTTCCTAGGAGAGAAACCTCGGTATTGAAGTAAATAAATTTAGGAGTGAATGAAGCGTACCTCAATTGTGAGCCATTACCTCTTATTTATAGTTGAAGAGGCGGTGGCGATAGTATACAATTTTCCTGTTAGATGAGGGTATTTTGGTCCTTTCATGAGGAATAAAATCCCTACAAGATGTTTTAGGTATAGTGTAGAATGTTCTGGAGGCTATAAGCCTATACGTGTAAGACACGTGGTAGAAATATATAATTTATTTTTATAAATATGTGAATTAGGCGTTAGTTTTGCCTCTGTTTTTAGCAGATGCGTTAATAATTAGCAAGTCCTCTTGACTTGAAGGTTTGACTGCATACTTACTTTATCAGATCCAAGTAGGACTTGGTGGTTTGCTTCTTATTTGCCAAGTTCAAATAAGACTTGCCAAGTCCGAATAGGATTTGCCATTTGCTCCTTGCTTTGCCATGTCTGAATAGGACTTGGCATCTCCCACTTATCAAGTGTAAATGGGACTTGCCAACTCCCACTTATCAAGTGCAAATGGGACTTGCGATTTACTCCTTTTTTTGTCAAGTACGGATAGGACTTGCTCCTTGTTCGCCAACTCCGAATAGGACTTGGCCATTCCCTTTTGTCAAGTCTAAATAGGACTTGACCCAAATAAAGATCAAGTCTTATTTTGAGCATTCTTCCACATATATGGATTAAATATTAAATATTTAATCCCTATATTAAATCCCTATCAACAATAACATAAATAATTATAGTTTTTTTTAACTTTATTTAATTTTATATATGTCTTTCGAATTTAATACTTGATCTAATTTTACGATTTTAGGACTAACATATATTCATTATTTTTCTGTTACGCTTTAAAAATTAATAACATGGAGTATTTACTATAAAAGATAACAATGTTTGCTTAAATTTTTATAAAATTAGTATAAAAAAACATATTCATGTGCAACGCACGTGTCTTTTACTAGTATTACTATAAACATATGATATGCTCATGTATTCATAATCACACTTGTACTTAGCAAAAATGTCAAGTTGTCAACCATTCAACTCATTAACATCATAGAATATATAAAAATCTGCACAAGGCATTTATGCAAACAGTTGGTGTGCGTCAAAGTTTCTTAAGTAGCCATATTCGAAGCATTGTCACGGATAGAGAAATGAACGTATGAGCATGCAGTACATCTTTTTAGAATCCTTACACAGCGTAGTATAACACCATACAAATTCCATCTAAGTGTATATTCCATAATGAGATTTATGTTTAGACAAATACATACCACCACACAACATTTTCCTTAGCATTCAAGGCTAACATCATGACCAAAATATTGTTTGGAAGGTCCGAAACTTTAACAAGTGAAACCCCAGTATATAGCCATGTTTTAGAACTTATAGGGACCAAAGAAGATCACAATAACCTAAATAAATCACGAAATCTCGCTAATGTGAAATATAAAGGTTAGCTATTCTGATGAGACGGGACTTAGCATTGAAGAGACCAATCGGGACTTGCAGCTCGGAGGAGCAGTGACGAGGTCGAGAGCCAAGAAGCTGCAAGGTTATTTGCAATGCTACATTTCGAAGAGATTGGCAAATGATGGAGTCGAATTTCATCAATACAAGTTGGTGAATTTAACAAGTGTTGAAGATGAAGATTTGGGCGTCCATCATTGAAGAAAAGGAAGACAAGTCCAAGAAAACAAATTTTCTTATATTTTATTTGGGCTTAAAAACTTTGTATTTATTTTTAATTTAGTTTAGTCCAATTATCACAACATGTTTAGGTGATTAATTGGCCCAGTTATATTTAATTAAGGAGTCCGAAATTATCAAGCCCAAGCCTTGTTAATTTCGAAAACCTACCTAGCTTAGGAATTAGATTAGTATTTATGTTAATTTTCGTTCATACTTTGAGACAGACAATATTGAATCAGAAATCTAGTTGATCGTTTTGTCTCTTACATCGTGCTTTGGTTCACGATCCTATCGGTTCTTGGTAGAGTTTGATATTGGCGATTTCAAACTTGAAGTCATTGACTCGTTCGTGATATCTCGTAGTATCCGGGTTAGTCGAGCCACGAAGATTGCTCCATAAACGCGTTTCGGATTCAAGTAGATCCGGGGTTCGTTTCGGGTAAGATTCACAATTTGTTTCCGTTTCAATTCTTCAATTCGTGTTCTTTTCGTTTTCCCAGCCATCCTTCATCGTTCCTATATCATCAATAACCATACCCTTCGTTCCCATAACCAACCCATCTCAGAAAACCCTTAGATTAATTTCAGATCCATTTTTGAAACCTTAGTTCGACCCAAAACTGACCACCGAGCCAAATCGAAAACTACTCGTGCGTTTTCGCTGAATTTTGTATATGTTCTTCATAACCCTAAGTTGTAACTCGTGTTAAAATTTGAGCTTAATTGGAATTGAATTGCTTAGGTTTCTGTCGACGTCTATTCAGTGTAATTTGGGTAGAAATTCAGGTTCCCTGTTCATTCGATTTTTTCATAGTTATATTTGGATTGAATCTTTCGTGTCTGACGTTGTTCGATTCTCAGCTTCCGCGTATTGTGATCGCATCATAAATTTTGGTACCAGAGCCACGTCAGTTTTTGCTGATCGTGGTTCAATCCAAATAGGTGTCGTGACATATTAGGGGGCAAAAGTTTCGATAAAAAAAAAAAAATCTGATAGAAAAAAAAAAAGTATATCGAAGGCCCTAGTGTGTCATTGTGTGTTTCGTAATTGGTTCTTGCATCATTCGTGTATTGGGTAGTAGTTGTGTCTTTGTTTCTCGAGTTTCCGTCGGTAGAACTTAAAACGGACGTAACTTTTGATCTGCTTATCCGTTCAAGCTCCATAATACCATTTCGGAAATGTCTCGACGAGACCTAGAAGTTAACACCGCTTTGCCGTGTTCGGTTTGCGTTTAGGCCCAAAAACACCCGTCTGAAGGTCATACCGTCCAGTTGAAAAAAAAAAAAAAAAAAAGTGTGTCTTCGTCTATATTATTTGAGTGCGTTGGATAGTATAGGTTTCAGTATCTAAGTCGATTCAAGGTCGGATTAGTGCTCATAACTTGTTACTACTTATATCCAAGATTCCTAGTTTAGCCTTTTCCTTCTTATTTCCAACCTTTCCTTGTTTCCTTGTTTCCTTGTTTGTTTAGCCCTTACCTAGCCACCGAAATTCTTACCCCTTATTTGTACCCCTTGCCGTGAATTTTACCCCACACTACAGCAACTTTATGTTTCTTTCTATACCTGTGATCCAAGCCGAGAGTCAAGTTCGAGTTCTTGATTCAAGCCGAGAATTCCACATCAGTGTTGCCAAGAATTTGAGGTTTAGAGACTGTTGTGATTGCAACCTGAGTGATATACATGAGAGATCTGATCTGAGTGACATACACGAGTGGTTAAAAATCTGAGAGAACAAACGAGTGACTGTGAGGATTTTACTTGTTTTCTTTCACGTTTGTTCGTTTTGCAGGTACCATGAAATCTGGAGACGGTTCTAAGAATCAGGATAGCCCAATTCCACCCAAGTCGTCTAGTACACCTCTTGAGATGGATTCTTCATCGTCTCAACAGCCTTGGGATGCTAAGTATCACTTCGATGCTATGGCACAACACTTTGAGAGGCGGAGTCGACTATTGGAGCAGAAGATCGATGACACTTTTGACAAAGTGATAGCACAGTTCGATCGCCTCAAACCTCGAGCAACTTTACCTCCACCAATCAGAAACCAGCCTATTCAGCCAGATCGACCAGTCAGACGACAACCTGTCCGCCAGCCCCAGCCAGTATTTGAGCCAATTTCTGATGATCCTGATCCTGAAGAAGAATATGATGATGGATATAATGAGGAATCCGAGGCTGAGATTGAGTTTCCACAGAGGAATCAGAGACGTGACAACCGTCGACGTCCACCTCCACCTCCCCGGCGTGATTTCTGTGCCAACCAGCGCCGACACGTCGATGCAGATAGCTTGTTGAACAACATAAAAACAAGCATTCCAGAGTTTGAGGGTTACATGACCCTGATGTGAACCTTGATTGGGAGAGGAAAGTCAACAAGATCTTTAAGTGTTACGACTTTCCCGAGTTGAAAAAGGTTCAGCTCGCGTCCTTGGAGTTTAGAGGGTATGCAGCCTCGTGGTGGGAAAATCAGCAAGAGAGAAGATGCCGTGATCGATATCCACCTATAGACACATGGCAAGAGATGAAGGACGTCATGAGAGGACGTTTCATTCCGGTACACTATGAGCGAGAGCTTGAGAAGAGGTTGAACAAGATCAAGCAGGGCACTCGTTCGATTGAAGAGTACCACAAGGAGCTCGAGACAGCTATGAACCGGGTTGGTAAGGAAGAGACCCTGATTGCCACACTCAACCGGTACACTGAAGGAATGAATCCAGATATTGCTTGCGAAGTCGAATTGAAGGAATTCGATTCAGTTGAAGCAATGGTCCATTATGCATCTATTGTCGAACGGCAGCTCAGAGATGGACGCCGTCGATCCTTCCAGTCGACGCCTGTTAGGAGTCCTTGGAACCGAGGTGATTCTTCCACGCCTAGGACAACCCCTACACGTCCTCCTAACCAGTCCACACAGCCCGTTCGCCGTTCTGAGCAGTCTGCACCATAACCCTCTCGCAGACCTGACTACACCTCGCCTGCACCGAACAGAAATTCTCAGAATCGCCCCATGCAGCCTAGTCAGCCTGAGAATAGTAATTCAGGGAGAGCACGTGACGTTCAATGTCACAAGTGCAGAGGATGGGGACATTTTCAAGCCCAGTGTCCGAATCGCAGAGTTTTATTCCTCACCGAGCAGAATGAGTTAGAATCAGCGAGTGAAGAGGAATTTGAAGAAGAAGGAGAAGTAAAAGGGGATACTGAGCAGCCCCTAGTCAGCTCACTCCTGGGCGACATTGATATTGTGGATGAGCAGCCGAAGCAAACGCACGTCAGCCTTGTTTCGATCCGAGCATTGAGCCTTATTCGAGAGGAAGAACAGAATGATCAGCGGGAGAACATCTTTTATTCACGCTGTTCCATTCAAGATAAGGTGTGCTCGCTCATCATTGATAGTGGAAGCGTTGTAAACGCCATTAGTCAGTATGCAGTGGGGAAGCTGAATCTGATCCCACAAAAGCATCCAAAACCGTACCGATTGCAATGGTTGACAGACAGAGGCGAGATTCGTGTTGGATACCAGGTACCTGTCACCTTTTCTATTGGTCGTTTTACTGACACTGTTTTGTGTGACGTCATCCCTATGGAGGCGGCACATATCTTGCTTGGTCGTCCTTGGCAGTTCGATAGGAAGGCGATACATGATGGATTCGCCAACACTTATGCCGTGACTCGAGAAGGACGCACCACGCGATTGTGGCCACTAGCGCCGAAAGATGTGATTGAAGATCAGCGACGTATGCAAGAGAAGTACAAAGAAGAGAAGGAGAAACGTGCTGAGAGCAAGCAGCCAATCCAATCTTGACAGTCCACAGCAGAGTCTCAGTGTACTAAGGGAACCAAGGGCCTTCCGAAGGCTAAGGCTGCCCAAGTTACCATCCCTTCCAGTTTAGATACGGCGCACCGGAATTTGTTCATCTGTGTAAGAGGAGTTCAGACCGCCATTAAATCAGGTAATGCTATTGTTCTAGTTAATTTTAAGGCTAATGATACTCCTGATGTTGTTATTCCTTCTGTTTTGCAGCCGTTGATGGAGGAGTTCAAGGATGTTTTCCCGGACGAAATTCCTAGTGGTCTGCCGCCGATTCGAGGAATTGAGCACCAGATCGACTTCCAGCCGGGAGCAGTCCTTCCAAACAGACCCGCCTACCATACCAGCCCTGAGGAAACCAAGGAGATTGACCGTCAGGTCAAGGAGTTGCTGGAGAAGAAGCAAATTAGAGAGAGCTTGTCACCGTGCGCAGTGCCTGTCATCCTCGTACCAAAGAAGAACAACGAATGGCGCATGTGCATGGACTGCCAAGCTATCAACAAGATAACGGTAAAGTATCGCTTCCCTATCCCTCGGTTAGATGACATGTTAGATGAGTTGTCTGGAGCGTCTGTCTTTTCAAAAATTGATTTGCGTTCTGGATATTTTCAAGTGAGAATGAGTGAGGGAGATGAGTGGAAAACTGCATTCAAAATGAAGCATGGACTGTATGAATGGCTTGTGATGCCGTTTGGCCTTACTAACGCCCTAGTACGTTTATGCGTCTAATGAACCATGTTTTGCGTGAAGTCATAGGGAAATATGTGGTGGTATATTTCGATGATATCCTTGTCTATAGTACTTGTGTTGATGAGCATGTTAGACATCTTAGGCATGTGTTTGTGTTGCTGCGTGATGCAAAATTATATGCTAATTTGTCTAAGTGTACATTCTGTATGGATGAGGTTATATTTCTTGGTTTTGTTGTGAGTAGTCGTGGAATAGAAGTTGATAGGACAAAGGTGAAGGCTATAGAGGAGTGGCCAACGCCTAAGTCATGTGCTGATGTTAGGTCTTTCCATGGTTTAGCAGGATTTTATCGTCGCTTTGTGCGTGATTTTTCATCTATTGCTGCACCATTGACTGAGTTGAGTAGGAAAGATAGGAAGTTTGAGTGGGGCAAAGCCCAAGAGCATGCTTTTAACTTGTTGAAATCGAAATTGTGTAATGCTCCTGTGTTGGTTTTGCCTGATTTTGATAAAATGTTTGAAATTGAGTGTGATGCCTCGGGCATAGGGATTGGTGCTGTTTTGATGCAGGAAAGGAAGCCAGTCGCTTATTTTAGTGAGAAGCTGAATGGAGCAGCCCTTAGGTACTCTACGTACGATAAGGAGTTGTATGCACTGAAGAGGTCTTTGGAGACTTGGCAGCATTACTTGAGGCCGAAAGAGTTTGTGATTCACACTGATCACGAGTCCTTGAAGCATTTGAAGGGTCAGCAGAGCTTAAACTCACGCCATGCTCGATGGGTGGAGTTTATAGAGTCATTTCCCTATGTGATCAGGTACAAGAAAGGAGAAGAGAATGTGGTCGCTGATGCTCTTTCCCGCAGGTACGCGTTGATTTCTGTTATGCATGCGCAATGTTTAGGTCTTGAGCATATTAAGAGTTTTTATGTGAATGATCCTTTCTTTGGACCTATCTTTGCTTCATGTGATGGGAAATCTAGGGTTGTTGACTCGTACTATGTGTCTGAGGGTTTCTTGTTTAGGGATTCGAAGTTATGTGTCCCTAATTGTTCTATGAGGGAGTTGTTTGTGTTAGAATCTCATGCGGGGGGTCTTATGGGTCATTTTGGTGTTGCGAAGACATTGAGTCTATTGCATGAACATTTTTATTGGCCTCGCATGAAGAGAGATGTCGAGAGAGTCTGTGCTAGATGCATTACTTGTAAAAAGGCTAAATCTAGTTCTAATCCATTTGGTTTGTACACTCCACTACCTGCACCTTCTGCACCTTGGATTGACATATCTATGGATTTTATTCTTGGTTTGCCTAGGTCTAAGTCTGGCAAAGATTCTGTGTTTGTAGTAGTCGATAGATTCTCCAAAATGTCTCATTTTATTGCTTGCAGAAAAACTGACGATGCTGTTCATATTGCTAATCTGTTCTTCCGTGAAGTAGTTAGACTGCATGGCATGCCTAGGACTATTGTGTCTGATAGGGATTCTAAGTTTTTGGGACATTTTTGGCGTGTCTTATGGGAAAGTTAGGTACTAAGCTGTTATTTTCTACTGCATGTCATCCTCAAACGGATGGTCAAACTGAAGTGGTTAATAGAACGCTAGGTACTTTACTTCGTGCTTTAGTTAAAAACAATCTTAAGTCATGGGAAGAGTGCTTACCATTCGCTGAATTTGCTTATAACAGAGTTGTGCATTCTTCTACACACATGTCTCCATTTGAGGTTGTTTATGGATTTAATCCGTTGACACCAACGGATCTTATTCCTTTGCCTACTGATCATCTTTCGAGTTTGCAAGGTTCTCGTAGAGCTGAACAGGTTCGAGAGATGCATGCTAAAGTGAAACAGAGGATCGAGCTTCAAGGTGTTAAGAACGCAACCAAGGCGAACGCCCACCGCAAGCAAGTATTGTTCAAACCTGGTGATAAGGTTTGGATACACTTCAGCCTGGGACGTTTTCCTAACTTGAGGAAGTTGAAGCTGATGCCTCGTGGCGATGGACCATTCTCCGTGGTTGAGCGAGTCAATGACAATGCATACCGCATTGATCTTCCAGGTGAGTATAAGTGTTCCTCCACTTTTAATGTGGCTGATTTGTCTCCGTTTTCTGTAGATGATCAAGATGTCGAGGAGGACTTGAATTCGAGGACGAATTCTTTTCAGCAGGGGGGGAATGATGAGACGGGACTTAGCATTGAAGAGACCAATCGGGACTTGCAGCTCGGAGGAGCAGTGACGAGGTCGAGAGCTAAGAAGCTGCAAGGTTATTTGCAATGCTACATTTCGAAGAGATTGGCAAATGATGGAGTCGAATTTCATCAATACAAGTTGGTGAATTTAACAAGTGTTGAAGATGAAGATTTGGGCGTCCATCATTGAAGAAAAGGAAGACAAGTCCAAGAAAACAAATTTTCTTATATTTTATTTGGGCTTAAAAACTTTGTATTTATTTTTAATTTAGTTTAGTCCAATTATCACAACATGTTTAGGTGATTAATTGGCCCAGTTATATTTAATTAAGGAGTCCGAAATTATCAAGCCCAAGCCTTGTTAATTTCGAAAACCTACCTAGCTTAGGAATTAGATTAGTATTTATGTTAATTTTCGTTCATACTTTGAGACAGACAATATTGAATCAGAAATCTAGTTGATCGTTTTGTCTCTTACATCGTGCTTTGGTTCACGATCCTATCGGTTCTTGGTAGAGTTTGATATTGGCGATTTCAAACTTGAATTCATCGACTCGTTCGTGATATCTCGTAGTATCCGGGTTAGTCGAGCCACGAAGATTGCTCCATAAACGCGTTTTGGATTCAAGTAGATCCGGGGTTCGTTTCGGGTAAGATTCACAATTTGTTTCCGTTTCAATTCTTCAATTCGTGTTCTTTTCGTTTTCCCAGCCATCCTTCATCGTTCCTATATCATCAATAACCATACCCTTCGTTCCCATAACCAACCCATCTCAGAAAACCCTTAGATTAATTTCAGATCCGTTTTTGAAACCTTAGTTTGACCCAAAACTGACCACCGAGCCAAATCGAAAACTACTCGTGTGTTTTCACTGAATTTTAGATATGTTCTACATAACCCTAAGTTGTAACTCGTGTTAAAATTTGAGCTTAATCGGAATTGAATTGCTTAGGTTTCTGTCGACGTCTATTCAGTGTAATTTGGGTAGAAATTCAGGTTCCCTGTTCATTCGATTTTTTCATAGTTATATTTGGATTGAATCTTTCGTGTCTGACGTTGTTCGATTCTCAGCTTCCGCGTATTGTGATCGCATCATATTCAGTGAAACATTTTATCGAACATTTAGATTGCATAAATAGTGAGTTTCAAGCATTTTCATGATCTCGTCATTTGCTGCACCCATCTCCAACGGATGTAAAATTTAACATGTAAAAAGCTTGCAAACTCTTCTTTAACATGAAATTGGATTCACTCAAAAAAGTTTAACGGTTAGAATGTTATGCTCGATGCAAAATGGATCAAAACAGTCTACTCGTGTCTTTTCAAAACTAATTTCTGCTTAGAGGTCAAGTTCATGCTCAAAACTGACTTCACTCGTAAGTTATAAAAATCGATGGCTTATACTTTCAAAAACTTCGGAATGTCTAGTTAGTTTATTTGGAAAGAAACGGTTTGTAGTTCTGAGGAGTAAAATACGAGCAATTGAACGTGATTGCGCAGCGGTAAAACAAGGGCTGACTGCGCAGGTTTATTGCGAAAATCATTTTCAGTAATCTACTGAACGGAATGCTCTAAAAATTTACCACATCATAGAAGGCATACCCAGCTACAACATATTAAAAATTTAGAGCAAACGGAGCAAGTTTAGTTATCGAACAGAGGCTCGGACAGAGGCTGAAAACAGGGGTAAAACGTGCTGTTTTTGAAGATATAGATCAAACATTTACGGTTCAAAACCACAACAAATTGAAACATATTATCATGAAACTTGAATCTAAGACTTCTTGAACACTTAGGAACATACGGGGGTCGAATTCCGAACGACGCCAAACAAGACCACACAAGGCATCTGAAAATTAACCACAACCATGAATCCGAAAATGTGAGTGAGCCGAGGGCCACACCCCTCAACGGCCTCACTCACAGCCCGTACTCCTTCTAACTATGACTCCATCACCTCCTATCATGCTTCTATAATCTAGATACTTCAATCAAAATCGTAGGAATGGAAAATAAATAAGGTTCAAGACATTACCCCTTCTCTCTACGCCTTCCTCACTCTAAATCTCTCACGGTCTCTCACTCTCCTCCTCACGTCCAGCTGCTGCTGTAACCCTCTCATGCTCTCGCAGCTACTCTCCTCCGGTCTCCGATGCCGACGACGACGGCGGTAGCAAGGTAAGGATGGAAGAGATGGTGACTTCTATCTAGAGATGGTGGGTCTTTGCGACCTTGAGAGAGTGAATGAAGGAGAAATTGAGGCTGGAAAAATGGTGGGGATGAGCTGACATCGAAGGAGAAAAATTGTTTGTGTGTGGTATTCTTCGGTGTTTGAATGGAGTGAGAAGAGGCTTGCTTCTTTTACCTTCTCAAATAATTTTCATGCAAGAAAGAGGATTGGGTGGATAGGTTCCCTAGGCTCCTTTTCCTCTTCCCAAAACAAGTAGCCGCCCACCCCTCTTCTATCTCCCTCTTTAGCTTGGTGATTCAATTCAAGACAAGTCTTCACTCTTTCTCTCTTTATTTTTTTTGTCTTCTAGTGGTTGTCCTATTAAGGGATGGTTTAAAAGAACATATACACACACACACATATATATATATATATACATATACATCTAATATACAAAAGCTTTTGTTCGTTTATTCGGTCGTGGCTCGGTGTACTTTGGCTGAAATAAAATTTCGATCAAGTAATCCGATGTGAATAAAAATTTCGGTTCCAACGAGCCTAATATTGGATATAAAGTCATAGATAGAAATTCTAAAAATTTCAACAACCATGAGTACAAATTAAATTAAAAATAAATAAATAAATAAAAATAACGTAGGCACATAATCATGATCACATTTTCACATATCGAAAATAATATTTCAAACACATAAATTATGCAATGCATGATAAAAATACAAATTTTAAAACCCTTTGATTTTCTTCTATCAAAATAAAATTCTTTGAAACTTTATAAAAGAAATATTTTCATTTCTCTCCGGGAACAGGGACCTTTATAGGGTTGTCTTTTCTAAATTAAAATATTTTAGGATTGAAAAATTGGGGTTTTACACAATCAAAGCAAGATACATAAGTCAATCTTAAAAGAAAAACCACAAAGACAAGTCATTCTTGGATATACTATAACTATCAAAAACTTGGTAGCAAGATACATAAGGCAATCAAAGCAAGATACATAAGTCAATCTTCAGAGTAAAACCTGAGGACTTCACTTACTTTTTAGGATCAGAGCGTTCAACTGATAATTTTCTTGTCTTTGCAAACTATAGTCTATAGTAATGCTGGAGGCACAAGGTTATTTGTAGGTAGTGACTGATGCATTCAGGGTCTGAATATGAGTGAGCAATGGCAAATGAACAATTTAGGAATCTGATAACTCAACTTAAAGAAAATCATCACTAGAAGTAAAATGCAAACTGAAACAGGTATTAGAAAGGGGGAGGAGGAAAGATAAGGGTCCTGCAACATTTTGTAGTGATGCATGTATTTAGTCCCCAAGAATCTGACCAATAAAAACGTACAACACTGAAAGAAAATTGAAACAAGCCAGAGCTTTACTATATGAGGCACAATCACCATTGAAAGATCATAGTAATAGTAAATCTACTAGCATAATCTATACAATTTGCAGTAAACAAACAAAGCATGTTCATTGTTATTATCCAAAACATTCATAATAAGCAAGCTTCATGATCATTAAACCAAAACTGCAATCATCAAACATAATACTGATATACCTATTATACTGAAAATCTAAAGACATGAGTGTATTCATACTGAATTCAAGGCAAGAGACCTAGACTCTACTTAATCAAACTGTGTTTTCTTTTTAACAAATAAATAAATGATGAATTAGAATAAGTAAGTCTCTACAAAAGAAAAGAAGAATAAGGATCGAACCTTCGTCGAGGCGTGAGCCCCGATGACAAGAGAATCCGGCTGGCGACGCACACCGGCGGGAGACCTGGGCTGTCGAAATCTATAAAAGTGAGGCACAAGTCAGAAACAAAATTAAATACAATAAAAACATTAAAGTAAAAGAGGTTAAAACAGAAACTAGGAAAAAAAAGAAAGGGGAAGACTGCCGGTGGGGAAAGGGACGAGGGCCCCATATTTGCGGCCATGGGTGCCCGGAGAATAGCGGGCTCGCGATGTCCCAGCATAGGGCTACCCTACGCGGCAGCAGAAACACAGTAATTCATTGAAAATCGGCAGAATTAGGGTTCAAAATTCTGGAAAACTCTAAGATAGTTTAAAGTTAGGGCTTCTGGGTGAAGATGGACAGAGAGAAGGCCAACCGACGACGGCGACATGGAGGCGGTGGTGCCGGTCGGGTCGTCGGCGGCAGAGATATTGTGAGGGAAGAAAGAGAGGTGAGGAAGAGAGAGTCATACAGAGTGAATTTTCTTTTGAAAAGTGAGAGAGAGTGAATTATGAAAAGTGAGAGATAGTGAATTAGGCCGACAAAAATTTTACTCTCAATTTTCAAATTTGCTCATACACGCTCATACACTACGGTTCGAAGGATGACCATAGTCTATGAGGTAATATATACTACAAGTTGTTAATAAACCGTAGTCTTTGCATCTGTAGTCACGCTCATAGACTACGGTTTGTGAAAAAACCGTAGTCTATGTAGTGTAGACTATGAGCAGAATTCTTGTAGTGATCATCTTATGGAGTTGGAAGCATGGAGAAATGAGGCCTATGAAAATTCTCAAATCTACAAGGAAAGGGCCGAGAAGTTTCACGACTTGGGAATTTGAGAAAAGGATATTGGTCCGGGAGATGAGGTTCTTCTCTTCAACTCTCGTCTCCGACTTTTTCCCAGAAAACTCCAATCTAGGTGGACCGATTCTTATGTTGTGTGCAAGAGTAACAAGAATGGAACATTTGAACTTCTCAAGGAAGATGGTTCTACTTTTATTGTAAATGGACATCGACTCAAACCCTATTTCAACTCGAAGAAAGTTAAGGAGGAGTCGACAATCCTTTTTCAAGATCCTTGATGATTGAGGTATCCTCGAGCTAACGACGTTAAACAAAGCACTCGTAGAGAGGCACCTCAACGAGTATCCTTTTCTTTTTCGTTTTAGTTACTTTTTAGTTCGTTTTCGATTTTTGTTTCATGTTTCATTTAGTGTTGCAAAACCCTATAAAAAATAGAAAAATGTGGAAAATAAAAGTTGAAAATGTTTAGGGGGAGTTGAGAAGAGGTCGAGAAGGGCCCGTTACTTCGAAAACGGGCAAAATCGGTCGAAAAATGCATCGGAAAAGGTTAGAAAACCGCAGAGGAAGGGCAGCCGTCGGCTGGTATGCAAGTTAAATGGGGGCCTGATTGGTGGCCTGACCGGCGGCCTGCCAAGCCGCCAGCCCTCTCCCCCCTATTTTCTATTTTTGATTTTCTTTCATCTCTTTTCTTCATTTATGTTTTTCAACCTCTTTTTCAAGAATGAACACCACTTTCTCTCACTAAAACTTGAAATTTCATGTTCTAATTACCCCCAAATCACTTTGAATCTTGTTAAATCCTTCCATAGGCTCATTACCCATCACATAAGCTACATTTTAAGCCCTATAAATAACTTTTTCATCCACTCTATCCTAAAAAACGAAAATTTGAGTTTCTTGTTCAAAGTTGTGAAGTTCTTCAAGTTTCTCCAAGAAAAATGAGGTAAGATGTTCTACACCTTTGCTTTTATGGGATTTCTACATTCATTCTATGAATTAGTATCCATTTTGCTCATTATTTTGATAGTTTGAGTAGAATTTCTAGCTTAGGTATTTCTTGAATTTTGGATAAATTTTTGAATTTTGAATTTTAAAATGAGCATGAATTGAACAAGCATTAATTATTGCATTTATGAATTATGCTATATCTTCTTGAATTGAATTTTCATGTGAATTTGTACCTCTTTCCACTTGAGCATACATGACTGAGGCTAGAGGGATTTTTGAACTTTTGGAGAATATGTTAAGAAATAATATGCTTGATGTTGGTTCAAAATTTATTTCTTGAAAGCATGAATGTTCAAGGGGGTTATGAGATTATGGGAATTGTTGCCTATAAAGTGAAAATTCCTTGTTTATCTTCTTCAATCTTACTTGGAATTTTCATGATTTGTAGGAACAAGGATCTTAAAGGGACAGGTACGGCAAAAATAACCTCTAAGGATTTGATTTCTTCTCTTACCAACAAGAAGAGAAAGGATGCTTCTTCCTCTTCACAACAACCAAGAAGGGATCCTAAGACACCGGAAGCTCATGACATTCGGTTGGAAACCTATGAGGAAAGGGCAAAATTTGCCACTCTTGTGACAAAAGGCATCATACCAACTAGGTTTCCGTCTAAGGAGGTTTCGGTGAAGTTAGGGCTTTACGACAATGTAAAGACCCTCTTTGATAGCATAGGTTGGGGAAGTATCCTTGATGACACTCTTGAGGATAGGAGAACTTATGAGAAGGTTGTTCTTGAGGTTATGAGCACATTGGAGGCCGAAAACTTTCATCTTATGCAAGGTATTCAATTCCAAATGTTTGGTGAAAGGCATGAGTTAAGCTTGGAAGAGATAGATGATGTTTTTGGAGTGCCACAGGGGGGTGATGTGTTGATAGAGCGGGCTTTTGATCACTACTCCGTTTAGAACAAGCTTGTACCATTTTCAACGGAGGGTTTCAAGTCGGGGTATTCAAAGTCAAATGAGGTGAGGAACCCGGTGTTAAGAATGGTGTTAGATCCGGTTCGAAGATCTACGAACGATGAAGGACGAGATCCGGATGAACACGAACCCATCTTTGAGTTTCTTCAAGAAACCTTCACAAATCCATAAGCTTGGGATAAACTCATGGATTCAGTCACAAGGTTAAGCTTATAGGTTCAGCCATAATGCTGAATTTTGCTAGAAATGTACCTTCCGCTTCTGACTTCTGAATTCTCTGTCTTCGGTTCTGCTTCCATCGATAAGAGAGAAAAGCTTCTTTCTCGCCATTTCAGACCTCGAGCCTCTGCAAAAAAGACCCGAAGGAGGTTCCCCCGGAAAGGGACTCCGACGCACAAGTCAGACTCGGCGTATAATAGATTCGAGGTTCTCTTGGGGAAGAAAACCTCTACAAGTATATATGGGTGAGTGTGTGAGCTCTTGTAATTGCTCAGAGAAACTTGCAAGGAGCTTAGTGTGATAATGGAGAGAGCTGAGTCTCAAAATTGCGTACCTTGGAAATAAGGGCAATGCCTCTATTCATAGTCTCAAAGAGAGCAGGGGTATTACCGTAATTTTATGTAATAATAATGGGAATATTGTCCTTTCACAGGGGACAAAACCTGCAGCGACAGTACAGCTTTCGCAGAGAAAGTGACAGTCTGCAAGCAGTAGTACAGCTTTTGCAGAAAAAGCAGTCATGCTTTTAGGCTGAACAGGTGCCACGTGGAGTGGTCCCAAATGTCAGTTACAAGAATATTCTTATCACTTAGCGTTTTGCCTTCGTGACATAAGCGATTCGGCTTATGCGCTGGTGACATAAGCTTTGTTTACAAAAGTGACTTGCCATTAGAAGCTTTTAGCTTCTGGACAAATGCTTCTAGATGCATAGGATTTCATTGTCAAGGACAGTGATACATATTCAGCTTATAGATAAAATCCATAAGTCCACGCTTGTGCTTATGGTTTCATGACATAAGTTCACCTTTCATGAGTGACTCATTATCAAAAACTCTTTAGTCTTCGGGTATTTAAAGGGGTTTTTTTCTCGTTTGGTCCCTATCATTTGTCGGTACCTCATAGCTTTAAGCTAATGAGGCATTTGACGTTGGATCTCTATAGGAATAGATCCATAAGGAGACATCATAAATGTTTTTGACGGACCTTCTGCTTTTGGCCCTTCTCAAGAAGCTTACAGATTTTTAGGTCTAGGATGAGCTGTTATTTTATCTCTAACTGCAAGTCCCCCCCAGCTCCGAAAAATGTATTTTTTGGAGGCGAAATGAAGAGATAGATACAAAAGAGCTTATGTTCGAATGACATAAGATGAGTTCGCAGGGTAAGCTTTTCATTGAAAGCTTTGTGACCTCTACCAAAAGGTTGCAGTAAATTTAACTCGGCTTTTACTTCTGCATATTGCAAGAGGGAGTTTTGACGATGGTGTCTTGCTTCTGCTTATGGTTCGGGCCCATAAGCTACGAGCTCAATTATTTATGAACTTTGTTCAATATTTTGACAAGGGCGCAGTGGCTTTTGTCCTTTCCTCAAAGTAACGAACTGTGATATGAATTTGACATAGGTCAAATTTCGAGTTTCATCTCTATCTTCTTGGGGTATTAAAAACGTATGACCTTTTTCCTTCATTTATTCCACATCGATTATGAAAGTAATTGAAGCGTTGCTTCGCTTCCTTTGCCATCCGATTCATGCTGTCCATGAAAACATGGCCTATGTCCATGATTTGGGCAATCCATAGAGGATGAGTATAAGTAACTCCTTATGCCTTCTTCTTTTTAGGCATGTTGAAACATGATTATGTCACTCCATATATCAAGAGGGCATTTGGAGAGTCCAAATCTACATCGTTGAAGTAATTGATAGAGTTATAAACTCTCTCGCCATTATTTAAGGATCGTTATCCTTCATTTACTTGGAACAAATATTTCCAATTGCTGGATAAGTTTTTGTTTTCAAACTCATATTTTTCTTTCGCTCGAGAAAAGAAACTTCTCAATTTCCTTCAGCCCATGCAATGGGCAAGTTAGCTTTTGCACTACTTTCAGCTTATGCAGCATGAGCAAGTGCAGAAGCTTCCTCGTTGTTACGAGGGAATGATTCTTCTTTGCAAGACTCTGAGAACTCATGAATATGAGCATCTCCGGATGACATTATTACCTTTGCTTCTGTGTAAGAAGCAAAAGCAGAGGATATTACAGATACCCTCTTTGGTTTTTACTCGTCTTCTTTTGCTAATAAGACAAAAGGAGTTTACATAATTTTTTCGATGCATTTCATTTATATGTATATATTTTAGAGGCTAGACCCTCACATATGTCGGGTCTTCCTCAGGGGCATTACAACTATTGCCCATTCCACCTTGATTCAGTTTTAGGGGCTAGTTTTAATAAAATACCAAATACTTCCCCAAGGAATTAGGATTGCAGCTAGTACCTGAATTGTCTACTTTTCCTTTATTAAGGAATAACTAATCATTCCTGGTTTTTGCTTGCAAACACAAGCAAGTGGATCCAGCAGTACGCACTCACAAGGAAGAAGCTTCCAAGGAGGATGCCATCAACAAACCCTCATAGGAGGCATCAGATGGGGTGTTGCATTACATAAGTAATGCTTTGTTGACTGGTCCTAAGACCGTTGTGATGCATTTCAAAAGTAATGCTTTGTTGTTATACGCTTCTGGTAGATAATGGAAAATAGCTACTTTCATAGTTTCTCTATATGACATTTTTCTCCTATAATATTTTTTTCAAATTGGATGTGTTCCAAGGCAAGGCCTAGGAAGATGTCTTCCTTTTGTCTTTGTGAGCCCGTAAGCTCATTCTCCAATAATTTTTCTGACCACATATGAGCCTTCCCAATTAGCATCGGGCTTACCATTTGGTTCAAGAGCTTCTGCTCTTTTCAAGACCAAGTTTCCTTACTTGCATTTGTAGTATGAATCACGCATTTGCTGCTTATGCTTCAGCATTTTAGCAAGATGCTTCCTTGTTTCTTCAACTAAGTTGAGATTTTCCTTCATCAATTTCAATATTTGATGTTCATCATAATTAAGTGTACAATGAATTTCAATACTTACTAATTCTGTCGACATCACGACATCGACTCCATAGATGAGATGAAAAGGAGAATCTCCTTTAGCTTTCTTAGATTCAGTTATATGCATCAACTGAACCTAACTCCTTTCGCTTTTGGTGTCTGGATATATCCCAAAGTATCAATCTAAGATTTTTCAAAGGATCTAATTATTTCATTTGGAACCTATCTTCTCATTTCTTTAGAGGCAAGTTCCTCACGTATGTAGAATCCTCCTCAAGGATTTCCTTACAACATTATCTTGCTTTTAGGGGCTAGTTTTGATTAAGTATCATATACTTCCCCAAGGGTTTAGCATTGCAGTTAAAACCTAACTCCATTAATGCAGAAGCAGATAGGGTCTGACGCTTCTGCACCTGCTTTTGCCCCTATTGCTCGTGTGAGATTTTTACCATCACATGTGCATGTGCGTGGGTCTGCCAGGGCTTTTAAAATTAGGAGCCCTACTTTCACATAGGGTCTTATCCTTTTGCACCCGCTTCAGCGCAGGATTTGATTTCATTCACAATGGTTTGATTGGTCATTTTGACTTGACCGTTAGCTTGCGGGTATGCAAAAGATGCAAATCACTATTTGATTTTTATCTTTTGGCACCCTTCATGATAATTGGTCCCGTGAATTGGGTCCCATTGTTGGATGTAATGATTTGGAGGATGCCGAAAGGGCAGCATATGTTCTTCCGTAAGAACTTACGGATAGCCTTCTCATTTATCTTTACAACCGCTTCTGCTTCTGCCCAGTGGGCGAAGCAATCGACGGCGGCAATTAAAAAGTATCATTCCCCTAAGGGAAAATAGGGAATTTCCCAACAATATACACTACTTGTCTAAGGGACAAGGGGAATGCACTGTGTCACATTATTCAGCAGGAGCAAGTATAAACCTCTCAGCTTCTGACCATATGCTTTTGCCGAAGCTTTTGCATCTTCATCAATAGTTGGCCAAAAGTAGCCAACTCGTAAGATTTTTTACAATAAGTATTTGCACCAAGTGTGTACTCATACACAAGCCTCATGTGTCTTTCGGAGAATGTGTTCTCCTTCTTGTTTCAACTAGTACCTCAAAAAGGGTACGTGAGTGATCTCCTATATAAATAATCTCCAAATAAGAAAAATTTAGCCAAAGTAGCCTTTTTAGACATTTCTGCATTTTCAGGGAGAAATTCTTCTTGTAACGTCTTCACAAGGGGGATGCACCAATATGGACATCCTTATACACAAGATACCTTTAATGCGAGAGCTTTTGCTTCCACATTCAGGAATACAATATTTTCTTGTCGTGTATACTCGACGGAACTAGCCATTCTTGCTAGTTTATTGGCTTTGATATTTCCTTCTCGTGGAATTTGAACTAGTTCAAAGTTTGAGAATTTCTTCTCTAGATATTCAAGTTAGTAGCATAAGCTACGATCATTTTTGCCTTCTGGACATAAGTGCATAGCACTTATTGCGCCACCAATTGGGAGTCACAAAAAATTATGACATTTGCTCCAGATGTGTCTTTCATGATAGATCCATCAGCATAAGCTTTACATAAGCTTCCATCATCAGGTATATTCCTAGTAGTCTATTACATGAAGTCAGCTAATGCTTGCACTTTATAGCCGTTCGTGGTTTGAACTCCACGTCATATTCACTTATTTCAATAGCCCATTTGGCCATTCTTCCAGCAAATCAGGTTTGGCTAGGACTTGTTTCAATGGGGTGTTATTTGTGACTACCACCCGATGGGGTGGAAAATAAGGCCTTAGTCTTCTGGCAGTGACCATTATGGCCCCAGTAGTCTTCTTGATATTAGCATATATGCTCTCGGGCCTCTTCAACACTTTGCTCATATTATATATGTGCATTCGTGTCGACCTATCTTCTCTCAAGAGCACAGGGCTCAAGTATTCTTCTCTTACCACAAAGTAAAAGATATAAATCTTCTTTGAGTATTGTTATGGTTAGCAATGGTAGGTCTGCCAAGTGCATCTTCAGATCATTAAATGCTTTTTGGCATTCTTCTTCTCTTGGCCAGGAGCAAGAGATAATTGCAATAAATGAGTTAGAGAGTTAGGAGACTCCGCTCTGAAGAGATGCTTTTGTGCATCAACGTTTTCCATATTTAACCGGTATGCCTCCCATTGAGAGGCATCGTCATTGCCCTTTTGGCTATAGCTTTTTGCATGCTTTCCGCATACTCACCTTTTTGCTTCTGTATTGTATGCTTTTGCATACCAACTCTGAGTTGTATGCTTTTGCATACTATTTCTAGATGGTATGCTTTCGCATGTTGCTACTGAGTTGTAAAAGCACACTGCCTCTGAGTTGTATGCTTTTGCATACTACCTCTGAGATGTATGCTTTTGCATACTGCTTCCGTATAATATCTTTCGC
Source organism: Mentha longifolia (assembly GCA_001642375.2). Lineage (NCBI taxonomy): Eukaryota > Viridiplantae > Streptophyta > Magnoliopsida > Lamiales > Lamiaceae > Mentha > Mentha longifolia. The sequence goes on along the minus strand of CM038111.1, from coordinate 25,881,184 downwards.
ATATTACTTCGAGATTGTATGCTTTTGCACACTACTTTTGGATAATATGCTTTTGCATATTACTTCGGGTTATATGCTTTTGCATACTACCTCTGAGATGTATGCTTTTGCATACTTCTTCTTGATAATATGCTTTTGCATATTACTTTGGGTTGTATACCTTTGCATACTATCTCTGAGATGTATGCTTGTGCATACTACTTCTGGACAATATGCTTTTGCATATTACTTCGGGTTGTATGCTTTTGCATACTACTTTTGATTTACTTGCTTCCGCGTGCAATGTTTGACTTCAAACTTTTCAAGTTTTTGCATTTTTTAATCCTGCAAAATGAGTATTTGGGTATATGGGGTATACCCCTACACCCCCCTCAAGTAAATTTGTAAGAACTATTGAATTACAATTTCACTTAATAAACATGGAATATCCTCCATGTAAAAAACTTTTTTCTCAAAAAATTTCATAACTTTTCGGAAGTTCAGCAATCTTGAAACTGATTCTGGTGCATTGCATAGCAAAGCTTATGCTTTCCACTTCTGATGCATTGCATAAGCAATGCTTGTACTTTCCTAAAAGCTTTTGCATCTTCCAGGTGTTTTTATTTTTCCACCCTTGTGAGGAATTCCTCTGGGCTTTATACTAATTCCTTTGTTAGCGAGTCAAAGAATTAACCGCCTTTTTTGTCTATCGACAAAAGTGTGAATTTTCACTTACGAATTATCTCTCGGTATTTCCAATGCCGTAGCATTGGACCGTGTTAAATAATCCTTCAATGATTCAGCCCTTGCTTGAATGTCATCAAGTACAAAGAGCTTATGTGGAGCCTTTTGGCTCTTGCAAATTGATGTTAGAATAGATGCACGATGCACAAAAGGTATCCTTCTGCTTTTGGGATACTTGTGGTATCCATGAATGTTCGATATCTTTTTCTTCCTCAACACAGGGTTGAGACTTTACGCAATTCTTGCAACTGAGGTGATAGATTTGCTATATATTTTTTGATGCTTATGCATCTGCTTCTGTTGCTTATGCAACTGCTTCTGATGCTTCCTGATAACGGCATCCGCCGGATATTCAGGTACATCCACTTCAAGTTCTTCCTCAGGAGTAATGTCTCCCTCAGAATCCTAATCCACAACTTGACCATCTACAAATATATGTTATGTCGTTCTTTTCCCTTTGTCATTAGGGAGATTCTTCGCTTCTGCTTGTTTCAGCATTTGTGACTTCTGCTTCTGCGCAAGAGCAGTTGTCAAAACTTCCTCTTGTTACTAGGAGTTGATTTTTCTCTATGGTTAAAGTTCGAAGGCTCATTCATCTGAACATTTCTTGGTAACATTGTTTTTACTTCTATGGAAATACAAAGAAATGCATTGTACACATGCTCTTTTGCTTTTATCTTGCTTTTCATGAGAAGATAAAAGGAAATTACGCAATATGCGCAACATTTTCAATTTCCGAGGCTAGCCTAACATATCATGTTAGGGCTTCCCCGAGGGTATGACATTACAACCATAACTTATTTCTCCATAATTTTCTTTATAATACGTTTAAACGTGGTAAATGGGGCGTGAGGCTTCTGCGCCCGCTTCTGCTTCCCATACCAATATGCATATATGCAAGTTTTTGCAACTTGCTTGTGCTCATTGTTCAGAAGCATAAGCTCTCATGTTTTATGCGTTCCTTTTCAGGAAGTGCTTGGGTCAATCCCAAGGCTTTTTTATAATGTACGATTTGAATAAATCGGGCTGTGCATGGGCCCTCCCAAGGCTTTATTGTAAAGTCTGATTTGAACAAATCGGAAAGTGCTCGGGTCCATCCCAAGGCTTTTTTGCACAGAAGTGCTTGGGTCCATCCCAAGACTTTTTTGTAAGATTCGATTTCAATACATCGAAAAGTGCTTGGGTCAATCCCAAGGCTTTTTCGTGAAATCTGATTTGAATAAATTGAGATGCGATTAGATCTCTTCCAAGACTTTTTCATGAGATCTGATTTGCTCATGACGTGCTTGGGTTTCTCCCAAGGCTTTTTCCGTGAGATCTGATTTGTTCACTACATGCTTGGTTCTTTCCCAAGGCTTGTTCCATGAGATCTGATTTGCTCATGATGTGCTTGGGTTTCTCCCAAGGCTCTTTTCGTGAGATCCAATTTGCTCACAATGTGCTTGGGCCTCTCCCAAGGCTTTTCCATGAGATCTGATTTGCTCATGACGTGCTTTGGTCTCTCCCAATGCTTTTTTCGTGAGATCCGATTTGCTCACTACATGCTTGAGTCTCTCCCAAGGCTTTTTTCATGAGATCCGTTTTGCTCACTACGTGCTTGGGTCTCTCCCAAGGCTTTTTCCGTGAGATCCGATTTGCTCACTAGGTGCTTGGGTCTCTCCCAAGGCTCTTTCAGTGAGATCTAATTTTCTCACTATGTGTTTGGGTCTCTCCCAAGGCTTTGTCATGAGATCTGATTTGCTCATGACGTGCTTGGGTCTCTCCCAATGCTTTTTTTGTGAGATCCGATTTGCTCACTATGTGCTTGGGTCTCTCCCAAGGATTTTTTCGTGAGATCCGATTTGCTCACTACGTGTTTGGGTCTCTCCCAAGGCTCTTTCAGTGAGATCCAATTTTCTCACGTTGTGCTTGGGTCTCTCCCAAGGCTTTTTCAGGAGATCTGATTTGCTCATGACGTGCTTGGGTCTCTCCCAATGCTTTTTTCGTGAGATCCAATTTGCTCACTACGTGCTTGGGTCTCTCCCAAGGCTTTTTTCGTGAGATCCGATTTGCTCACTACATGCTTGGGTCTCTCCCATGGCTCTTTCAATGAGATCCAATTTTCTCATAATGTGCTTGGGTCTCTCCCAAAGCTTTTTCATGAGATCTGATTTGCTCATGACATGCTTGGGTCTCTCCCAAGGCTTTTTTCGTGAGATCCGATTTGCTCACTACGTGCTTGGGTCTCTCCCAAGGCTCTTTCAATGAGATTCAATATGCTCACGATGTGCTTAGGTCTCTCCCAAGGCTTTTTCATAATGTACGATTAGAATAAATCAGGATGTGCTTGGGTCCATCCCAAGGCTTTTTCGTGAAGTCCGATTTGAATAAATTGGAAAGTGCTTAGATCCATCCTAAGGATTTTTCATAAGGTTATAAAGTCCGATTTGAATAAATCGGGAAGTGCTTGGGTCCGTCCCAAGGCTTTTTACAAATAAGTGCTTGGGTCTCTCTCCCAACGCTTTTTCACAAAGTAAGTGCTTGGGGTCTCTCCCAAGGCTTTTTTGTGAGATCAGATTTTGCTCACAACGTGCTTAGGTATCTCCCAAGGCCTTTTTCCATGAAATCTGATTTGCTCACGGCATGCTTGGGTTTCTCCCAAGGCTTTTCCCGTGAGATCTGATTTGCTCACGACATACTTGGGTTTCTCCCAAGGCTTTTCCCGTGAGATCTGATTTGCTCACGACATGCTTGGGTCTCTCCCAAGGTTTTTCCCGTGAGATCTGATTTGCTCACGACATGCTTAGGTCTCTCCCAAGGTTTTTCCCGTGAGATCTGATTTGCTCATGACATGCTTGGGTCTCTCCCAAGGCTTTACATATGTTCCAACATAGTATGGATGCTAGGCAGGTTAGCTTCTGCGCTGCTACCCGCTTATGTTGTGTTGCCAGGGGCAACCACAGATGCTTCCTCATTATTGCGAGGAGCCGAATCATCTCGATGACATCCCGAGATTTCTTAAATGACGGCATCTCCTGATGGCATCGTCATGCTTATGCTTCTGTAACATAAGCAACAGATAGAGGATATTATATAACCTCAAAATACTTATATCTTCCCAATAAAGTGAAATAGTACGGCCTTCACGGCACATTCTCCATTACTCATCTTATCAATTTTAGATTCGACATTCTCTTTTTTGCTTTTGCGCATATACCCAAGTTTTCGTAACTTGCTTATGCTTTTGTACCATAAGCATATGGCTCAGGTTTTTGAGATTTGGTGCCCAGCTTCTGTGATAGGACTTATTATCCTTCTTTCTCTATCCTTAAGCAGGTCTTAATTTCAAGATGCCTGGGTCTGCCAGGGCTTATTATCACTTCTTTTTGAATTATGTACTTTCTATCAAGTATTTTTTCCTTCTTCTTAACCATAGAAGAGAAAAATGTTAGTCTTTCACAAAAGAAGTTAATATTAATAGATAATAACCAAATATAAGTAATTTGAGCGAATAAAAAGACAGCATGATTTTATTTCACATCCACAAGAATCTATGTTTTATGGGTTTTCTCATTTGTTTTTATTAATGTGTTAATCTCATAGGTTTTTCACGGGATGCGGAGCCCAATATCTTTATGGGTCTTACCCTTTTCTCTCCTACCTTAAGAGATTTTCTTCAACACATTTGCCTGGGGCTTCAACACAGTTTCTTTAAGTGCCTGAGATTATTAGAGCTTTTATGTATTTCATTCAGTATTCTCTTAGGAACGAAAATTGCATAGGTTAGAAGGGGCATACCTCAAAGAATCTGAGCAAGAACTTGCTTATGCTTCTGTCGCATAAGCAATAGCATACTTTTCAAAAGCGTATGCTGTTGTGCGTGCTTACGCCGTACACATCTCACAAAAATTAGTGAGTTTCTACCTCAAAAAAGTTTCTTCTACAGCGCTTTCCTCAGAAAGCATTAATCTCAAGAAAAAATATCATCGAGCATTTCCTTCTTAATTATGAACATAACTGAAGCTTATGTCACAAATTAGAAATTAAAGATTTCTCTACTTTCGCAAACGGAAAAATAGAGAGAAATTAGAAAGTTTCAAGGTGAGAAATCAACGCCTTATGCTCGATTTTTCCCACAGACGGCGTCAGTTGTTAGATCCGGTTTGTAGATCTACGAACGATGAAGGACGAGATACGGATGAACACGAACCCATCTTTGAGTTTCTTCAAGAAACCTTCACAAATCCATAAGCTTGGGACAAACTCATGGATTCAGTCACAAGGTTAAGCTTATAGGTTCAGCCATAATGCTGAATTTTGCCAGAAATGTACCTTCCGCTTCTGACTTCTGAATTCTCTGTCTTCGGTTCTGCTTCCGTCGATAAGAGAGAAAAGCTTCTTTCTCGCCATTTCAGACCTCGAGCCTCTGCAAAAAAGACCCGAAGGAGGTTCCCCCGGAAAGGGACTCCGACGCACAAGTCAGACTCGGCGTATAATAGATTCGAGGTTCTCTTGGGGAAGAAAACCTCTACAAGTATATATGGGTGAGTGTGTGAGCTCTTGCAATTGCTCAGAGAAACTTGCAAGGAGCTTAGTGTGATAATGGAGAGAGCTGAGTCTCAAAATTGCGTACCTTGGAAATAAGGGCAATGCCTCTATTCATAGTCTCAAAGAGAGCAGGGGTATTACCGTAATTTTATGTAATAATAAGGGGAATATTGTCCTTTCACAGGGGACAAAACCTGCAGCGACAGTACAACTTTCGCAGGGAAAGTGACAGTCTGCAACAGTAGTACAGCTTTTGCAGAAAAAACAGTCATGCTTTTAGGCTGAACAGGTGCCACGTGGAGTGGTCCCAAATGTCAGTTACGAGAATATTCTTATGGAATATTCTTATCACTTAGCATTTTGCCTTCGTGACATAAGCGATTCGGCTTATGCGCCGGTGACATAAGCTTTGTTTACAAAAGCGACTTGCCATCAGAAGCTTTTAGCTTCTGGACAAATGCTTCTAGATGCATAGGATTTCACTGTCAAGGACAGTGATACGTATTCAGCTTATAGATAAAATCCATAAGTCCACGCTTCTGCTTATGGTTTCATGACATCAATTTACCTTTCATGAGTGACTCATTATCAAAAACTCTTTAGTCTTCGGGTATTTAAAGGGGTTTTTTTTCTCGTTTGGTCTCTATCATTTGTCGGTACCTCATAGCTTGAAGCTAATGAGGCATTTGACGTCGGATCTGTATAGGAATAGATCCATAAGGAGACATCATAGATGTTTTTGACGGACCTTCTGCTTTTGGTCCTTCTTAAGAAGCTTACAGATTTTTAGCTCTAGGATGAGCTGTTATTTTATCCCTAACAAATGGTGCTAAAAATCCTTGCTCACACTGTTGTTGTTAGAAAGGAGAACATCTTGGTCTGGATTGATGACCTCTTCATTCTTCATGCTATGTTAACTAAGAGGAGGATAAGATTTACTCACCTCTTTCTTCCTCAATTGTTGAAGCAAGCACGAGTGAATTCCGGAAAGATCAACATTGGTGGAATGCTTCCTCCTATTGCTAAGAGGATCAAGGAAGATCTTGGTGGTTATTCTCCGATGACCTTATGGATTTTATGAAGTTAAGGTACTTGAGATTTATCACCTCAATCACATCTCCATTTTATATTCTTCAAGAGGATGGTGAGACATTCCCTCTTCCCAATGCCATGAGCATATTGGTCACTGATATTCATGAAAGGGCAAATTGGCTATTGTACTCACCAATGCACAAATTAATCATGGAGAATCATATCTTTAAGCATGGTGAAGAAGATGAGTACACCATTGTCCATGGAGGTGAAGGAGTACACATGGAGGTAGAAGATGAAGAAATGGAGGATTCAACAAGAGGAGAACATGTGTCAAGAGGAGAACATGTTTCAAGAGTTGAACATGTTGCAAGTGGAAGGTTCAATGAAAGATTCGAAGCCCTTGAGACTAGAATGGCGAATATGGAAAAGGGATTCAAGTCTCTTGATGCACAAGTCACCATGATGAGATAAGAAGTAACCTCTATGAGAGTTACTCAACTTGATGAGACAAGAAGGAGTGAAAGAATGGAAAAGCAAGGTATTTAAATGATGGAGCTTTTGGAAAGCTTTAGGGAGTACCAAATCGGTCAAGGGGTGACTTGGCCTCGACAACCTCCATCGTAGCTTGGACCGTTTGTAAGTGTAATTTAAATTTCTTATATATCTTTCCCTCCAAATTTATTTTAGAATTTATTTTCTAAAATAAGTTTGGGAGAGGGGGTAGTATAAGAAATTTAAATTACTTATTTTTATGTCTTTTCCATTTCTTTACTCGCATTTCTTGTTGCTTGTTTTGCTTTGTGTGTTAGTCATGTGACTTTGTGAATTTTATTTGCTCTTGTATGTCATGGATGTTTCTCTTGGGGTTTTGGTTAATTGATTAGGAGTAATTGAACATGAATGGGTGTAAAATTTTTCTTGGAAAGAGTGTGGAGAAGGTGGATTTTCATTGAGATTTTGCTTGTTTTGTTTGTTGAATGGTTTGAAGTTTGAGTAGAGCGTGCATGGAGAATCTATGTTTCGATAATTTTGTTGTTGACTGGGTCCTGAGTGCGAAATTTTTGGAAAATTTTGAAAGATTTTGAATTAAATTGTAAATGAATGCTTGCATGTTTGAGTGTGAAAGCACATGTTTGTCATTCTCATGTGCATAAGAGGGAGATGCCTATGAGGAAAAGTAAAAATGTGAAATTGTTTTGAATTTGAGAAGCATGATTGAACATATCTCTTTATCAAGTTGCATGAATTGTTAGTGAAGTATGAAACTTGATTGTTGAGCATTGAACATTAACTAGTGAGGACTTGCACCATGACTATTTATTGCATATAGTTAAATGTTCCTTGTTGAGAGTTATCATGCATGCTTCTTCATTTCTAGAACTTGCCTTGGTTCTTATTCAAGATTGCTATATTTGTACATAAAATTCGGAGATGATCTTAGGCCATCTTTTCATAACCCTTTTTCCCTAAACACTTACCTATCTTTCATTACCGTTGCGGTCCCCGTTTGAGCCTTATCAAGCCTTTCATTCAAAAACCGGAGGATAGGGGGTAAAGGATGGTTAAGGGAATCTTGGGAAGAGTTGAAATTTGATGAAAATGATGGGTGAAATGGAAAGTCTTTGAATTTGATTTGTCTTGAAAGAATACTCCTATAAGCTCTTGTTTAGAAAAGAAAAAGGTTAAGAACAAAGTTCTTAAAAAAAAAAAAATTGATGAATAAAGAGCATAAATGAGTAGTTCTTATCTTATGATGGGTTTTAGTAAAAGCTTGAGGTTTTATTGAAAAAATGGGGTTGGATAAGGTAGAAGATGAAAAAATTCATGCTTAGAGGAGAGAAGTATAAGGTGAAAATACTTAGATGAGAATTTGAGTCACTTAACCTAAAATTCCCTACCTTAACCAATGTCCCAACATTACAAGCTTAATAAAGTCCTTTTTGATCCTAGTTCTATGCACATGCTTGATCCGCCCTCACTTTAAGGGTAGGGAAAATGCAATAACAATCAATTATAGTATAATTGAGTCGAATCCTCAAGGAATGCTAGGTCGTTTAAGATTCAAGTAGTAATCTAATTATCTAACTACTATTCAAGCTTACAAGTGACATGTTTTTGTGTTTTTGATTAGCTAATGAGAATATAAAGTAAGTAACAAACGTAAACCTTAACTAAACAAGTAAACAAGTAATCAAACTAGAAGAAATCAATAGGAAATAAAAGTGACTCCAATTATACTTCAATTAGGTCTAAGTGATAGGGATGTGACACTCTAACTAGAATTAGCCATTTTAATCCAATTTCATGTGGAAAACCTCCTAAATATGATTTATTCAACTCTCGTTGCAACTAAACCAAGTGGATTAATGAAATACCTAATTTCGACTAGGACATGAAGTATAACATCAACTCCCAATAGCACATGGAGTTCTTTAGCCCTACTATATCTAGCATGCAAATCTCTTGATCCTAGCATCTAATCTAAGCCTCTTAAGCATTAGATCAAACACTTGGTATGCAACTATGGTGATCAATCACAATTACAAAAAACATAGCCCCAAGAGAAATGAACAAGAAATTAGAAGGTAAATCCATAATTAAAGCTTAATCCCATCACTTATCCCTAATCTACATATAATTGGATTCACAAAGAGAACTAGCTAGACATGATTAATGAAAATAAACCATAGAAAGTAAAGGAAATCATGCTTAAAAGATAGAGAATTCAATAAGGAAGAAAAATATGGTCTTGAATTGCAAATACACCAAATGTAGCTCCTAAAATGGAAAGAGGGAAATGTTTCTAGGGTTCTAAAAATGTTAAAATATGTAAAAGATACACAAAATAAGAAGATTTTGGGGTTAAATACATAATAGGTGAGTTTTGGGTCGAGTTGGACCGAGTTAGACGAACTAACTCGGTCAAAACACTAAGAAGAAGGGATGGCGGCGCCCTGGCCGGCTGCCGCCTGGGTCGCCGTCAAATCTGCAGCTCAGCCGGCCAGCCAGCGGCCTGGCCGGTGGTCCAGCCGGTCGCCGTCCGGGGGTCGGTTCGGCCATTTTGTGCAGCTCCACCATTTTCGCTCGTTCTCCCTTGTCCGAACTCCGATTCTTGATCCGCTTTTTGCTATGGACTCCTAACGAACCCCTCTTCGACATGGAATGATCAAATTGGCCAAATGAGTTCTCCATTATTCCTGCAAAAAGCATAAAGAGACTCGAGAGAACAGGGAAAACATAATTGAAATCAAACTAGTGAAACCCTAACTCTACAGATTTAAATTCCACATTTCAAACCTAGGTTTCACCCTAATTAAGCTAGATTCTTCCTCGTTTCTAGTCTTCGATCCTTATCCACCTGAATACTCTTTCCAATTCTTACAAAAATAAATTAAAAACCGAAAGGAAACGAGAAAAGTAAAAAGTATGCTATAAGTTAAGAAACCCTAGCATTTTTAACATTTAAGCACATAAATCGAGACTCAAACACATTCAAAAACACTCTACATGCACATAAAATACATGTTAATCACTCCCCCAAACTTAAGCCATTGTTCGTCCCGAACAATGAAACAAACAATCAAAACACTTAACACGTATGGGATGTGCATTTTGAGTTCCTTGATGCCTCATCTCACCTCAAAAACCATTTTAGTTCAAGGAAATTCTCAAGTCAAACCAAACATTCATAAGATCAATCACTATCCTAACTTAGAATTCAATCACTCAAGCATCTTAAACTCTAGGCCTCTCAAGGAACATGTGTATCACTTGATCCCTCAATATATGGAAATGGTAAACACTCATCAAAATCATGCAACACACATCTTTAACCATAAGCTTGCCTATCAACTCAAGTTCCCAATACTACAATGCATACACAAATTAGTATCAAAAAGGTCTTTATTAAGCTTGTAATGTAGGGATATTGGTTAAGGTAGGGAATTTTAGGTTAAGTGACCTCAATTTTCATTCAAGTACCCTTACCCCCTTTCTTCACCTTTCTAAGTATGAATTTCTTCATCTTCCACCTTATCCAACCCCTTTTTATCAAATGAATCCAAGCTTCTACCAAACATGTAAAGAAACACTCCTTTATGCTCTTATTCTTCTCTTTTTCTTGTAAGAACTCGTTCTTAAGTTTTTTTTTTTGTTTTTTTTTTTTTTTTCAATAAGAACTTTGTTCTTATTCTTCTCTATTCTAACTTTGAGCTTATAAGAGTATTCTTTCAACTCACAACAATTCTCAAGATCCTTCACCATCACCCACCATTCCTTATGAATTTTCAATTTTCACCATGGTTCCCTTAACCATCCTTCACCCCCTATCATCCGGTTCAAGAAGAGAAGGCTCTATTCAAGGCTCAAAATGAGACGACAATGGTAATGAAAGATAGGTTAGTGTTTAGGGAAATTGGGCTATTGATCCGCCCTACTTTTGAGGGTAGGAGGATGCAATGATAATCGAATAGTATATTCGAGTCGAATCCACAGGGAATACAAGGGCGTAAGAGATTCAAGTAGTAACCTAGCTATCTATATTACTATCCAAGCTACAATATATCATGTTTTTGTATTTTTCCAAAGATTAATGACAAATGCAAATAACAAAATCAACTAGCAAACAAGTATCGAATGATAACTATCAATGGAAGAAATTATGGTACCAAATATAATCCAGCATTCACTAGAAACATAGGTTTTGGAATTTGAAAGGATAAACCGATTTAATCCAATTCATACGGGAATTCTTTATTAGATATACATCAACTCTTTTCTCAAAGCAATCAATGTAAGTGAATTAACCTATGACATCTATCTCCGCTAGGTCTCAAGATGCATAAATCAACTCCCAATAGCTCAATTAGTTATCTATAATCTCATATTAGCAAGAATTACTAATATGTTGTGGTTTGATGCCAAGTGTTATGAACTAAAGCCTACTAAGCATTTAACCAAACACCTTGTATGCACTATATGATGGCCAATCACTCATGCAATAAAGTCAAGTCCCAAACCACAAGACATATGAATTAGAAGGCAAATCCAACTATAAAATCCAAAATCCTATTAATCTAGATCATATCTTCATATATTTGACACCAAAAGGAAATTAGCTAGACATAATTAAAGGAAATAAACCATAGAAAGTAAATAAAATCATGCTTAAAAGAAAGTAAATTTAATAAGGAAGAAGAAGATGCTCTTCAATTGCAAATCCACAAAGTATAGCTTCAACAATCTTCAAAATACTAAAAAGGAAAGATAGAAATTATTCTAGGGTTCTTGGGAGAATAAAAAATGTAAAAACTCTCCAAATGGGGTAAATTCTAGGATTAAATACATTGAAAATCGAGTTTGAGTCGAATTGGGGCGAAACAGGACGAACCGCGGTGAGTTTGGGCGAGCCGAACTCGCCCCTTAAGTTGAGAACTTTCGGCCAACCGGCGGTCTGGGAGGCTGCCGGCGGTCTGGCAGACCGCCGGCCCAGACCGCCGAATTCTCTGTCCCTCACGGTGGTTTGTGGTAGCTCAGCCGGCGGTCTGGCAGACCGCTGGTCAGACCGCCGGCCCTCCTTCTTTGACCGGTCAACTCCGTCTTCTCTTTTGCGCGCCTTTCCCGTTTTTGCCCGTTCTCTCTCGTACGAACTCCGATTTACGAACCGCTTTTTGCTATGACTTCCTAACGAACTCATCTTCGACATGAATGATCAATTTGGCCAAATAAGTTCTCCATCAACCTGAAAAAAAGACACAAAGAGACTCGAGAGAACGAGGTAAACATAAACAAACTTGAATGAGTGAAACCCTAACTTTATAAATTCAAATTCCTCATTCTTAACCCGGGCTTTCACCCTAATCAAACTCGACTCTTCCTCATTTCTAGCCTTCGATCCTTAATCACATGAATGCTCTTTCCAATTCTTACAAAAATTGATCGAAAACTGAAAAGAAATGAGAAGAGTAGAATGTATGCTACAAGTTAAGAAACCCTAGATTTCTAACACTTAAGCACCCAAATCAAGACTTAAACATATGCAAAACACACTCAACATGCACATAAAATACGTGTTAATCAGCTATGCAATGATGGCCTAAGATGATCTCTTAATCATGCAAACATGTAATACTTCTAACAAGAGTATCAAGGCAAGTTCTAGTAAAGAGAATGCAATGCCAAGCTCTCAAGAAAGGATATTCACTATGTAAAATGTATATTTAAGGCTCAAAATCCTCTCAAGCTTTTTGTATAGAGCCTAAGTGCCTAAGATCAATCCTTCCAAGCTATTCAAGTGAAATAACCCTAATCATGCTTGACTCAAACTTGAGAAATTTCAAAATTGTTACCCTTTTAACATCAATCATCGGCATCTCACCCAAAAGCACTTGAGCAATTAAACACGTTCTTTCACATTCAAGCATGCAAGCAATCATTCAACCCTTTTCCAATTCAAAAACTCTTCAATCTTAAAAAACTTTCACATTCAAGCTCACATTCAAAACCCATCAAACAAAAGAAAAACTTTTCATCAATTATGCTCCTTCACCCAGACTCACCAAAAATCAAACATCAAGCATTCAACATTCTTTCCTTAACCCGAATCTTCCTTCTAATTAACAAAACACACAAACAAAATATGAAAACATACTAAACAAACCAAAGCAAACCAAACTCTCACATTCATACTCCAAACAACACATTTCACTCTAAAACCAACCATATTTCCACATTCTCAAATCAACAACTTCTCAATCAATCCACCAAGCATACAAGATTAACCCAAGGATACACAAAGTAATGAAACTATCAACCAAGTAAAGCAAGCAAGAAAGGAACAAGTAAAGGAATGGAAAAGACATAAAAATGTAAGTAATTTAAATTTCTTATCTTACCCCCTCCCCCAAACTTATTTTAGAAAATAAATTGTAAAATGAGTTTGGTGGGAAAGATATATAAGAGATTTAAATTACACTCACCCCTTGATTGCCTTGGTGCATCCGAAAACTCTCCAATAACTCCATTATCGAGTTTGCTTGTTTTTCCATCCTTTCACCTTTCTGTGCTTCCTCAAGTTGAGTCATCTCCTCGCTTCATAGCATCAAAGATTGAAAGAGTGAGGGTCTCTTCATTCACTCTAAACGTGAGATTCCCATCTTGCACATCAATAAGAGAAAGGACGCCCAAGAATGAGGGGCATATATCCAAGATAACAAAGTCCGCAGGGAAGATGAACTCCTCAACTTTCACTAATACATCTTCAACCACTCATTGAGCATAAGATATGGAACGATCGGCCATTTGGAGAAAAATAGAAGTAGGTTTGATCTCTCCAATATCCAATCTCCTAAAAATAGACAATGACATCAAATTGATGCTAGCTCCAAGATCACATAAGACATTTCCAAACTTTTTCCCTCCAATCACACATGCTATTGTGAAGCTTCCAGGATCTTTCTTTTTCAAAGGTATTTTCCTTTGAATCACCGCACTAACCTCATCCGTTAGGCTAATTGTTTCAAATGAACCAAACTTTCTCTTGTTAGCAACGACATCCTTCAAGAACTTCACATAGCCAGGCATATCTCGAAGCGCATCAAGCAAGGGAATGTTGATTTGTACTTTGTTGAATATCTCCAAGAATCTCATCAACTTTTCGTCAACGTTATGCTTGGCTAGACGATGAGAAAATGGAGCCTTCGTAATAACATCCTTGGTAGGGAGAGGGGCCTCTACTAGCACTGCCTTAGGAGCTTCTCCTTGAACTTATTTCCTTGAGTCTTCATCACTAGTTAGAGATTCTTCATATGGTATGTCTTCAATAAGAACTTCCTTTTTTCCACTTCCGGATGTAGCATGATTCTCACAGGCTCTTCCATTCCTCAATGTGATAGCATTGTATTGGTTCTTTGGATTGACCTCTGTATTACTTGGAAACTTTCCCGGAGTATGTTGAGTGGTGGCTTGGTTAGCCATTTGACTTATTTGGCCCTCCATCATCTTCACTTGTTTTGTCAAAGAAGTGAGAGAATTCTCCAATGCACTCACCTTTTGCCCGGTTTATGTAATAAACGAGCTTTGTTGATTTGCCATTTGTTGGACAAGTTGCTCAATAGAAGGAGATGTCTTCTTCGGTTCTTCAATTGCTCCTTGAGAAACCGAGAATCCGGGAGGTGGCAACTGAGCATTGTTAGGATTTCCGTAGGAGAGGTTAGGGTGATTCCGGTTGTTGGGATTATAGGTTTGATAGCCTCCTTGATAACCGTAAGAATTTCCTCCTTGTGGCCTTCCTTGGAATCCTCCTTGTTGTCCTTGGAAACCTCCTTTGTCAAAATTTCCATATTGCCTTTAGTTCACATAATTCAAATCTTCACTTCTATTAGGCTCCGAATTCTATTGATATTGATGAACACTTTGAACTTGAGCTTGAGATTGAGCTTTCCTCTCTTCTTCATATTGCTTCTTCATATTAGCAACTTCCATTGCCAATGCATCGAACTTCTCATCATCAATAGAAGCAACCTTCTTAGAAGGGGCCCTTTCCATTGGCCATTGATAGCTATTGGCGGCCATCTCTTCAATAATCCTCAAGGCTTCCTTGGCATTTTGATTCACTAGACATCCTCCGGAAGTAGCATCCACGATGCTTCTTGTGTGTGGTGTGAGACCACTATAAAAAGTGGTAATTTGTTGACCTTCCGTGAAACCATGTTGAGGACATTTCCTTAGAAGCTCTCTATACCTTTCCCATGCTTCAAACAAGGTCTCATCACCTTGTTGGGAGAAATGTGAAATATCGAAAATAAGCCTTTGAGCTTTTGATGGTGGAAAGTATTTAGAGAGGAAGGCCTTGCATAGATCATCCCATGTGTGAATTTTAATCCTTTATACCAATCCTGGGCCCGGTCCCGTAGAGAAAACCAAAACATCCTCATGCGAATAACATCATTTGAAACTCCATTAAGCTTGATAGTATCATAAATATCAAGGTTCATACCAAGATGGGCGTTCGGATCTTCTATATGACTTCCACCGAATTGCTCACTCTTCACCATTTGGATGAGTCCGGATTTGAGCTCAAAATTATTGGCATTGATCATCCCGTATTCTCCTCCTTGAAATTGTTCCGTTGGAGATTAGAACATATGGTTGAGAGGAGGTGGTTGAGCCTCATTTGCCCTTCTTTCTTGCTCATCCTTCCATGCTCTAAACTCTTCCATTTCTTTCATAAGAGCTTCCATTGCTTGATGATTAGCTCCCATTACGGTCCAGCCGGTCGCCGTCGGTTCGGCCATTTTGCGCAGCTCCACCATTTTTGCTCGTTCTCCCTCGTCTGAACTCTGATTCTCGATCTGCTTTTTGCTATGGAGTCCTAACGAACCCCTCATTGACATGGAATGATAAAATTGGCCAAATTAGTTCTCCATTGTTCCTAAAAAAAGCATAAAGAGACTTGAGAGAATGAGGAAAACATAATTGAAATCAAACTGGTGAAACCCTAACTCTATAGATTTAAATTCCACATTTCAAACCTAGGTTTCACTCTAATTAAGCTCGATTCTTCCTCGTTTCTTGTCTTCGATCCTTAGCCACATGAATACTCTTTCCAATTCTTACAAAAATGGATCAAAAACCAAAAGGAAACGAGAAAAGTAAAAAGTTTGCTACTAGTTAAGAAACCCTAGCGTTTTTAACATTTAAGCACATAAATCGAGACTCAAACACATTCAAAAACACTCAACATGCACATAAAATACGTGTTAATTAATGCTTAAGCGATGGAGATGGTAGGTAAGAGGCAAGCTTATGGTAGATGAGTTGCATTGCATTGATTTGTTGAGTGGTGACCCGTATACACTCAAGTGTTGAGCGATACACTTCCCGTGAGGTTCATTTGCTTGATGATTGAGGGAAGTTCTTTGCTAATGATTCATGTGACGAGGTAGAGAGTACGTTTGATATGCTTTGAAAAATTCAGAAAATGTTTTTGGTTAGAAATTTTGAGGCATCGTTGATCTCAAATGCACACTCCATATGTGTTAAGTATTTTGATTGTTTGTTCCATTGTTCGGGACGAACAATGACTTAAGTTTGGGGGAGTTGATAAACATGTATTTTATGTGCATGTGAGTTCATTCTATGAGTGTTTAAGTATTGATTTATGTGCTTAATTTGATAGAAATACTAGGGTTTATAAACTTTTAGCATATTCTATACATTCCTCATTTCTTTCGGTTTTTGATTCATTTTGTAGGGATTTGAAGAGCAATAATTGAACCAAGGATCAGAATCCAGAAATGAGGGATACATGAGAAGAGAATCATTAGAAATCGAAGGTTGAAAGATGGTTCGAAGAAAGGAAAGAAAGAACCGAAGAAAGAATTAAAGAATGAATCGAACGGGTGAAGAACCGGGCCGGACAAGGGGGCACGGCGGCCTGGACAGTAGCCTGCTAAACTAGCCAGACCGCCGGCCAGGCCGCTGTTAGGGTGCTTCATCTCACTTAAAGAGCCGAGTTGGCTCAACCAACTCGGCTCAACTCATCCCAAACATGAATTTTAATGTATTTAATACCTAATTGGGTATCTTTAGCTTAAATATTTACTATAGAACCCTAATTACATTTCTCTTTTGCTACTTTGGTATTTTGATGATTTGTTGAAGATTTACTTTGAAGATTTGAAGATCCTTCCATTACTTTGTTCCATTTTTAATTCTCTATCTTTTGATTATGGTTTCATTCATTTCTCATGGTTTGTTTTCTCTAATCATGTCTAGCTTATTTCCTTTGTGATTCCAATTATATGTAGATTAGGATTAGGTGATAGGTTTAGGCTTTAATTGTGACTTTACCTTCTAATTTCATGTTCATTTCTCTTGGGGCTATGTTTTATTATGTAATTATGCTTGATCACCATAGTTGCACATCAAGTGTTTGATCTAATGCTTAGGAGGCTTAGAAAAGATGCTAGGATACAAGAGATTTGCATGCTAGGGATAGTAGGGTTAAAGAACTCAATCTGCTATTGGGAGTTAATGAATTGCTTGATGTCCTAGTCAAAATTAGGCCTTTCATTAATCTACTTGATTTCGTTGCAATGAGAGTTAAGTGAATCATAGTTAGGAGGTTTCCCACATGAAGTTAGATTAAAATGGCTAGTTCTAGTTAAAGTCCTAATCGCCCATCACGTAAGCCTAATCGAAGTATTGTTGGAATCACCATCTTTTATTATTGAATTTACTTGCCATTTTGATTGTTCATTGCTAGTTTATACTTCGTTGAACTTGTTTTACTTTCATTGATGAGTAGTTAAATGAAAAATCAAAAGCATATTAGTTGGTAGCTTGGATAGTGATTAGATAGCTAGGTTACTAGTTGAAATTCTCATGCCATAACATTCCTTATGGATTTGACTCAATTATACTCAATCGATTATCATGGCATCTATCTCAATGGATTTGAATCAAGATGCATAGATCAACTCCTAATGGCATAATTAATATCTAGAATCTCCTATTAGCATGAATTTCTAATATGTTGTGATTTGATGTTAAGTGCTATGAATTAAAGCCTACTAAGCATTTAACCAAACACCTTGTATGCACTCAATGATGGTCAATCAATCATGCAATATAATTCAAGACCCAAACCACAAAACCTATGAAATAGAAGGTAAGAATCTAGCTCATGTCTTCATATATTTGAAACTAAAAGAAGTTTAGCTAGACATAATCAGAGCAAATGAACCATAAGAAATGCATAAAACCATAATCAAAAGATAGGGAATAAGAAATGGAACAAAGTAATGGAAGGATCTTCAAATCTTCAAACTAATTCAACATCAATTGATCAAAATACTAAGAAATGGAACAAAGTAATGGAAGGTTCTTCACCCGTTCGGTTCGTTCTTCAATTCTTTCTTTGATTCTTTCCTTCCTCCCTTCGAACTGGCTTTCAACCTTCGATTTCTAATAAATCTCTTCTCATGTATACCTTGTTTTCGGCTTCCGATCCTTGGTTCAATTATTGCTCTTCAAATCCCTGTAAAATGATCCGAAAACCAAAAGAAATGAGAAATGTATAGAATATCCTAAAAGTTAATAAACCCTAGCATCTCTATCAAATTAAGCATATAAATCAATACTTAAACACTCATAAAATGAACTCACATGCACATAAAATACATGTTTATCAGGTGACTAGACCTTTCAAGGCCAAAGGAATTGAGCTTCCGAGCTACTAGAGTTGATTCATTCTGACTTGTGTGTACCGATGTCTACCTAAGCTCGAGGAGGTTACGAGTACTTCACCACTTTTATTGATGATTACTCAAGATACAATTACATTTACCTAATTTACCGCAAGTCCGAGTGATTTGAAAAGTTCAAAGAGTTCAAATCAGAAGTGCAGAAGAGATTAGGTAAAAGTATCAAGTCATTACGATCCGATCGTGGTGGCAAGTACCATAGTACCGAGTTTCAGAAAGTCTTGTTAGATAATGGGATAACATCCCAGTGGACTACATCTGGAACGCCCCAACAGAACGGTGTAGCGAAGAGAAGAAATCGAACCCTTTTAGAAATAGTTCGTTCAATGATGAGCTATGAACCTCTGCCAATTTTGTTCTAGGGATATGCCCTAGAAATAGCAGGTTATCTCCTCAACCTAGTACCCTCAAAATCGGTAAGTAAAACTCCTTCCAAATTACGAACAGGGCGCAAGCCAAGCTTGGGTCATATTCGGGTTTGTGGAAGTCCAACACATGTGCTGAACAAGGAGGCTGATAAATTAAGTTCTAGGACGGAGGTTATGCTGTTTGTCGGATATCCTAAAGGAATGAAAGGTGGCTACTTTTATGTTACTCAGGATCAGAAGGTCATTGTAAGCACTAATGCCCGATTCCTAGAGGAGGACTATATAAGTAAGCACCAGGCGAGAAGTGATATAGTGCTCTATGAGTTCAGAGCAATAACAAACAGTGATCCAATTCAGCCAAGTGTACAAGAGGATGTACCACAAGTAACTGCACTGATTTCCGACACTATAACGCCTCCGGCGCCTCATCGCAGTGGGAGGGTTGTTCGTCAACCCGATCAGTTCATGTTTCTAGGCGAGTCCACTAATATGCTTGTCACATCCCAATTTTCGTGATATTGAATTAGTGGAATCGAGATGCGACTGGGGTAGGGTAGAAAGGGTAATGAAGGGGTTTATAGAGTTAATTAAGTCCAATCCAGTGATACTAACTCGAAATTAATCGAGAAGCACCATTATTCACCCAAGGATACCTTCGTAGTAATATCGAAAGCCTCTTAATATTTAGCCAATTATTTTACGAGTTTTAATTAAGTCCAAAGCTTATAAATAAAGCGATAAAGACCGTGGCGGACCACACCGCACTACAGTCGAACATAAAATAAAGTACCGAATTAAATAATAACCGAGACGGACCAGACCGCACTACAGTTGTGCTCGAAGTGTTTGAAATTAAAAGAATTGGGGTTTCATTATTTTTGAAAATATGTATAAGTTTTTATTAAATCAAAATGTGTAAGTATTGTTAGGGGATTTTCAGAAATGTTACCTTATGAGATTAAGTAAAATTTCTGGAAAGGACAAGTGTTTAAAAGAAAAAGGTTTTAAGCAATTAGCGGAAGCGAATAAAAGTATATGTATAGTATTTGATTTTATAAAATATAAGTATATACTATAGTAGTCGATTTTTATGAAAATCATGAGCATGCGATTTTATAACTATTTATATAGCATGCGATAATATTATTATGTTAGCATAAGTATAGCATGCAAGTTTATAATGTAGTATAGTATATATATAACCTGTAAGGAACGTACGAAAGAAGTTATGATAAACGAAAGCGGAAGCGTACGAGATAAGTGATCATGAATCGTATCGAATAAGTTTCAGGTTATCGAATTATTAAAGCTTATTATCTTAGAGTATTTTATTAGACGAGGGAGGAAGAGTGTTACGTCAAATCAATGACGAAGGGGAAAAGTGTATCGAATATAATTCGAAAGAAATAGAACATAACCAAAAGTCCATTGCCTCGTTGGCATCTCCTCGTCGTCCTCTCTCTTCTCTCGAGCCTCGATCACTCCCCAAGCTCCCGTTCGAATTCTGCAAAACAAAGGAAGTTTCACAGGGGCTAAGTACAAACCATTTGTACCCAGTGGGGATATATTGCACCACAAAAAGAAAGCAGGATTCGGGAAAAGATGAGGGAGAAAAGAAGGAAGTTTTTGAGCAACTGGTCAAGTTACGGTACTGACTGGACATTCATGTTACTCTTATAAAAATTATGTCGACTTCACGGGTTCTTTGGTCCCATCGATAATAATAACCCTAAATCCGGGTACGCCCTTGACTCGGCAAAATGGTATAGAATGAATCTTCTTAGCATACGTTGCTAAGTCTATTCACCAAGGTTACACCACCTCTCTCTAGATGCAAGGGAGGTAAATCCCCATTCCTCGCATCGGCGCGCGCAATCTTCCGAAAGATGTGTAAGATCTAAGCGGAAAATCTGATCATGATAAGAGCCTTAAACACCAAATGCCAGTTTAAAAATATAACAAGTGTTTTTCCCGAATATCAAGCCTGCGAAGAAAGTGAGCTTACTAGCTCGAGAATAGTATATATATAGAATGAAGAATCGCCCACCTTTACCGAAATACTCTCGTTCAAGATTCGTTGGGTAATATTCCTACAACAATTTATAGGACAGTAAGGTATATACACTTTCTATTTTAGTATACTCAAACTTAGACAACTTTCTATTTTAGGACAATTATTCTTATATCGTTTTAATTATTAAACTCCTATTTCGGACGTTCGCATGAATTTGACATAAGAAGAAAAGTTGTTTCAATTATTTATTAGAGCAATATTAATTAAAGAAATTAGCCATGCAAGGTGGTGAAAGACAAATAGGACATTAATACTTAAGTCGGCGACGGCTTTTAAAAGAGAATAGGTTTTTATAAAATATCAACTTTCGATAGCTTTCAAGACGTCGAATCAAAAAGCAGTAGCAGGGAAAAATGATCGTAGCTTCGACATGGAATCAAAACAACAAACGGTTTTAAGATCGGATAAGTTTAGACATATTAAAGCATGCTTCTTCGAAAATTTATATAAAATTATATAAGCATAATCGATGCAAATGAACTTCATAATAATGATGCATGCAAGACCATGAACATGTGGACACTAACTAGACTCAAAATGGAGGTCGGGAAGTAAGTCGGCAGTGGCTGCGGACATGGATTCCGGCGTGTACCTTGCTTGATCTCCGGTGGAACTTCGAATAACTCGACTTGATTTCGGCGAGTATGGAGGCTATATCTAGTGGGTTGAGCTAAGATGGGAAGTATATAGGAGAGGGAAAGTGTTTGTGATGATGGTGGGGATCGGCGAAGAAGAAAGAAAGAAGGAAGTAGAAGATGACGGAGGAGGTGATCGGTGGCTATGGAGTTTGGACGGTGGCCATGATGATGGCGAGAAGAAGAAGATGATGAAGAAGACGAAGAAGAGAGGAGGAGGGGGCTGTTTCTTTGAAGTAGAGAGGGACGATGATGATGAGCGAGTGAAGAAGAAGAGCAAGGGGGCTATTTATAGAAGAGGAGGCGGAGAAGTTGATGAAGAAAACGGGGCTATGTTCGGTTGATGATTGAGGGGAGGGACAAGAGGAATGTTTGCATTGATGAGGGAATATTATTGGAAATGGGGGCTATGGTCGTAGGTTGTAGGAGGGATAATGTAGGCTATGTATATGCATACATGCATATCAAATATGGAGGTGTTGATTGGAGGAAATGGGCGGCTATGTTCTAGAATAAAATGGGGGCTATGTATCCATCATCATAAAATATATTATAGTATAGGTTATATAATATATTAATGCATTATTGGAGGCAAGTGGGTTGACTTGGGGGCTAAGTTTGATCGAGAAATGAAGACGAGAGAGAGAGAGAGTGTTGATCGCGAGAAGAGAGGTTACGAGAGAGATATTTTCGGCTCCGGTAGTATATTCAATCCCCGAATAAAATAATACTCGACATGCAAATAAACTCCATTTCAGAAATAAAAATGGCGACGGGTTTGAAATAATTTACTCGATCATATTATGTTTTAAAAGACTCGAGAAAGATAGTAGAAATATTTTTAGAAATTTTTAGAAAGTTGAACGAAGATAAATAAAAAGGAATCTTTTGCAAAATAAGTCCGAAAAATGTCTAGTTTCTTTTTATTAGGCTTCTATGGTATTTGTAGACTCAAGGAAATTTGTCTAATATTATTAGGAATTTTTATTAATCCTAATTTGATTTTACTGGGTCGTTACATCCCACCACCCTTAAAAGAATTTCGTCCTCGAAATTAAGTACCTTCGTAGGCTAGGTCGGGGTATTGGGCTTTCATCTTGTCCTCTAACTCCCAAGTAGCTTCTTCTAGGTCATGGTGATTCCACAAAACCTTAACTTGAGCAATTTCCTTGTTTCTAAGGACTTTGACTTTTCGATCAAGGATCTTAATGGGTTTCTCCTCATAAACTAGGTCAGGGTTAAAAATTACCTCGTCAAACTTAATCACGTGCTTCGGATTGAACACGTACTTTCTAAGCATAGAGACATGGAATACATCATGTACTCCGGCTAGGTTTGGGGGTAAGGCTAGACGATAGGCTACACTCTTTATCCTTTCCAAAATTTCGAACGGGCCTATGTAACGTGGTCGTAGCTTTCCTCGTTGTCCAAAACGAATGACTCCTCAGGTTGGCAAAACTTTCAAAAACACTTTGTCACCTACTTCAAATTCCAAATCGGTGCGTCTTTTGTCGGCGTATGATTTCTGACGATTTGGAGCCTCTTTGATTCGCTCACGGATTGTTTCAATGATAGAAACCATCTCTTGAACTAAATCGGGACCTTCTTCATCACAATTATTGTCTCGGTCGGCTACAATGGCTCGTAGCATATCTTCCAACACTTGCTCAAACTGTCCATTGGTTTGAGGCAAGTCTGGTTTTTCTTCTAGAGTTTCCCAATAACATTGGCTTTCTCCTTTCCTTAATATCGACATGACTTTCATTGTCGAGATAATCGGAACATGTTCTCCAACACGGGTTCCTCGAATGTGGTTAGGTCCTTTGGTGGCATTTTGAAATAAGATTTCTCTTCCTTGGCAGTTGATTATCGCTCCATTCTTTTCAAACCAATCCATTCCCAAAACGATATCGAATTCCATCATGATGATAACAATCAGGTCGGTTTGGAATTCTTGATCTCCAACTTTAAGTTTCTGGCCCTTACAGATCCTTTCGCTTATCATGGTCATTCCTCCGGGTACGTTGATATGAAGAGCTTGTTCCATTCTCTCGGGATCCAGACTCAAGTTATTACAAGCTCGTTGTGATATAAAAGAATGCGATGCGCCCGTGTCAAATAATGCTAAAACAGGTATGTTGTTGAGATGGATCATACCTGCTAGGTTTCCTTGAGCACGCGCGGCTTCTTCTCCATTGAGCGCATAAGCCCTAGCTTGTTGAAATGGCCTCGGTGGTTGACGTGGATTTCCTTGCGTGTTCCTCGGCGGCGGTGGAGGTGGAAAACCTTGGGTTCCCACATTCGCTTGAGGGCAGTTGTTGGCGAAATGGCCTTGTCCTTTGCAGCGGAAACATTATATAGTCTTCGGTCGGCATTCTCCAAGATGATTCCCTCAGCACGTCGGGCAGTAGGGCGGCCTTCTATCGAACCTTGGTTGTTGAGGCTGTAGGCGGTATTGAGGGACATTTTGGGGCTTTCCTTTCCATGGTTGACGTCCTCCTTGGTTTCCAGAATTGTTTCGTTCCTATTTTCTCTTTCCAACGTTCGGATTGAACGGTTGAGGTTGTTCGGGTGCTTTCTCCCTTTCTCGGGGCAACATGGATTCGATGTTCATGGCACGGCTCAGTGTTTGGGCAAAAGTAAGTGGCCCATGGCTTGCTAGTGGAACACTGATCTCGGGACGGAGACCTTTTCTGAACTTGTCGGCTTTGGCTACATCGGTGTTGACCAAGTCGGGAGCATAGCGAGATAGTTGGTTGAACACACGATCATATTCGGCAACGGTTTTCTTTCCTTGGCGTAGATTCCAAAATTCATTTTGGCG
This sequence comes from Mentha longifolia, assembly GCA_001642375.2. Classification (NCBI taxonomy): domain Eukaryota; kingdom Viridiplantae; phylum Streptophyta; class Magnoliopsida; order Lamiales; family Lamiaceae; genus Mentha; species Mentha longifolia. The sequence goes on along the minus strand of CM038111.1, from coordinate 25,856,732 downwards.
GTTGTGGCGATAACAATCAGGAATGTACTTCTCGTAAAGCACGTCCTTCAGATCCTCCCAAGTAAAATTATGGAGTTGTTCCGGGCTCAAGGTTCGTTTCACGGATTCCCACCAAAAATTAGCTTCGTCGGTGAGTTAGCGAATTCCATAGGCAAACTTGTCGTTCTCGTTACAACGAATGTAGTTGAAAATCTTATCCATGGCACAAACCCATTTCTCAGCGTCGGTAGGCTCTCCAAGTCCATCGAATGTAGGCAGCTTTTGATGGCGGAAACACTCATCGTTCCTAGGGGCAGGTTCTAAGATTCCTATCTCATTGACTCGTCTAGGGGCCATAATTGCTCAAGTGTAACTAACTGAAATAGTAGGTCATCAAAACGTTAGTATCTCAAGATCGAGTATGTACCATATCCATGATAGTATAAATATTCTTTCAAGGCGCGATTCAACATTTATATATATATGTGGAGCAATATCCCAAAATAAATCACATAATTCACATAATTCACATTCGTGTATCAAATGATACAACTATCACATAATAATTCAACACAATTTCCTTGGCATTTCGCCAAAATATCTTATGGCATCTTGCCAAAAATTTTCACTTGGCATCTCGCCAATAATCTACTTGGCATCTCGCCCATAATTCATTCGGCATCTTGCCAATAATTCAATCGTTCATTCGGCATCTCGCCAATAATTTAATCGGCATCTCGCCAAAATTTCAATCGGCATCTTGCCAAAAATTCATCGGCATCTCGCCAAAATTTCAATCGGTATCTTGCTAAAAATTCAATCGGCATCTCGCCAAAATTTCAATCTTAATTTCTTATCGGAAAAAAAAAATCACAATTCAATTTCACCAATCCCCTCATCGGGATAATCACAATATATCAAATCTCTCGGAATCAAAATCCGAAATAATCACATCGCCTACTCAAGGCCAAATTTTCAAATCACAATTCCTTGCAGTGCCTGCTTTGAATATATATATCAATTTCCATAATTCAAGATACCACAATATCACATTATAATCAATCATATATAATACCATGCTCTCTTCCTTAAAATTTTTGAAAATAATTATGTGATCAACTTCTAATATTTTCAAAAATCCATAAACTCAAGATACCATGCTTCTTACCTTAGTAGTTTCGAAAATTAGTAATTCAAGATACCATGCTTTATCCTAGATAATATTATCTTACCCTTGAGTTGATCAAAGTACCATGCTTGGATATTATCGAGTTATACGAAAATTGAGATACCATGTTTGTCATCATATAATTGACATTATACCTATTATCACAATATTAAGATATCATGCTTGTTGTAACATATAATAAGATATCATGCTTAATAATTCTAAGTTATCATAGCATGTTATAAGTTGTCACAGTATCATAATATCATATAAGCATCATACGAAGCATAATTTATAACCATAAGTCGAGAATATGCATCCTAAGAAGTTTAGTGGGTTAGTACGATAATATGAAGTTCATAGAAAACAAACATGCGATATGCAAAATGCAATGCAGAGATGTTGTTGGAGTCGAGTCGGCTCTTGAACGACCCATATCAAAATTCTCGTCTCTGGTACGAAGCTCGGTCTTTGCCTTTGTTGTCTTTGTCACATAGATTTCTGCTTTATTTTCGTCCTAATATAATACTCACTTTTTTCCACACCTTTTTTGAACTTTTCAACGATCTCCTTCCACGGATCCGGGGGGGGGGGTAACATCTTCAAATTTATCATCATCGCTTCCTTCCTTCTCGGGGGCACTCAACACGACTTTCACGGGTTGTATGGTTGACACCCTTGCAGTGAATCGAGACCGTCTCATGCTTGGGCTGGGAGGCGACGGTAGTCGTCCGGCAAAATCAACGTCCGGTGGTATAGGGCCAAACATCTGTGCATCCTCGGGTGGCATTTCCAACACTAAGTCACACCTTGGCTCATATCCAAAAGGCTCGATCGAGGGAAGACTGAGCGAATACGGGGGCTGGAATGGGCTCTCCATGAATTGGTGATACTCTGGCATCACCATGTTCGGTCCTGGTTGCTCCGCGTGGAAAGGTATCGGCTCGGTCGGATAGGGCGGCGGTGATGCATGAATGGGGCAGTAGGACGGCCCCGGCTCGTCGTGTATGGAAGGTGGGAGCATCTCGGAAGTAGGAGGATACGTCTAGGTTGGGAATATCTCCGAACGGTTGTCAGCCCCAAAGTAGGGGATGTCCGGCGTGATCAATCGAGGTGCAGGGAAAGTAGTAATGTCCGCCGGTGGCTTTCCATGCATGGCCCAGTAAGTGAAAAGTGACCCCGCTAAGTCCCCAAAACACACATATTTGTCGTCTTGGTTTGTCATTGGTATCTCTTGGTAGCTTCGGATTTGCTCAGCATATGCGGCCCACTCATTCGGTAGTTGTGCGATTAAGTGTCTTGCTGCCATGATGTCAGTGATGCCGGCATTTCTTGCCTCTCGAAGTGCTTCTATGATCCGGTCAAGTAACTCCCCACACTTTCATTTTCCCCCATTTGGCAACTGTAAAAGATCTTTCTTTTCTCCCTCAACTTTTCTCTTTCAAAATAGGCTTCTTCCCAATTCATAGTGTACCTAAATCTGACATATGTCGTCAAAACGAAAAAGACAGACTCTAACTTGTGCAGACTCCTTTTTCCGTTCTGCTCGGGGCATCACTTCCCAAGTAGATCGGTGTGCTCAGGTTCATTCTGTTATGCTTATGAATGCAACATATAGCCTATTTCTAATGCAACATGTTGACAATTATTTCCATAATATGCATTAAGATCAAAAGTGGTTAGTAACAATAATATACATGATCGGAAATTATCACATAAGAGGTTTCATTCTCAATTTCAATTTTAAGCTATCATGCAAAATTCCAATTCCAAATTCGAATACATCATGCAATTTCCAATCCTAAAATATTCAAGTATTTTCGAATTTATCATATGAGATTCCAACTCCAAAGCATATCATGAGATTTTGACTTTTCCAACTCAAGTAACCAACAAATACTTTCATGTAATATTTCAACTCAAAAATTCAGTCCAAGCATTTCCAAGTATCCCAAGTCTAATCTTAACAATTCGATTTCCACATAGGCAATGACAATTCCAAATTTTTGAACCAAGTCACAACATTTTCACATAAGTGCACAAGATATCATATTCCAATTCAAGTAATTCACATTGTCACAGTTTATATCACATAAACGTTACCTCGACGTTGAGCTTGGAGGGGTGATCGGTCGAGAGAGAGAGGTAAGTCACGGTACGGAACGAAAATGCGTTGGAAGAACAATTTCTCAACTCGAAGAAAGAAAGGTAAGTTTAGAAGAACAATTTCTAAACTCGAAGAAAGAAGGGGGCTTTCGATATCAGAACGAAGAATGCTCTGATACCATGTTGTCACATCCCGATTTTCGTGATATTGAATTAGTGGAATCGAGATGCGACTGGGGTAGGGTAGAAAGGGTAATGAAGGGGTTTACAGAGTTAATTAAGTCCAATCCAGTGATACTAACTCAAAATGAATCGAGAAGCACCATTATTCACCCAAGGATACCTTCGTAGTAATATCGAAAGCCTCTTAATATTTAGCCAATTCTTTTACGAGTTTTAATTAAGTCCAAAGCTTATAAATAAAGCGATAAAGACCGTGGCGGACCACACCGCACTACAGTCGAACATAAAATAAAGTACCGAATTAAATAATAACCGAGGCGGACCAGACCGCACTACAGTTGTGCTCGAAGTGTTTGAAATTAAAAGAATTGGGGTTTCATTATTTTCGAAAATATGTATAAGTTTTTATTAAATCAAAACGTGTAAGTATGTTAGGGGATTTTCAAAAATGTTACCTTATAAGATTAAGTAAAATTTCTGGAAAGGACAAGTGTTTAAAAGAAAAAGGTTTTAAGCAATTTGGGAAGCGAATAAAAGTATATGTATAGTATTTGATTTTATAAAATATAAGTATATACTATAGTAGTCGATCTTTATGAAAATCATGAGCATGCGATTTTATAACTATTTTTATAGCATGCGATAATATAATTATGTTAGCATAAGTATAGCATGTAAGTTTATAATGTAGTATAGTATATATATAACATGCAAGAAACGTACGAAAGAAGTTATGATAAACGAAAACGGAAGCGTACGAGATAAGTAATCATGAATCGTATCGAATAAGTTTCAGGTTATCGAATTATTAAAGCTTATTATCTTGGAGTATTTTATTAGACAAGGGAGGAAGAGTGTTACGTCAAATCAATGACGAAGGAGAAAAGTGTATCGAATATAATTCGAAAGAAATAAAACATAACCAAAAGTCCATTGCCTCGTTGGCATCTCCTCGTCGTCCTCTCTCTTCTCTCGAGCCTCGATCACTCCCCAAGCTCCCGTTCGAATTCTGCAAAACAAAGGAAGTTTCACAGGGGCTAAGTACAAACAATTTGTACCCAGTGGGGATATATTGCACCGCAAAAAGAAAGCAGGATTCGGGAAAAGATGAGGGAGAAAAGAAGGAAGTTTTTGAGCAACTGCTCAAGTTACGGTACTGACTGGACATTCATGTTACTCTTATAAAAATTATTTCGACTTAACGGGCTCTTTGGTCCCATCGATAATAATAACCCTAAATCCGGGTACGCCCTTGACTCGGCAAAATGGTACAGAATGAATCTTCTTAGCATACGTTGCTAAGTCTATTCACCGAGGTTACACTACCTTCCTCTAGATGCAAGGGAGGTAAATCCCCAACCCTCGCATCGGCGCGCGCAATCTTCCGAAAGATGTGTAAGATCTAAGCGGAAAATCTGATCATGATAAGAGCCTTAAACTCCAAATGCCAGTTTAAAAATATAACAAGTGTTTTTCCCGAATATCAAGCATGCGAAGAAAGTGAGCTTACTAGCTCGAGAATAGTATATATATATAGAATGAAGAATCGCCCACCTTTACCGAAATGCTATCGTTCAAGATTCGTTGGGTAATATTCCTACAACAATTTATAGGATAGTAAGGTATATACACTTTCTATTTTGGTATACTCGAACTTAGACAACTTTCTATTTTAGGACAATTATTCTTATATCGTTTTAATTATTAAACTCCTATTTCGGACGTTCGCATGGATTTGACATAAGAAGAAAAGTTGTTTCAATTATTTATTAGAGCAATATTAATTAAAGAAATTGGACATGCAAGGTGGTGAAAGACAAATAGGACATTAATACTTAAGTCGGCGACGGCTTTTAAAAGAGAATAGGTTTTTATAAAATATCAACTTTTGATAGCTTTCGAGGCGTCGAATCAAAAAGCGGTAGAAGGGAAAAATGATCGTAGCTTCGACGTGGACTCAAAACAACAAACGGTTTTAAGATCGGATAAGTTTAGACATATTAAAGCATGCTTCTTCGAAAATTTATATAAAATTATATAAGCATAATCGATGCAAATGAACTTCATAATAATGATGCATGCAAGACCATGAACATGTGGACACTAACTAGACTCAAAATGGAGGTCGGGAAGTAAGTCGGTGGTGGCGGCGGACATGGATTCCGGCGTGTACCTTGCTTGATCTCCGGTGGAACTTCGAATAACTCGACTTGATTTCAGCGAGTATGGAGGCTATATCTAGTGGGTTGAGCTAAGATGGGAAGTATATAGGAGAGGGAAAGTGTTTGTGATGATGGTGGGGATCGGCGAAGAAGAAAGAAAGAAGGAAGAAGAAGATGACGGAGGAGGTGATCGGTGGCTATGGAGTTTGGACGGTGGCCATGATGATGGCGAGAAGAAGTAGATGATGAAGAAGACGAAGAAGAGAGGAAGAGGGGGCTGTTTCTTTGAAGTAGAGAGGGACGATGATGATGAGCGAGTGAAGAAGAAGAGCAAGGGGGCTATTTATAGAAGAGGAGGCGGAGAAGTTGATGAAGAAAACGGGGCTATGTTCGGTTGATGATTGAGGGGAGGGGACAAGAGGAATGTTTGCATTGATGAGGGAATATTATTGGAAATGGGGGCTATGGTCGTAGGTTGTAGGAGGGATAAGGTAGGCTATGTATATGCATACATGCATATCAAATATGGGGGTGTTGATTGGAGGAAATGGGCGGCTATGTTCTAGAATGAAATGGGGGCTATGTATCCATCATCATAAAATATATTATAGTATAGGTTACATAATATATTAATGCATTATTGGAGGCAAGTGCGTTGACTTGGGGGCTAAGTTTGATCGAGAAATGAAGACGAGAGAGAGAGAGAGTGTTGATCGCGAGAAGAGAGGTTACGAGAGAGAGATATTTTCGGCTCCGGTAGTATATTCAATCCCCGAATAAAATAATCCTCGACATGCAAATAAACTCCATTTTCAGAAATAAAAATGGCGACGGGTTTGAAATAATTTGCTCGATCATATTATGTTTTAAAAGACTCGAGAAAGATAGTAGAAATATTTTTAGAAATTTTTAGAAAGTCGAACGAAGATAAATAAAAAGGAATCTTTTGCAAAACAAGTCCGAAAAATATCTAGTTTCTTTTTATTAGGCTTCTATGGTATTTCTAGACTCAAGGAAATTTGTCTAATATTATTAGGAATTTTTATTAATCCTAATTCGATTTTACGGGTCATTACATATACTCGTTGTTCTTGATCACGAAGAGACTAAGGAGGCAGTGGAAGACGAGGATGTAGTTTCCTGGCGAGTATATATGGATGCTGAGATAGAATCCATAATAGACATAGATGTGTACGACCTTGCGGAGCTGCCGGATGGCAAGAAAGCCATTGGTTACAAGTGGGTGTACAAAAGAAAGAGAGATTCTGATGGGAAGGTTATGGCCTTCAAATCTAGATTGGTGGCGAAAGGATGCACTCAAAGAGAGGGCATCAATTATGAGGAAACATCTTCGTCGATTACCATGATTAAAACCATTAGAACTAAACCCGGCATTTTACTAAGTGCATCAAGTAAAGGTAGGTTGATTTGTACCTTGTTGAAGATACCCAATAACCTCTTCATCTTTTCATCAACGTTTGGCTTTGCTAGACGATGAGGGAATGGAGCCTTTGTGATCACATCCTTGGTGGGAGGAGGGGCCTCTTTTCTTGCTTCATTCTCTTGACTTTCATCTTGAATAGCTTTTCCTTTAGACTTTTTCTTCCTCTCATATGAGGCTCGATCTTCATTCTCATACGAAATGTCTTCAACAACCGGTGCTCCCATTTCTTCTCCAATCTTTGCATGATTCTCGTAAGCTCTTCCACTCCTTAAAGTAATGGTATTACTCCCCTTCTTCTCATGCAAGTTCTCATCATTCGACTTAGGAGGCAACGCTAAATTATCTAAGCAATTCGGCTCAACTTGATCTTGAGAAGCTTTAGGAGTTGGAGTGGGAGTAGTACTTTGTGGTTTCTTGTAGAACTTTGCCTTCTCATTAAACTTCTCTTCTCCAAGTAACTTCTTTATCTCAGAAACATAATAAGCACCTCTTCTTCTTTCCATCAAATTCTTGTCCTCCGACTACAGGATTCCATTGTTGAGCTTCATCCTTTTATGATATTCATGAATCTCTTCCTTCGACTTGCTTCAATGTCTTCCAAAAGATGCCAATAATCCGGGACTATCACGGAGTATATATCATTAGCGAAACTTTTTAGTGTCCATTCCTTCTCATAAAGGCTATGATCGTGAGACGGATCCCAAGGAGGAACGCTTTGACCACCCTACTTTTTCTTCATATAAAATGGCACATATGGCTTTTTGTCCTCTTGGATCTCTTGTGAGGGTTTGGAAGATACTTCACTCACCACATGGATTGCGTTGCATTGTTGCTTCGGATTTTCTTGAGCCTTGCTAGAGGATTCTCCGAACTTGTATTGAGTGGTAGCTTGGTTAGCCATTTGGATAATTTGGCCTTCCATCATCTTGACTTGCTTTGACAATAAAGTGAGGGAATTCTCCAATGCATTGACTTTTTGGCCGGTTTGAGTGATGAATGCACTTTGTTGAGAGGACATTTATGCTTGACTCGCCAACACTTGTTGCATCATTTGCTCCATCGTTGGAGAATTCTTCTTTGGCTCTTCAATAACTCCTTGAGGAATGGAGAATCCGAGAGGTGGAAATTTTTGGAATTTCTGTAGGAGAGGTTGGGATGAGATCGGTTGTTAGGATTGTAGGCTTGATAGCATCCTTGATGACCATAAGAATTTCCACCTTGTTGATTCCCTTGAAATCCTCCTTGGTGGTTTCCTTGGAATCCTCCTTGATTTCCTTGAAATCCTTGCTTGTTGTAATTGCCATATGGCTCTTGATTTACATAGCTCAGGTCTTCACTTCCATTAAATTCCAAATTCTCTTGAGATTGATGAACACTTTGAACTTGAGCTTTTCTTTCTTCTTCATACTTTTTCTTGATATTAGCAACCTCTATTACTAATACATCATATTTATCATCCTCAATAGAAGTTACTCTTCTTGAAGGGGCCCTCTCCATTGGCCATTGATAGCTATTAGCCGTCATCTCTTCAATAATCGTCAAGGCTTCTTTTGCATTTTGATTAACAAGATATCCTCTGGAAGTAACATCTACAATGCTTCTTGCATTTTGAGGATATTTTCTTAGAAGCTCTCTATACCTTTCCCGTGCTTTAAACAAGGTCTCGTCACCTTGTTGAGAGAAATATGAAATATCAGAAATAAGCCTTTAAGCTTTGGATGGTGGAAAGTATTTAGAGAGGAAGGCCTTGAATAAATCATCTCATGTGTGAATGTTGGCTTTGTTTAATCCTTTATACCAATCCTTGGCCCGGTCCCGTAGAGAAAACTCGAACACCCTCAAGCGAATAACATCATTTGAAACTCCATTAAGCTTAATAGTATCGCAAATATCAAGGAACATACTAAGATGGGCATTCGGATCCTCTATAGGACTTCCGCCAAATTGCTCACTCTTCACCATTTGGATGAGTCCGGATTTAAGCTCAAAATTGTTGGCGTTGATTGTCCCCCACTCTCCTCCTTGGAATTGTTCCGTTGGAAATTAGAACATATAATTGAGTGGAGGTTGTTAAGCCTCATTTGCCCTTCTTTCTTGCTCATCCTTCCATGCTCTAAACTCCTACATTTCCTTCATAAGAGCTTCCATTGCTTGATTGTTAGTCATTTCTTGATCTTCACTAGAATTCCTTCTTCTATGCCTTCTTTCAAAGTTCAAGAGCAAAGGTTGAACAAGTCTTCCCTTGGACCTTGTGTGCATAAACCTACAAAACAAAAATCAAAAGAGAAAAAAATGCTTGAATTAGTAACTCAATAACCAAATCAGCTATTGAAACTCAAACTAAACATTCCCCGGCAACGACGCCAAAAATTGATCCACCCTACCTTTGAGGGTAGGGAGATGCAATGATAATCGATGTGTATAATCGAGTCGAATCCACAGGGAATGCAATGGCGAATGAGATTCAGAGTAATCTAGCTACTAAACCTACTATCCAAACTAACAAACTTCATATTTTGGTATTTTCTCAATTCTATCAAGCAATGTATCAGGGGCGAGCAGACTTCGGTTCAGGGGTCAAAATCGAACTTACAGGAGAGGAGCTCCAGTCACGTTGTCTAGGTCGAGGGCGCTGCCGCCTGTGCTGGTACCTCGTGGACTAGTGGCGACAAAGAGGATGCGCGAGATAAATCGATGGATTTAGTGGGATTGGGAGAATGGAGCTACGCAGTCGCGAGTTCTTCAGATCAGAAGCGGGGAATTGGGAGAATTTGAATAAGTATTTAAATATCTATTTATTTGTAAAACTAAATAACCTAGGTTTTATCAAAGGGGGTCACTAACCACCATGGTGGCTCCGCCCTGATGTAATTGAAAAGTACAACTAGATAAAACTCATATAGCAAGAGTTAACAACAATAGTAGAAAGCTTGGTTCCAAATATAATTTGATAATCACAGAGGCCTAGGTTTAGGATTTGTTAGGATTAATCATTTTAATCTACTTCACTATAGCCAAATTTTCTATATTGTATCCACTACTTCTTTCTCAAAGCCAAACCAATGTAAGTAGATTAACCTATGACATCTATCTCCGACTAGGACTCAATACGCATGGATTAACTCCTAATGGCACAATTAATATCTAGAATCTCCTATTAGCAAGAATTACTAATATGTTGTGATTTGAGGCTAAGTGCTATGAATTAAAACCTACTAAGCATTTAACCAAACACCTTGTATGCACTCAATGATGGCCAATCAATCATGCAATAAAATTAAGTCCAAAACCACAAGACATATAAATTAGAAGGTAAATCCAACAACAAAATCCAAAAACCAAGTATATCTAAATCATATCTTCATATTTTGGAACCAAAGAGAAATTTAGCTAGACATAATTAAAGGAATTAAACCATGGAAAAGAGATGGAATCATAAAGAAAAGAAAGAGAATTGAATAAGAAAAATGGAAATGGTCTTGGATCTTCAATCCACAAAGTAATGCTATTTCAATCTTGAAAATACCAAAGTAGAATATTTAAAACTAGACTAGGATTCTTAGAGAGAAATTGGGTGTCCAAGATCCCCCCAAATAAAGTATAATATCTTATTTATATCATTACATTGAGTGGGGGTCAAAACATAATTAGAAAAATATAGAAAATGGGAGAAAATTGAATTTTCGGAGGAAAGAAGTTGGGCGGCGCGCCCAAGGCCAAATTTCCTTCATTGGCACGCGACCAGGGGTAGCCTCTGAAGCAGTCGCGCGCCGGGTCGCGCCATGTTGCTCCCGCTGCACAACAATTTTATTTCGGCTCATTCTCCCTCATCCGAACTTCAATTTGCAAACCTGTTTTTTGCTCCGGACTCCTAACGAACTCCTCTTCAACATGGAATGATCACATTGGTCAAATGAGTTCTTCATTATCCTGCAAAAAGGCGTGAAAAGACTCGAGAGAATGAGGAAAACATAAATGAAGTAAAACTAATGAAACCCTAGCTTTATAACTTGAAATTCCTCATTTCTAACCCTAGGTTTTACTCTAATCAAGCCCAACATGCGCAAAAAATATGTGTTAATCACTCCCCCAAACTTAAGCCATTGTTCCTCCCGAACAATGAAACGAACAATCAAAACACTTAACACGTATGGAGTGTGCATTTTGAGTTCCTCGATGCCTCATATCACCTCAAACACCATTTTTATTCAAAGAAATTCTCAAGTCAAACCAAACATTCATAAGATCAACCACTATCCCAACTTAGAATTCAATCACTCAAGCATCTTAAACTCTAGACCTCTCAAGGAACATGTGTATCACTCGATCCCTCAATATATGGAAATGAACACTCATCGAAATCATGCAATACACATCTTTAACCATAAGCTTGCCTATCAACTCAAGTTCCTAATACTACAATGCATGCACAAATTAGGATCAAAAAGGTCTTTATTAAGCTTGTAATGTAGGGACATTGGTTAAGGTAGGGAATTTTAGGTTAAGTGACTTCAATTTTCATTCAAGTACCCTTACCCCCTTTCTTCACCTTTCTAAGTATGAATTTCTTCTTCTTCCACCTTGTCCAACCCTTTTTTATCAAATGAACCCAAGATTCTACCAAATATCTAAAAAAACACTCCTTTATGCTCTTATTCTTCTCTTTTTCTTGTAAGAAATTTGTTTTTACGTTTTTTTTTTCAACAAGAACTTTGTTCTTATTCTTTCCTATTCTAACTTTGAGCTTATAGGAGTGTCCTTTCATTTCAAAATCAATCTCTAGATCCTTCACCATCATCCAAAATTTTTTTATGCATTTTCAACTTTCACCAAGGTTCCCTTAACCATCCTTCACTCCCTATCCTCCGGTTCAAGAAGAAAAGGCTCTATTCAAAGCTCAAAATGGGACGACAATGGTAATGAAAGATAGGTTATTGTTTAGGGTAAATGGGCTATTCAATGATGGCCTAAGATCATCTCCTAATCATACAAACATGTAGTACTTCTAACAAGAGTATCAAGGCAAGTTCTAGTAAAAAATATGCAATGCAAGATCAAGCTCTCAGGAAAGGATATTAACTATGTAACATGCATAGTTTAAGGCTCAAAATCCTCTCAAGCTTTTTTTTTTCTAGAGCCTAAGTGTCTAAGATCAATTCTTCCAAGCTATTCAAGTGAAATAACCCTAATCATGCTTGACTCAAACTTGAGAAATTTCAAAAATGTCACCATTTTAGCATCAATCATTGGCATCTCACCCAAATTCACTTGAGCAATTAAACACGTTCTTTCACATTCACACATGCAAGCATTCATTTGACCTTTTCAATTTTCCAAAAATTTTGCACTCAAGCTCCAATCAATCAACAAAATCATCCTCACCAAATATTCTCCATGTAAGCTCCAATGAAACTTCAAACAAACAAAACAAACAACTAAAGAAGGAATTTTCATCAATTAAGCTCATCGACCCAAACTCATCATGAAACCAAAACAAATAAGAATCATCCGTTTAACTCCAAATCAACCACAATCATCAAGCAAGCCTAAGCATATAATCAATGAAATCATAATGATACCACATCACATAGGAAATTAAAAAACCAAGAGTAAAGTAATTTAAATTCCTTATGCTACCCCCTTCCCCCAAACTTATTTTGGAAAATAAATTCTAAAATAAGTTTGGAGGAAAGAATAATAAGAAATTTAAATTACACTCACAAAGGCCCAAAGCTATGTTGAAGGTGGTTTTGAAGGCCATTCAATCCATTGCTTGCTTGATCGGTTTGATTTTCTTCCTTCACTCGTTCCCATCATAATTCAACCTCATGCATTGACAATGAAACACATGGAACTTGTGAATGAGAAATGAACTTCAAAATAGGAAGTATTAGTATAGAAATAGAGAAAAATTAGGAAAAACAACTAAATCAAAAATAAGAAACAAAAAATCAAATTCAAACTAAAGAAACTAACTAGAAAGAAAAAGGAAAGGATAGTCGTTGGGGTGCCTCCCAACGAGCGCTTGTTTTTAACGTCGTTAGCTCGACGATACCTCTTTGCCCTTTTCAAGGGACATTGAGTGAGGTCCCTCCTCTATCAAGCACGGACTCTTCATCAAACACTTTAACCTCCGGTTTATCCACTCCTTTCATTGCATCAAAGATTGAGATGGTGAGACTCTCATCATTCACTCTAAAAGTGAGATTTCCCTCTTGCACATCGATGAGAGTTCGACCGGTTGCTAAGAAAGGTCTTCCAAGGATGAGTGGTATATCCTTGTCCTCCGGCATATCCAAGATCACAAAGTCGATTGGGAAGACAAACTTATCAACTTTTACCAAAACATCTTCCACTATTCCTCTAGCATAAGAAATTGAACGATCGGCCATTTGAAGACAAATAGTAGTAGGCTTAATTTCACCAATATTCAACTTTCAAAAAATTGACAATGGCATCAAATTGATGCTAGCACCAAGATCACACAATGACCTACCAAATGTTTGCCCCCCCTATTTCACATGCAATAGTGAGACTTCCCAGATCATTTTGCTTCAATGGCAATTTCCTTTGAATAACCGTACTAACTTCTAACAATCAAGCAATGGAAGCTCTTATGAAAGAAATTGAAGAATTTAGAGCATGGAAGGATGAGCTAAAAAGAAGGGCAAATGAGGCTCAATCACCTCATCTCAATCACATGTTCCAATCTCCAAAGGAACAATTTCAAGGAGGAGAATGGGGGACGATCAATGCCAATAATTTTGAGCTAAAATTCGGACTCATCCAAATGGTGAAGAGTGAGCAATTCGGTGGAAGTACTATAGAGGATCCGAACGCCCACCTTGGTATGTTCCTTGATATTTGCGATACTATCAAGCTTAATGGAGTTTCAAATGATGTTATTCGCATGAGGATGTTCGGGTTTTCTCTACGGGACCGGGCCAAGGATTGGTATAAAGGACTAAACAAAGCCAACATTCACACATGGGATGATTTATGCAAGGTCTTCCTCTCTAAATACTTTCCACCATCCAAAGCTCAAAGGCTTATTTCCGATATTTCACATTTCTCTCAACAAGGTGATGAGATTTTGTTTGAAGCATGGGAGAGGTATAGAGAGCTTTTGAGAAAATGTCCTCAACATGGCTTCACGGAAGGTCAATAAATTACCACTTTTTATAATGGTCTCACACCACACACAAGAAGCATCGTGGATGCTACTTTCGGAGGATGTCTAGTGAATTGAAATGCCAAGGAAGCCTTAAGGATTATTGAAGAGATGGCCTCCAATAGCTATCAATGGCCAATGGAGAGGGCCCCTTCTAGGAAGGTTGCTTCTATTGATGATGAGAAGTTTGATGCATTGGCAATGGAAGTTGCTAATTTGAAGAAGCAATATGAAGAAGAGAGGAAAGCTCAAGCTCAAGCTCAAGTTCAAAGTGTTCATCAATATCAAGAGAACTTGAAGCCTAGTGGAAGTGAAGACTTGAATTTTGTGAACCAAAGGCAATATGGAAATTTCAACAAAATGAGGTTTCCAAGGACAACAATGAGGATTCCAAGGAAGGCCACAAGGAGGAAATTCTTATGGTTATCAAGGAGGTTATCAATCATACAATCCTAACAACCGGAATCATCCTAACCTCTCCTACGGAAATCCTAACAGCGCTCAATTGCCACCTCCCGGATTCTCCATTTCTGAAGGAGTTATTGAGAAACCAAAGAAAACATCTCCTTCTATTGAGCAACTTGTCCAACAAATGGCAAATCAACAAAGCTCGTTTATTACACAAACCAGACAAAAAGTGAGTGCATTGGAGAATTCTCTCACTTCTTTGACAAAGCAAGTGAAGATGATGGAGGGCCAAATAAGTCAAATAGCTAACCAAGACACTACTCAACATACTCCAGGAAAGTTTCCAAGTAATACGGAGGTCAACCCAAAGAACCAATGCAATGCTATCACACTTAGGAGTGGAAGAGCCTATAAAAATCATGCTACATTCTGGAAGTGGAAAAGAGGAAGTTCTTGTTGAAGACATACCTTATGAAGAATCTCTAACCAATGAAAAGAATTCAAGAAAAGAAGTGCAAGGAGAAGCTCCTAAGGCAGTGCTAGTAGAGGCTCCTCTCCCTACCAAGGATGTTATTACAAAGGCTTCATTTCCTCATCGTCTAGCAAAGCATAAGGTTGATGAAAAGTTGATGAGATTCTTGGAGATATTCAACAAAGTACAAATCAACATTCCCTTGCTTGATGCACTTCGAGATATGCCCGGATATATGAAGTTTTTGAAGGATGCCGTTGCTAACAAGAGAAAGTTTGGTTCATTTGAAACAATTAGCCTAACGGAGGAGGTTAGTACGGTGATTCAAAGGAAAATGCCTTTGAAAAAGAAGGATCCCGGAAGCTTCACAATAGCATGTGTGATTGGAGGGAAAAAAATTGGAAATGTCCTATGTGACCTTGGAGCTAGCATCAATTTGATGCCATTGTCTATTTTTAGAAGATTGGATATTGGAGAGATCAAACCTACTTCTATTTGTCTCCAAATGGCCGATCGTTCCATATCCTATGCTCAAGGAATTGTTGAAGATGTGTTAGTGAAAGTTGAGGAGTTTATCTTCCCCGCGGACTTCGTTATCTTGGATATGCCGGAGGATAAGGATATGCCCCTCATTCTTGGGCGTCCTTTTCTAGCAACCGGAAGAGCTCTTATTGATGTACAAGATGGGAATCTCACGTTTAGAGTGAATGAAGCGAGGAGATGACTCAACCTATGAGGAATGCAATTCAATCACCACCTTGCCTACATCTATGGCAAAAGATCTCACGGAAGAAATCATCGCTAATTCTTTCTATTCTTATTCCGATTTGGATGATGCTTGTGATGATTTGTTGGAGTCTATTGCTTATTTAGAAGCAAATCAAGGATTATTCAAGGATGAGATTCATATATCAACCAACCAGGAGAGAGTGGGAGTTCAACTAAAGTGGAATATTCTTCAAACACTTCTCAAGAATTGAAACCTCTTCCTGATCACTTAAGGTATGCCTTCCTTGGTGATAATGATTCTTTTCCCGTTACAGTGTCACAACACTTGTCAGAGTCCAAATTGGACAAGTTTTTGCGTGTCCTTAGGGAGTTTAAGAATGTTATTGGTTGGTCTATTGATGATATCAAGGGTATTTGTCAATCTATATGCATGCATTGTATTCTATTGGAAGATGATTGTCGTCCTAGGTTCAACCTCAAAGGAGGTTGAATCCGGTCTTGCAAGAAGTGGTGAGAAAAGAGGTGTTGAAGTTACTAGATACGGGAATGATTTACGCCATCTCGGATAGTGAATGGGTGAGTCCTACCCAAGTTGTTCCGAAAAAGGGGGATAACAGTGGTCAAGAATGAGAATGATGAGACTATTGCTACAAGGGTTGCCACCGGATATCGAGTTTGTATAGATTATAGGGCTTTTGAATTCGGCAATAAGGAAAGATCACTTCCCTTTGCCCTTTATAGATCAAATATTGGATCGTTTGGCAGGCTATAAGTACTATTGCTTTCTTGATGGGTATTCGGGATATAATCAAATTGTCATAGCCCCGGAGGATCAACACAAGACGGCCTTTACATGCCCCTATGGAGTATTTGCTTATAGGAGGATGCCTTTTGGGTTGTGTAATGCTCCGGCCACTTTTCAAAGGTGCATGATGTCTATCTTTGGAGGCTTGATTGAAAATATTATGGAGGTATTCATGGATGACTTCTCGGTTTTTGGGAAGACCTTTGATTCTTGTTTGGATAATCTCATAAAGGTGTTGCAAAGGTGTAAGGACACTTCTCTTGTCTTGAATTAGGAGAAGTGTCACTTCATGGTTAGAGATGGAATTGTGCTTGGGCACAAGGTGTCTAGAGATGGTTTGGAAGTTGATAGAGCCAAGATTGTTGCTATAGAGAAGCTTCCACCCCCTACAAATGTGAAATCAATCCGAAGTTTCCTTGGTAACGCGGGGTTCTATAGAAGATTCATTAAGGATTTTTCAAAGATCACAAAGGCACTTTGTGATCTCTTGCAAAAAGATGTGAAGTTTGTCTTTGATGAAGAATGTTTGAAAGCTTTTGAGACATTGAAGAAAGCCCTCATCTCTACTCATATTCTAATCAAGCCTAATTGGAGTGAATCTTTCATATTGAAGTGTGATGCAAGTGATTATGCTTTAGGAGTGGTTTTGGGGCAAATGAGAGATAAAGTGTTTCGGTCATTCATTATGCTAGTAGAACCTTGGATGGTGCTCAAAGAAACTACACAACAACCGAGAGGGAATTCTTGGCCATTGTTTTTGCCTTTGACAAATTCCGGTTATATCTTGTTAGGAATCACACAATTATCTACTCGGATCATATGGCTATACGACATCTCATGGCAAAGAAGGATACAATGCCTCATTTGATTCGTTGGATCCTCCTTCTACAAGAATTCAACATGGAGATTCGTGATACAAGAGGGGTAGATAATGTGCTAGCCGATCATTTGTCAAGGCTTGAAAATCCGGTTGAAGGTGAAGATTTGAGATTGAGTATTAATGAATGTTTTCCGGATGAGAAGATTATGGTGTTGAGGTGCAAAGATTCTTGGTTTGCCGACTTTGCTAATTACCTTGTGCTTCGAGAATTGCCACCAAATCTCTCGGATTATCAAAAGGCCAAGTTCCTTAGACATGTGAAGTTCTATTATTGGCAAGATCCATATTTATGGAGAAGATGTGCCGATGGTCTTATGAGAAGATGTGTTCTGGATGGTGAATGGCTCAAGATTATTGAAGATTGTCATGAGGGACCAAATGGGGGTTATTTTGGGGCAAATCGTATGGCTTGGAAGGTTTTTCAAAGTGGATTCTATTGGCCTTCGATTTTTTGAGATTGTCAATCATTTGTGAAGAATTGTGATAGGTGTCCAAGGATGGGAAATATTACAAAGAGGGATGAGATGCCTCAAAACATCATGGTTGAGGTTGAATTGTTTGATGTTTGGGGGATAGACTTCATGGGACCATTCCCTAATTCTTGTGGTTTTTCTTATATTCTTCTTGCCATTGAATATGTTTCAAGATGGGTCGAAGCCATTCCAACTTCGACTAGTGATTCCAAGGTTGTGATCAAGTTTTTGAAGAAGAACATATTAACTCGGTTTGGAACTCCAAGGGCATTGCTTAGTGATGGGGGGTCTCACTTCAATAATAAGTTGTTGGGAAGTGTTCGTGCTAAATATGGAGTGAAGCACAAGATTACCTCTCCTTACCATCCTCAAGCCAATGGTCAAGCCGAGCTTGCAAACTGGGAGATCAAGCAAATCTTGGAGATGACAATCACTACTCGAAAAGATTGGGCAAAGAAACTAGATGATGCTTTGTGGGCTTATCGAACCGCCTATAAAACTCCCATTGGTATGTCTCCATATTAACTTGTGTTCGGAAAGTCTTGTCACTTACCTTTGGAGATTGAACACAAGGCGTTTTGGGCTATAAAGAGGATTAATCTTGAGTTTAAGGAGGCCGGATTGAATAGGAAAAACCATATTGTGGAGTTAGAGGTAAGGAGAAATGAGGCTTATGAAAATTCTCGGATTTACAAGGAAAGAGCCAAGAAGTTTCATGATTTGGAGATTCGAAGCAAGATTATCATTCCAGGGGACGAGGTTCTTCTCTTTAACTCTCGTCTTCGTCTTTTCCCCGGAAAACTCAAATCAAGGTGGACCGGTCCTTACATTGTGAGTAAGAGTTTCAAGAATGGCACATTCGAACTTCTCAAGAAAGATGGTTCTACCTTTGTTGTTAATGGACATCGACTCAAGCTCTATTTCAATTCGAGGAAGTTTAAGGAGGAGTCGACCATTCTTCTTGACGATGCTTGATCTTGGAGGTCATGTCGAGCTAACGACGTTAAACAAAGCACTAGTTGAGAGGCACCTCAACACGTATCATTTTCTTTTTCATTTTCTTTAGTTTTTATTTCATTTTCAATTTTTCTATCGTTTGCTAGTTTTTCGTTTCATTTCGAAAAAACCGATAAAAATTGGAAAAATAAAAAATAAAAAAAACTTAAAACATGTTTAGGGGGTCTCGATAGAGGGTCAGAAGTTGGCTCCTCCCGTTGGAAGGGCCGAAAAATGGCCCAAAATTGAGCCGGAAAGCAGCTCGGCAGTTTGGCCGGCGGTTTGCCAAACCACCGAAAACAAGCCCCAAACCGCCAAAAGCCAGCCGGAATTTTTAGGATAGACCACCGGTTCACCCTTCACAGACCGCCGGTCAACTCTCTTCCCCCTTTATTTCTATTTTTGTGTTATTTTCTCATTTTTTCAATTTCAAACCAAATTTCTTAAGAACAAACTCATTTTCCCTCACTAGAACTTCATTTTTCATCCTCCAATTACTTCCAAATCACTTGGAATTAAGTTTAATCCTTCCATAGGTCCATTACCCATCCCAAAACTTGCATTTTGAACCAAAGAAATCATATTTTCTCCCACATTAGCATAAAAAACGAAAATTTTACTTCCTTTGGAAAGAGTTAAATTTCTTCAAGTTTCTTCAAGATAATGAGGTAATATGCTCTATACCTTTGCTTTATTGAGTTTCTACTTGCTATATATGAAGGGATATGAGTGTTTTACTTTTCATTTTTATGGAAATGAGTAGAAATTCTTGCTAGGTTTTTTCTTGAATATTGAAGACACTCTTGAATGGAAAATGTGGAAAAGGACATGAATTGAATAGCATTGATTCTTCCCTTTAGGAATTATGCTATATACTCTTGAAATTGCACTTCCATATGAATGATGTTTCTTCATGCACTTGGGCATGCTTGGAATAAAGTTGGATGACTTTTGCATCAAGGGTGAACACTTGAATGTATATGTTTGATTTTTGGATAGGAATTTATTTCTTGAATACTTCAATGCTTGAAGAGATCATGAATTAAGGGAGTTTTGGTTTGTAAGAAGAAATTTTTTCATTGCATTACTCTTTTAAATTGGATTTTTACATGAACTGGAATATTTTTTCACTTGAATATGCTTGAATGGGGTAGAAGAATTTTTCTTGAACTTGTGGAGGTCATGTGAATAATTTGATAGATGTTGGTTTCAAATTTCACTTCTTGAACGCATGCCAAAATGAGGGGGTAATGGATAGGAGATATGTTGTTTGATAAGTGAAAATTCCTTGTTTAAGTCTTGAATCTTATTTGGAATTCTTCACCTCTTGTAGAGAAAAAGGAGCAAAAGGAAAAGGTACTTCAAAGGCACCCTCAAAGGCCTTGGTCACCTACTCCAACAAAAGGCGAAAAGATAAGAAACACCATCTCAAGTACAATGAATCCAAAAGTCCCGGAAACTCATGGACTTCACTTGAGCAATAATGATAAAAGGGCGGCATTTGCTACACATGTCACAAAGGGCATTGAGGAGACTAGATTTCCATCTCGAGAAGTGTTGCAAACCCTTGGGCTCTATGACAATGTGAAGGCCCTTTTTGATAATGTTGGGTGGGGTGATTTCCTTGATGATACCATTCAAGATCGGAGGGCTTATGCCAAGGTTACTCTTGAAATGATGAGCACGTTGAAGGCCACGAATGTACATGCCTTGCAAAATATCAAGTTTCAACTTTACGGTGAAAGGCATGAGATGTCCTTAGATGACATTGAGGATGCATTTGGTGTTCCCCACGGAGGTGATCAACTGATAGAGAGGGTGTTCAACCATAATACTTTTTAGAACAAGCTCATTCCCACTTCACAAGAAGGGTATAGGTCCGGATATTCTAAATCTAATGAAGTAAGGAACCCGGTGCTCCGAATGGTTTTGAAGATCCTATCTCACACCATCATAGCTTGAAAAGAGAACACTTCGGTCAGGAACGGTGACCTATTCGTTCTCCATGCCATGCTCACTGGAAAGAGAATTAGTTTTTGTAAGCTCTTCATTCCTCAATTGGCAAAGCAAGCTCGTGGTGAAATTGGAAAGATAAATATTGGTGGGATGCTCACACCAATTGCAAGAAAAATCAAAGGGAATCTTGGTGGATATCCTCCGATGAGAGGTGATTTTCTTTTCGATATCATCAAGCTCCGGTATTTGAGGTTCATTAATTCGGTTTCCCCTCCATATTACTTCCGAATAACTAAGGAAGAGTTGTACCCATTGCCCAATGCAATGAGCATTTTGGTGACAAATGTTGAAGAAAGGAAAAATTGGTACTTGACCACCCCCTTGCATTATGTAATCATGAAAGGTCACATATTTAAACATGGTGAGGGGGATCAATACTCACTTGGTAGAAGAGATGGATGATTACTCAATGGGAGATGAAGAAGGTCCAAGTGGTTCATTAGATGAAGGAAGGTTTGAGGTTCTTGAGAGTCGAATGGAAGGCATGGAGAGTAATTTCAAATCTTTGGAAGCTCAAGTCACGGTTATGAGACATGAGATGACATCAATCTGAATCACTCAATTGGAAGAAGCAAGAAGAAGCGAGAGAATGGAAGCACTCCGTGAGAGCTTTAGTGATAAGCCGGGGTCCAGTGATGAATTTATTTAGTTGCTCATGTTTTATATTTTATTTGGGCTTAAAAACTTTGTATTTATTTTTATTTTAGTTTAGTCCAATTATCACATGTTTAGGTGATTAATTGGCCCAGTTACATTTAATTAAGGAGTCCGAAATTATCAAGCCCAAGCCTTGTTAATTTCGAAACCTAGCTTAGGAATTAGTCTAGTATTTATGTTATTTTCGCAATTACTATTCATAGACAACTTTGAATCAGAAATCTTATTGATCAATTTGTCTCCATCGTGCTTTGGTTCACGAATCCTTTTGTGTTCTTGGTAGAGTTTGATTGTTGGCGACTTCAAACTTGAAATCAATTGTCTCATTCATGATATCCAGTCATATCTGGGTTAGACAAGCCATGAAGATTGCTTGATAATCGCGTTTCGGATCCTTGTTGATTCGGGGTTCGATTCTGGTAATTTTTATCCTTTAATTTCGAATTTTGTTAAACCTTTGTTTGATTTTCGTTCTCAGTCATCCCTCATTATTCATACATCCCAAATATCCATTACCCGTCATTCATATAACCATCCAATCCCATAAAACCCTTAGATTAATTCTAGATCCGTTTTTGAACCCTAAAACTGTCCTGAAAATAACCACCGTGCCAAATTAAAAAATACTCGTGCGTTTTCGCTGAATTTTTCATATGTTCTTCATAACCCTATGTTGTAACTCATGTAAAAATTTAAGCTTAATCGGAATTTAATTTCTTAGGTTTCTGTCGACGCCTATTCAGTGTGTTCGTGGGTAGATTTTAGGAAATTATCATTCATATTTCATAGTTATCGTTTGGATTGAATCTATCATAGTTGACGTGAGTTCAATTCGTAGCTTCCGCATATTGTTGATCGCATCATAAAGTTTGGTATCAAAGCCACGTCAGTTGGTCCGCCCTCACTTTAGGGGTGAGGGTAGAGAGCAATAATAATCGATTGAGTAATCGAGTCGAACCACAAGGAATGCAAGGACGCTCAAGTTTCAAGTAGTAACCTAGCTACTAAACCTACTATCCAAGCTACAATATATCATATTTTTGTGTTTTTGATTAATTAATGACAAATGAAAAGTAATTAACAAACCTAACGCTTAACTAACAAACAACAAGTCGCAAGTGATATAAAATCAATAAGAGAAAGTATGGTTCCAAATATAATCCAACAATCACTAAAAGCCTAGGTTTACGGATTTGCATGGATTAACCATTTTAATCTAGTTCATATGGGAGTTCTATATATAGTAAACATCAATTCTTCTCTCGAAGCAATTAACATTAGTAGAATAACCTATGATATCTATCTCCATTAGGTCTCAAGATGCATAAATTAACTGCAAATGGCTCAATTAATTATCTAGAAGCTCCTATTAGCAAGAATTACTAGTATGGTGTGATTTGATTCCAAGTGTTATGAACTAAAGCCTCCTAAGCATTTAACCAAACACCTTGTATGCACTCAATGATGGCCAATCAATCATGCAATAAAATCAAGCCCCAAACCACAAGACATATGAATTAGAAGGTAAATCCAACAACAAAATCCAAAAACCTAGTTTTTTAGATCATATCTTCATATATTGGAATCAAAAGGAAATTAGTTAGACATAATTAAAGGAAATAAACCATGGAAAGTAAATAAAATCATGCTTAAAAGAAAGAGAATTTAATAAGGAAGAAGAAGATGGTCTTGAATTTCAAATCCACAAAGTATAGCTTCAACAATCTTCAAAATACTAAAAAGGAAAGAAAGAAATATTTCTAGGGTTCTTGGGAGAATAAAATTGTTACGACCGCGCTTTGCTAATTAATAGCTTAGCTCGGTAATTCGTGACTTAAGGAAATAATACGAAGATCAAGAAATAAATGACGAGGGAGAATTAATAACTTGACTCGATCATGTCAAAAGAAGTTCAGTAATCAAACAAATTGTACGAAGTGCAATGATGACGTCATCAAATTACAACTAAATCGAATTAAATCGAAATAACATGCGAGTGAGCACAGCGGAAACGGATGCATGTATGAAGACATGCACCACCAAGAGACTTCGACTTCTTAAGATCGACAAAAGCTCCACCGGCCACTTCACTCCAATTCGCTCAACCTGCACATGAGAAATATGTACAGGGCTGAGTACTCTAGGTACCCAGTGGACACGTTGCCAAAACATTTTCTTTAATTGTCAGCCATGCAAGAGTATCACATAGGATTTTTGTGAAAAAGGCCTATGTGTACTTAAAACACTTGATACTTAAAAGCGACTGCAGTCTGTGTTCTTTAGTAATCAGCCATATCCGAACTAAACTTGCATCCGGGAAGTTGTACACCTTCCGCGGAGGCCAGACAGACACACCTTCGCTAAGGTGGCCTACCACTGCGTGCACGTTAATCCAAGTAAGATCGCTATCTTACAAGGACCCGAATTCGATTATTATAAACTTGGCAAAGCCATAACAGATAGGCATCATACATAAACTTGAAAACTTTATGGCATGACAATTCTTTAAAAAGAACTAACTTTAGCTAATAAAACTCTTTTATTTTAGAAAGCCCACCTCGATAGTTTACCCTTTTCTTGTTGCTAAGCTGCGATGCTTCCTCGTTCTCCCTTCGCTTGACCTTTATTCAAAGAATCGGAATGAGATTCTTAATTCGATTGATAAATCGACTTAAGTGAGGGGTTGTTATTTCTACTCAAATTATTAAGAATTTTCCTTAATAATTATTATCATTAAGGTTCTTCTTATTTAATTGAGAGGTTTCTCAATTCTTGGCTATAATTGATTATCTTAATCAATTATCTTAGGATATAATTTAACTTTTGGTTAAATTAAAGAATTTTAATTACTTATTCGGGTTAATAATCTTGATATAATATTTCAATTACCAAGAAATTTATTCCATTTAATTAAGTGTTGGGTTAAGAAAACAATTAAATAAATTTGGTCCAAGAGAATTAATTTCTCAGCCCATACTTGAGCTAATTCTCGGCCCACTGAAAATTGATCTTGGCCCGTTTCCTCCTTTAGCCCAGATTCGGCCCGAGCCCGCGACCCGGATCCGACCTGGGTCAAACAAGAAGCCTTGACCCCTTCTTTCCTCCTCATTTTCACGACCTCCTCTCCTTCGACTCCGACCGCTCCTCGCCATTGCCGGCGCAGGTTCGCGGTGGTGCTTCCATCGTTCTTGTGCCGTTGCCTTTGGCCATCGATCGGCCATCTCCTCCGATGAAATTTTCCCAGAATCGGAGCTGTGAAAGAGGAGCCCTAGATTTCAAAAATTGGGCATAATCTTCAGCCTGCCCCCTCTTCGATTCCTCTGGCGAACCTTCTCTGATCAACGAGCTCCCATCGTTGGCTCGGAGCCCGGTCGTGCTTCTCCATTGCTGCGGTTGAGATGGCGCCGTCGCTGCGACTCCCGCTATCGGTTGCTCCTTTAATCGTCGAAAATTAAAATCCCTACTCCTGTCAGATCAGGGGACATTTCTCCCATGTCAATTTCCTTGGTTTCCGGCGGTGGCGAGGGCCGTCGTTGACGATTATTCCTCTTCTTTCCCCTCTTTTTTTTTTATTTTATAAGTTTTATTGTTATTATTTTATTATTCTACTTATTGCTTTGTTTGTTTATGATCCTTGCAGGTTCGACGATGAAGACGTTGGTGCTGCTGCAGCTCGGTCGGACTCACTGTGGTGTTCCGTCATCGATGCCGATTGTCGCCGAGAGCTGCAGGACTGTCGCCACTGCGACTCGACTCCAATGGCGAAGGAAAATCCTTTGCTTCGGTATCGACCCCTCATCTATTTCGATTTAATTGTTTAACTAGGATTTTATGAAATAGAAGTACTGGTTTGTGTTATGGTTTTCTCCTCTTGATAGTGCTTAGGGAATTTTGTAGAAGCTTGCTGTTTTCTAGATTTAGAGGAAATAATCACGCTGGAATCTGATAAGCTATATATGATAAAACAATAATATAATTTATGCTTAGGTTTCTAGTTGCTTTTGGTTAGAAGAAAGGTGGCAGCATGCTTACTGTTTAGTAGTTAGAATCTAAATAACGGAAGCATATTATGTTTGTTTTAAGTTTTCAGAATCTGTCAAGCTCTTTATAGTTTATTATTCACTTGATTTGGGTGATCCAAACACGCTAGAGTAGGCTAAGGCTGAGTTAGATGGGCATTGTGAGTGTTACCTTGAAAGAAAATGGGATTTGGGTGTTTGGGAGTTTGAAGAGGGGCTGTCGGGCTGCAGCTTCAGTCCTTCATCTCCTTTCTTGTCTTCTTTCTCCTTGCTTTCTTCTCACTCTCTTCCCTTTATTTCCCTACTTCTGAAAGTGTATGTTTGGGCAGAGGATTAAGTTTAATGAATCTATAGAAATGGGGTTTTGTGAGAAGGTGTTTGGAAAGGGATTTTGTGAGATGAGCTGAGGGTATTACCTTAAGAAGAATAGGAACTTGGGTGCTTAATGAGGTTGGAATGGGGCTGCAAATGGCTGCTGCCTGTGTGCTTCTCCTTCCTTGTTTTCTTTCTCTCTTGCTCTTCTCCTTACTCTCTTTCCTTACCCTCTCTTCCTCTCGCTTCCTTGTCTCTGATTTTTGGTTGTGTTTAAAATTGTGATGTGCGTTTCTTGCAGGAATGAAAGAGTTATAGTGTAGAAATGAGAGTTGAGCTCTCATCATTGCAATGGAAGGAAATGGAGGGCTGCGATTGGGGGTGCTTCTCTCAAGAGGAGAAGTTGCAGAAGTTGGAGTGATGGAGGAGGCAAATAGGAGTAGGTGGCTGTGTTGCAGGCTTCTTTTTACATTTTCTAAGTAATTGTAATCACTGCAGCTAATTTGTAGATAGTGTATTTTTATTTACGGTTTTATTTGCAATTAATTAGTGAATACATCTGACTGTAGTTAATAATTTTTATTGTTGTTTTTCTCTTATTAAAGCTTGAAATTCGGCTGATTTGGATTTTCAGCTCTCTCTTGGGCTATTGGGCCTTTAGTTAGAAAAAATAATAATCTGAGGCCCATATCTTTTCTCAATGGGCTGGGTTCAATTAATGGGCTCGGCCCAACATAAATTCTCGTCTGCAATCAAATTTTAACGAGCTCGATTCAACAATATGTTAATAAGTTCCAATGGCTCGACTTATAATTCTAAGTGGGCTAGGCCTAAATAAACTTAGAAATAAGGCCTCTTTAATAGTAATGAATGGCCCACTTAATTTTATTTCCGGATTTAATCCGACTAATGCGGCGCAAGTTATAACTCACAATGGGGCTCGTATCGAGCATTAATGTTTAATTAATACTGCTTAATTAAATATTTAAGCAAATTAATTACTTAATTAACTTAATAAATAAGCGGGATATTACATCCTATCCCCCTTAAGAAAATTTCGTCCCGAAATTTGCATACCTTCTTGGAATAGTTTCGGGTATGTATTCCTCATTTTATCTTCGAGTTCCCACGTAGCTTCGTCTTGTCCGTGATGTCTCCATAACACCTTAATTAAGGTAATCTACTTATTCCGAAGTTGTTGAACCTTCCGGCCCAGTATAGCTTTAGGTTTGGCTTCATAGCTTATGTCTGGTTTTAGGATCATCTTTTCTTGGTGTAGTATGTGTTTGGGGTCAAACACATATTTCCTTAGTTGGGAGACGTGGAAAACGTTATGAACGTCTCTGAGGCTTGGTGGTAGTGCCAATTTGTACGCCACCGATCCTACCTTCTCCAAAATTTCATAAGGTCTAATAAATTGAGGTTTTAATTTGCCCTAAATCCCAAATCTAGATATTCCCTTCGAAGGAGATACCTTCAGGAAAACCTTATCTTCTACTTGGAACTGCAACTCGGTTCTTTGAGTGTCCGCGTAGGATTTCTGTCTACTTTGGGCTTCTTTCATCCTGCTTCTGATTTGTCACACTATCTCGATCATTTCGTTGATCGCATCCGAGCCTATGTTTTTCCTCTCGCATACTTCATCCCAGTAAAGCGGTGATCTACACTTCTTCCCGTACAATGCTTCATATGGTACCATACCAATAGTCGCCTGATGGCTGTTGTTGTAAGCAAATTCGGCTAGAGGCAAGATATTTTCCATTCTCCCCCTCTATCGAGTATCACAGCCCGTAACATATCTTTGAGAATCTGAATGGTTCTCTCTGACTGACCGTCGGTTTGAGGATGAAAAGCTATACTAAAATTTAGTTGGGTGCCTAACTCCCTCTGCATACTCATCCAGAATCTAGACGTGAATTTCATATCTCGATCCAACGTGATTGACATTGGTACTCCGTGTAAGCGTACAATTTCTCGTACTACAATTGAGCTAGTTTGTCAGAGCCGTAAGTGATGTGGATAGGAATAAAATGAGCGCATTTCGTGAGTCAATTTTTTTTTCTCAATTTGGGCAGTCCGGTCACAAAATCCATAGTAATGTGCTCCTACTTCCACTGTGGAATTTTCAGAGGTTGTAATTTTTCATGGGGTCGTTGATGCAATGCCTTCACTTGTTGACATGTCAGACATCTCTCAACATAAGAGGCTATATCCCTTTTTTTTTTAAGGAGTTGCATCATTGGTCTTGCTATTTTCGTAGTTACGAAACATGGAAGACATCGTGCACGTCATTGAAGTTTGGCGGCAAGGCTAACTGGTAGGCGACATGGCCTATTCTTTCTAGGATCTCAAACAGTCCTACAAATCGAGGGCGCAACTTCCCTTTCTTGCTAAAATGTACGACCCCTTTTGAGGGTGAAACCTTAAGAAAAAAAAACCTTGTCTCCAACTTGACAACTGAGTTCAGTCCGACGCTCATCGGCGTAGGACTTTTGTCTATCTTGAGCTTCCTTGATCTGCTGATGGGTTTTATCAATGATGTCGATCATTTCTTGCACCAATGTTGGTCCTATCATTTTTTCTTCACTAACTTCATCCCAGTGCAGTGGTGACCTGCGCCTACGTCCGTAAAAGCTAAATTCTATATGGTTTCTACCTTCGCAGGATCCACTTTGATTTCTTCAGAGGACATGATGTGCTCTAGAAATGTTACTTCACTGAGCCAAAACTTACACTTACTGAATTTGGCGTACAATTTCTCTTTTCGAAGGGTTCCGAGTACTGCTCTCAAATGTTCCTCACGTTCTTCTTTGTTCTTTGAGTAAACAAGTACATCATCTATGAAGACTGAGACAAATTTGTCAAGGTCCGGATGAATCACATGATTCATAAGGTCCATGAACACCGCGGTGCGTTTGTGAGACCAAAGGGTACAATGACAAATTCGTAGTGACCGTACCTAGCTCGAAAAGCAGTCTTAGATACGTCACTAGGTCGAATCTTGAATTGGTGATATTCCGATTTGAGATCTATTTTAGAGAACACACAGGCACCCTTAAGCTGATTGAACAAATTGTCAATTCAAAGTAAACGGGTATTTGTTCTTGAGTGTAAGTTTGTTCAGTTCTCGATAATCCACGCACGTCCTCAATGTGCCATTCTTCTTCTTCGCGAAAAGCACATGTTCTCCCCAAGGTGATACGCTAGGCCGGGTAAATTCTAGATTCAGGAGCTCTTGAAGTTAGATTTTGAGTTCTTCTAGTTCCTTAGGGGACATCCTATACGGTGCTTTGGATACCGGTGCTGCTCTAGGTTCAAGGTCAATGGTGAACTATATCTCCCTATCTGGGGGTAGTCCCGGCAATGTGTCGGGAAACACACCTAGAAATTCACGCGCAATCTCTACATTCTCGACTTTCCTTTCCACATCAGGTTCTTCATTCAAGTAGACGAGATATGCAGGGTATCCTTTTCTTATCAAGGTAGCAGCTTGTAATGCCGAGATGGTTATTTTTCTCTTTTTTCAACGTAATCCCATGAAATTTCGTTAGTTCCCTTCCCGGGATTAGGAAGAAATTTACCTTTCGTTGCAAAGGATTATGGCGTAGTTTTCAGCTAGCCAATCCATTCCTAGGATGATATCTACATCCTTCATAGGCATAATGCTCAATTTGTTCGCATGGAGCTTAAGTGAACTTATTTCAAGTTCTAAGTTCGAACAACAATGAGTAAGGGCTAAAGCTCTTCCTATCGGTGAATTTTCTACTCATGCTTTAGCGATAAAGGAGTGTGAAGCACCCGTATCAAATAAGATGATCATGGGTATGCCAAGTAATTGACACATACCTTGGTCCTTCCCGAGCTGCTTCTGCTTCAACGCGTAAGCTTTCACCTTCTGTCGTTGCTTGTACCAATAACATTCTTTGCTCTGAGGTAGAAGTGGGGGTGGTGGTTGATTGTGGCGTGACTGACTCTATCCCTTGCCCGTTACCCGTTGTTTGTTGGGGCAGCCGTTAGCATAGTGGCCCTTATGACCGCAATTATAGCAACAGTCGTTGCCAGCTTTGCAGATACCGCCATGCATCCAATGGCACTTAGGGCAAGGAGTGTAGTGCGGTGGGTAGTTTTTTTTTGCCTGTTTATGGGTAGTCTGTTTTCTACAACCCTGCGAGCGTCTTCGTCCTAGTCGCGGTTTCTTCTCACTCTGGTTGCCTTGAGTGTTATCCCATTTGCGCTTACCCATAGAGTTTTGAGGTGCTTGGGAAAACCTTGGTGTTGGTGGAGTTGTTTTTCTCTGAGGAACGTGGTTGAACTGGAGAGATACTAGGTGGCAGTGGTAGGATTTTGGCTCACTTTCGGGGATGGGGGATGTGGGGTTCCACTACTGAAGTTATGTTTGTTTCGACAACCGAGGATGGTTGTCCAGGGGCATGTCCATGAGCATCAAAGTAAAAGTGGATGGCAGCCAAGAACTTGGGAAAGTCACACACCAAATCACAAGGGTACTTGCACAAGATATGTATTTTCCTGCTATGTTTATGGCCCAACTTTGCCAGTCCAACGGTAGTAAGCGTATCAGACGTGTGATCCCGTCATAATCAGATACCCCGTGCTCATGAGCAGCACTCCAAAGACGGCGATAATTTGCCAAGAACTGTCCAAGATCGTCTCCACTGGAAGGGGTATATGTATAATATTCCTAAATAATGCTACCTGGGGTCCGTTGTGATGCCAATTGCTTCCCAGCTGTATGGTTTGTACGTCCCATCTTCACTAGAATAATAATAATGTTGGTTGGACTCCTTGAAGGTACTATACATAAATTGTGGATTAAGAAATTTGTAATAAGAACGAGACCTTTCGACTTGTCTTATGTGTCGCTACATTCACTCTGCTACTGTTGTGTATTCTAAATCGCCACTTATTGTTTACCTCTTCAACCTCGACTGGTGGCTTTCCTTACTGACAAAGTCTTTACACTACTCTTATATCTCAGTTATCCTATTCTAAGTCCCACATTTAAATATCTCATGAACTGACACTAGAAGGTAGCTTCAATTGAATCAAGGGTTCAATACTAATATGACGCTCAATAAAAGGTTTCATTAGTAAACAATCAGACCAGTTTAAAAGGAGTAATTAGGGGGCAGAAATGAAATGAGAATAGGGTCGAAATAAAGGAACCTTTATGTCAATGCCCATGTGAACTCTGGTCTGAGGATAATGGTACCGAGGTTGAGATTATGTGGAGTGGCCAGTTCCACATAAGCACCTCCTCAGTTACATGTAAAATATTATTTGTACTTAGATAGCTCGATCAAGAAATGTCAATAAGGATATTTTCAAGGTCTAGCAAATTTTATTTCGATTCAAGACTTTTCCAGAATTGGCACTTTGTAGAGAAGAGACTCATTGGCTTCAAGCGGTTAGATAGATAGGGCACATGACACATAGTAAGGCACCAGCACACAAAGGAATGAATTGCTTTGTTGATCCTCAACATAGTAATCATTATTCTATCATTTCATAGAACGCACTAAACTGACAATGCGGCATGTTACTTGCCTCTGGCGTGGGTAATGCTACCGTCTTACATCTTATACCAAATGTTAATTCTCAACGCTAACGTGGGTAATGTTGTTGTCTTGCATCCTATACCGAACATGAATTATCAACTTCAAAATTATTTCCTTTTTCGAGCCACGTCTCTACAGTCAAGTACCATGGCTTGAAATTCCAACAACATCCGTTGCTAGGTTATAATCATCCCGAAAAGACTTATTCATCTAGAAGGAGACTACTTCTTCAGACACATATCTCTCATAAGAGTTGTAACTTAAGCTGCAACATTCTAATCATCTCATTAATCCTTTTGAATGACACTATTCCATTGTAATCATTGCAGCTAATTTGTAGATAGTGTATTTTTATTTACGGTTTTATTTGCAATTAATTAGTGAATACATCTGACTGTAGTTAATAATTTTTATT
This sequence comes from Mentha longifolia, assembly GCA_001642375.2. Lineage (NCBI taxonomy): Eukaryota > Viridiplantae > Streptophyta > Magnoliopsida > Lamiales > Lamiaceae > Mentha > Mentha longifolia. Next base: position 25,824,761 of record CM038111.1, on the reverse strand, counting down.
GTTGTTTTTCTCTTATTAAAGCTTGAAATTCGGCTGATTTGGATTTTCAGCTCTCTCTTGGGCTATTGGGCCTTTAGTTAGAAAAAATAATAATCTGAGGCCCATATCTTTTCTCAATGGGCTGGGTTCAATTAATGGGCTCGGCCCAACATAAATTCTCGTCTGCAATCAAATTTTAACGAGCTCGATTCAACAATATGTTAATAAGTTCCAATGGCTCGACTTATAATTCTAAGTGGGCTAGGCCCAAATAAACTTAGAAATAAGGTCTCTTTAATAGTAATGAATGGCCCACTTAATTTTATTTCCGGATTTAATCCGACTAATGTGGCGCAAGTTATAACTCACAATGGGCTCGTATCGAGCATTAATGTTTAATTAATACTGCTTAATTAAATATTTAAGCAAATTAATTACTTAATTAACTTAATAAATAAGCGGGATATTACAAAAATATACAAAAGATCCACAAGTAGGGTGAATTCTAGGATTAAATACGTTGAAAATTGAGTTTGAGTCGAATCGGGGCGAAACAGGATGAACCGGGGCGAGTTTGGGCGAGCCGAACTTTCCCCTTAAGTGAAGAAGGACGGCTGATCGGCGACCGGCTGGACCGCCGGCTGGGTCGCCGGCCAGGCCACCGAAATCTCTGTGGCTGATGGCGGTCCAGAGGAGGGGGGCCGGCGGCCGGCTGGACTGCTGGCTGGGTCGCCGGTCGTCCTCTTCCTTGACCGGTCAACTCTTTGTCTCTTGCGCGCTTTCTCCGTTTTCGCTCGTTCTCTCTCATACGAACTCCGATTTACGAACCGCTTTTTGCTACGGCTTCCTAACGAGCTCCTCTTCTACATGGAATGATCAATTTGGCCAAGAAAGTTCTTCATCAACCTGCAAAAAGACACAAAGAGACTCGAGAGAATAAGGAAAATATAAACGAACTTGACCTAGTGAAACCCTAACTCTATAAATTCAAATTCCACATTTTTAACCCTAGGTTTCACCCTAATTAAGCTCGATTCTTCCTCATTTCCAGCCTTTGATCCTTAACCACATGAATGCTCTTTCAATCTTACAAAAATAGATCAAAAACCGAGAGAAAACGAGAAAGATAGAATGTATGCTGCAAGTTAAGAAACCCTAGCATTTTTAGCATTTAAGCACATAAATCGAGACTCAAACACATGCAAAATACACTCAACATGCACATAAAATACGTGTTAATCACTCCCCCAAGCTTAAGACATTGTTCGTCCAGAACAATGAAACGAACAATCAAAACACTTAACACGTATGGAGTGTGCATTTTGAGTTCATCGATGCCTCATATCATGTCAAAAACCAATTTAGCTCAAGGAAATTCTCAAGTTAAGCCAAACATTCATAAGATTACTCACTATTCTAACTTAGAAATCAATCACTCAAGCACCTTCGACTCTAGACCTCACAAGGAATATGTGTATCACTCGATCCCTCAACATATGGAAAAGGTAAGCACTCATCGAAATCATGCAAAACATAACTTTAGCCATAAGCTTGCCTATCAACTCAAGTTTCTAATACTACAATGAATGCACAAATTAGGATCAAAAAGGTCTTTATTAAGCTTGTAATGTAGGGACATTGGTTAAGGTGGGGAATTTTAGGCTAAGTGACTTCAATTTGCATTCAAGTACCCTTACCCCCTTTCTTCACCTTTCTAAGTATGAATTTCTTCATCTTCCACCCTATCCAATCCCTTTTTATCAAATGAACCCAAGCTTCTACCAAATATCTAAAGAAACACTCCCTTATGCTCTTATTTTTATTTTTATTTTTATTTATTTATTTATTTATTTTTTCAATAAGAACTTTGTTCTTATTCTTTTCTTTTATAACTCTTTTCTTTTATAACTTAGAGCTTATAGGAGTTCCCTTTCATTTCAAAATCAATCTCTAGACCTTTCACACTCACTCAACCTTTTTTATGAATTTTCAACTTCACCAAGGTTCCCTTAACCATCCTTCACCCACTATCATCCGGTTCAAGAAGAAAAGGCTCTATTCAAGGCTCAAAATGGGACAACAATGGTAATGAAAGATAGGTTAGTGTTTAGGGAAAATGGGCTATGCAATGATGGCCGAAGATCATCTCTTAATCATGCAAACATGTAGTACTTCTAACAAGAGTGTCAAGGCAAGTTCTAGTAAAGAATATACAATGCAAGATCAAGCTCTCAAGAAAGGATGTTAACTATATAAAAATGCATAGTTTAAGGCTCAAAATCCTCTCAATCTTTTTATCTAGAGTCTAAGTACTTAAGTTCAATCATTCCAAGCTATTCAAGTGAAATAACCCTAATCATGCTTGTCTTAAACTTGAGAAATTTCAAAAAATGTCACCATTTTGCATTAATCATCGGCATCTCACTCAAAAGCACTTGAAAGATTAAACACATTCTTTCGCACTCAAGCATGCAAGCATTCATTCAAACTTAGAACTTTTCTTTTCTCAAAAATTTCGCATTCAAAACCAAAAGATCCAATACACAAACCTCATGAATCAACAAAATATTCATTCAACCCCTATTCATCCCGAAATGCTTCAAAACAAAACATCAAATTTTCAACAAATTCACTCCATAAAACAACAAGACAAAACAACCATGACCTAAAATATTTCAAAACAAATCCATCATCCAAAAACCGCCTCCAATCCAAATTTCTTACCAAAAATCCAACAAACTCCATTCATTAAATCAAAATCAACATATCTAAATCCAAATCACCAAATGACAAACAAAGCACATAGATATCACCAAGTCACAATAAGGCATCAAGAGAGACAATAAACAAACCAAGAAACAAAGAAGCAAAAGATAAGCAAATTTAAAACAAATTTAAAAGCATGAAATGTAAGTAATTTAAATTCATTATCATACCCCCCTCCCCCAAACTTATTTTAGAAAATAAATTCTAAAATGAGTTTGGAGGGAAGAATAAATAATGGATTTAAATTACACTTACAAACACTCCGAGCTACTTTGAGGGTGGCCTTGGCCAAGTGCCACCTTGGCCAATTTGATATTCCCGAAAGCTCTCAAGAAGTGCTTCCATTCTCTCGCTTCTTCTTGCTTCTTCCAATTGTGTAATTCTCATGGATGTCATCTCGTGCCTCATAACCGTGACTTGGGCATCCAAACTCTTGAAACCATCTTCCATGTTAGTCATGCGGCTCTCAAGAGCCTCAAATCTCTCATCATAAATTGGTTCACTTGAACCTTGCTCATCTCTCAAAGGCTCATCACTCTCTTACATGTCTTCATCTTCAACCATTCGGTTTCTTTCACCACCTCTTCCTCCTAGTGAATATTCATCCCCTTCACCGTGATTAAAAATCTTATCTTTCATGATCATCACGTGCTCGGGGGTATCCAAGTACCAATTCATCCTTTCCTCAAAGTTGGTGACCAAGATGCTCATCACATTAGGCAAATGATATAATTCCTTCTTGGTAATTAGGAAGTAGTAAGGTGGGGAACTTGATTTGAGGAAATGTAAGCATCGGACCTTAACGGTGTCAAGGAGAAACTCATCACTCATGGGAGGATATCCACCAAGATTGGATCGTATCTTCCTTGCAATTGGAGTAAGCATGCCTCCAATGTTGATCTTCCCTCCGTCACTTTGGGCTTGCTTCTTGAATTGAGGAAGAAAGAGGTCGCAAAAACTTATACTCCTTCCGGTGAGCATGGCATGCAAAATAAAGAGATCATCATTCCTCACCGATGTATTTTCACTCCTTGCAATGATGGTGTGCCCCAATATCTTCAACACCATTCGAAGCACCGGATTCCTTACTTCATTGGACTTCGAATATCCAGCCCGAAATCCCTCTTCCGAGTTTGGAGCAAGCTTTCTCCATATGCTCTTCACATCAAAAGTTCTATCAACAAGTCGATCACCTCCATGGGGCACATTGAAGGCATTATCAATATCTACATAAGACATCACTTGCTTGCCTCCAAATAGTTGAAACGTGATGGACCGATTGATATTCATGTGTGTGGTATTCAATGTGCTCAACATTTCGAGGACCACCTTAAAGTATGTCCTCCGGTCTTGAATGGTGTCATCTAGAAAGCTCCCCCAACCAATATTATCAAATGGCTCCTTCACATTATCGTAAAGGCCAAGTGACACTAACACCTCTTTAGACAGAAATTGTGTCACTTCAATCCCTCTAATGACAAGAGAGGCAAAGGCCGCCCTTTCTTCGTTGTTGCTCAAGTTTATCTCATAAGTCTCCGGAACCTTTGGATTCATTGTTCGTGAGGTGGTGTCCGATGGTTGAGATGAAGAGGCATCACCCTTGCGCCTCTTGTTGGAATAAGTGATTAAAGCCTTAGAAGGTGCCTTAGAAGTCCCTTTTCCTTTAGCTCCTTTATCCCTACACCAAGTGAAAAATCCAAAATAAGATTCAAGAAATTAATCAAATGATTTCACTTAAACAATCACATTTCTTCTAGCCATCACCCCTCCATTTTGCCTTTAAACATTCAATAAATCATTTTCAAGCAAATATCAAGCACTTCATCAACATAACAACTCCCTTAAGTCCAAGAAAAATCATTCCAAAACATTCATGCATATTCAAGTGAAAATGAACTCAATTTCATTTGGATAATCAACTCAAGAAACTAATGCAATGAATTCTCCTCTTTCACACCCAAGAATTCATGAACTCATGACCTCTTCAAGCAATGAACCATTCAAGAAATGAATTTTGCATCTAACATCAAGCATATTCATTCACATTTTCAACAAGAAATCAAAAAATATTACAAATTCATTCCAAGTGTGCTCAAGTGCATAAGAGACATGGTTCCTAAAAGAATGACCATTTCAAGACTAGATATAGCATAAACCCTAAAAGGAAGAATTAATGCTATCCATTTTCATGCCCAAAGTCACATTCCTCATTCAAGAATTCCCAAAAATTCAAGAAAGAACTCTAGCAAGAATTTCTACTCATTTTCATGAATTTAGTAAGCAAAACATACATACCAATTCATAGAAAGCAAGCAGAAACACATAAAAACAAGGGTATAGAGCTCATTACCTCATTGTCTTGAAGAAAATTGAGAAGATTCACCTCTTTCAAAAGAAAAAGAAATTTTCGTTTTTTATGAAGATGTGGGGAAAAATATAATTTTCTTGGCTTAAAATGTGGGTTCTAGGATGGGTAATGGACTTATGGAAGGATTAAACTTGATTCAAAAGGATTTGGGAGTAATTGGAAGAAGAAAATTGGAGATTTGGAGAGAAAATGGGGGGTGTTCTTCAAGATTTAAATTAGAAATGGAATAAAATAAAAAAGAAAAATGCATTAACACATAAAATAGAAATAGGGGGTAGAGTGAAGGGGGACCGGCGACCCAGTGGACCGCCGGCTGGGCCGCCGAAATCTCTGTCCGTGGTGGCGGGCCGGACCGGCGACCGGCTGGAGCGCCGGTGGGGTCGCCGCCAGCTGTTGCACCTTTTGACTCGATTTCGGGCCATTTTTCGGCCCTTCCAACGGGAGGGGCCGACTCCCGACCCTCTATCGAGACCCCCTAAACATGTTTCAATTTTTATTTTTATTTTTTTCTTCTATTTTTATGGGTTTTTTCAAAATGAAATGAAAAACGTAACAAACAACTCAAAAAATTGAAAATGAAATAAAAACTAAAGAAAATGAAAAAGAAAAGGATACGTGTTGAGGTGCCTCTCAACTAGCGCTTTGTTTAACATCGTTAGCTCGACATTACCTCCAAAATCAAGGGTCGTTGAGGTAGAAAACCGACTCCTCACGAGTTCTCTCCGGCTTGAAGTAAGGCTTGAGACGATGACCATTAGCAAGAAATTTGGAACCATCCTTCAAGAGTTCAAAGGTGCCATTTTTTTTAGCCTTGTATATCACATAAGGCCCGGTCCGTCGAGACTTGAGTTTTCCCGGAAAAAGACGAAGTCTAGAATTAAAGAACAACACCTCATCTCCCGGACCAAGTTCCTTCCTTTGAATGCCCATATCATGGAATTTCTTTGCTCTTTCCTTATAAATTCTAGAATTCTCATAAGCCTCGTTTCTCCATTCCTCCAACTCAACAAGATGATCAATGCGACTATATCCAGCTCCTTTAAAATCAAAGTTGATGGCTCGAGTAGCCCAATATGCTTGATGCTCGATTTCCAAAGGTAAATGACAAGACTTCCCAAATACAAGTTGAAAAGGTGACATACCAATGGGAGTCTTGTACGCCGTCCTATAAGCCCATAATGCATCATCGAGTTTGTTGGCACAATCCTTCCTAGTGGTCACCGTTTTCTCCAAGATTTGCTTTATTTCCTGGTTTACGAGCTCGGCTTGACCATTGGCTTGAGGATGATAAGGTGAAGTGATCTTGTGTTTCACTCCATGCTTGGCAAGCACATTTCCTAGCCATTTGTTGTTAAAATGGGACCCCCCATCGCTAAGCAATGCTCTCGGAGTGCCAAACTGAGTCAAGATGTTCTTCTTGAGAAACTTGATCACCACTTTTGCATCATTTGTCGAGGTTGGAATGGCCTCGACCCATCTCGACACATACTCGACGGCAAGAAGAATATAGGAAAATCCACACGAAGTTGGAAAAGGGCCCATAAAGTCAATCCCCCGCACATCAAACAACTCTACCTCAATCATAACATTTTGGGGCATCTCATCTCTCTTAGAGATGTTTCCTATCCTTTGGCATCGATCACACATTTTTACAAAGGCTTGACAATCCCGAAATATCGAAGGCCAATAAAAGCCACTTTGATAAATCTTCATGGCCATTCTATTTGCTCCGAAATGTCCACCACTTGGTCCATTATGGCACTCCTTGATAATCTTTTGCCAATCAATCTCCATAACGCATCTCCGAATCACACCATCGGCACATCTTCTCCATAAATGAGGATCACTCCAATAATAGAAATTCACTTCATGGAGAAACTTCTTCTTAGCGTAATCCGTAGTGAGATTTGGAGGTAACTCATGAAAAACCAAGTAATTTGCATAATCTGCAAACCAACATTTATGAATCTTCAAAGCAAAGATAGTTAAGCAAAAGAGCTTTTCATCGGGAAAACACTCATCAATTTCCAACTTGTCATCATCACCTTCAATTGAATCTTCAAGACGAGATAGATGATCCGCTACGACATTCTCACTACCTTTTCGATCAACATCGAACTCTTGTAGAAGAAGAATCCAACGAATAAGGCGAGGTTTAGCATCCTTCTTGGCCATGAGTTGACGAATAGCCGAGTGATCCGAATACACAACGGTTTTGTTTCTAACAAGATAAGCTCCAAACTTATCAAATGCAAAGACAATAGCCAAGAATTCCCGTTCCGTGGTTGTGTAGTTTCTTTGGGCCGGATCCAAGGTCTTACTAGCATAATGAATAACTCGAAATACCTTGTCCCGGATTTAGCCTAACACAACTCCCAACGCCCAATCACTAGCATCACACATCAATATGAAAGGATCACTCCAACATGGGGTAATCAAGACGGGAGTTGATATCAAAGCCTTCTTTAGAGTCTCAAATGCTTTCAAACACTTGTCATCAAACTCAAACTTAACATCCTTCTCTAAAAGAGAACATAGAGGTTTTGTGATCTTCGAGAAATCCCTTATGAATCTTCGATAAAATCCGGCATGACCAAGAAAACTCCGAATGGATTTCACATTGGTTGGTGGAGGTAGCTTCTCAATGGCAATGATCTTATCTCTATCCACTTCCAATCCATCATAAGAGATCTTATAACCAAGCACAATTCCATCCTTGACCATGAAGTGACACTTTTTCCAATTGAGTACTAAAGACTTCTCTTCACATCTTTGCAACACAATAGAGAGGTTGTCTAGGCATGCATCAAAACTCGAGCCAAACATCGAAAAGTCATCCATAAACACTTCCATTATGTTTTCAATAAGACCATCAAAAATCGACATCATGCACCTTTGAAATGTAGCCGGGGCGTTGCACAAACCAAAAGGCATCCTCCGAAATGCAAACACTCCATAAGGACAAGTAAATGCCGTCTTATGTTGGTCTTCGGGGGCTATCATGATTTGATTGTACCCCGAATACCCATCAAGGAAGTAATAATACTCGTACCCGGCCAATCTATCCAACATTTGGTCGATAAAAGGAAGAGGAAAATGATCCTTCCTTATGGCCGTATTCAACGCCCTATAGTCGATGCAAACACACCATCCGGTGGCCAATCTTGTAGCAATCATCTCATTCTTCTCATTGGTGATCACGGTCATTCCACCCTTCTTTGGGACAACTTGTGTTGGACTAACCCATTCACTGTCGGAGATTGCATATATCATCCCCGCATCTAACAACTTCAAAACCTCTTTCCGAACAACTTATTGCAACACGGGGTTCAATCTCCTTTAAGGTTGAACCTTAGGACGAAAACCATCTTCCATCAATATTCTATGCATACACACCGATGGACAAATCCCCTTAATATCATCAATGGTCCAACCAATCACATTCTTATACCTTCTAAGCACCCTCAACAATTTATCAACTTCGGATGTAGAAAGATATTTTGATGTGATAACTGGAAAGGAGTCTTTATCACCAAGGAAAACATACCTTAAGTGATCCGGAAGAGGTTTCAACTCATGGCTTGAATGAGGAGTATTTGGAGATGATTTCTCTTGAGTTGAACTTCCAACTTCCCCCGGTTTGTTGATATCAAGGTATTTCACTTTATCTTTTGGAGAGCCTTGGTTAGCATCAATCCTTGCAAGTGATTCAAGGAGATCATCACAAGCATCCTCCAAGTCGGAATAGGTATAGATAGAATTGAAGATGTCATGTTCCACCGGATCCTTAGCCATAGATGTAGGCAAGGTAATGATCATCTTGCATTCTTCAACTTGAGAATCATCGACCTTCTTCATAGCATCAAATATGGAAAGGGTGAGGGATTCATCATTGACTCTAAAAGTGAGATTACCGTCTTGTACATCAATAAGAGCCCGTCCCGTTGCAAGAAATGGTCGACCAAGGATAAGAGGCATGTTCTTGTCCTCCGGCATATCTAGAACCACAAAGTCGACCGGGAATATGAAATCTTCAACTTTCACAAGGACATCCTCTACTACTCCATTTGCATAAGTGATAGATCTATCCGCCATTTGGAGAGCTATGGCTATAGGTTTGATGTTACCTATTTCCAATCTCTTAAAAATGGATAGAGGCATTAGATTTATACTAGCTCCCAAATCACAGAAAATATTTCCAAATTTTGAACCACCAATCAAACAAGCTATTGTGAAACTTCCGGGATCCTTTTGCTTTGAAGGCATGTCCTTCTTTTGCAAGATTGCACTACATTCCTCTGACAAGTTTATAGTCTCAAATTGACCAAACATCATTTTGTTGGCAACGGCCTCTTTCAAAAACTTAGCATAACTAGGCATATCCCTCAATGCATCAAGTAGAGGGATGTTGAGATGTACCTTGTTGAAAATCTCTAAAAATCTCTTCATCTTCTCATCCACCTTTGCCTTGGCCAAATGATGAGGGAAAGGAGCTCTAGTGATCACATCTTTGGTAGGAATAGGTGCCTCTACCAAATCATCCTCTTGAAATCTTTCTTGAAGAGTGACTTTCTTTGAACCTTCATCCTTTGCACATGAAGCTTGAACCTCTTTTGATGATTTCTCTTCATGTTTTGAGGTTTCTTCTTCATAAGGAATTTCTTCAACAAGAACTTCTTCCTTCCCACTTCCGGATGCAACATGGTACTCATACCCTTTTCCACTTCTCAACATGATAGCATTGCATCCTTTAGGGTTCACTTCCGTATTACTTGGAAACTTGCCCGGAGTATGTTGAGTGGTAGCATGATTTGCCATTTGACTTAGTTGCCCTTCCAACATCTTCACTTGTTTAGACAATGAAGTTATATTATTCTCCAAGGTAGTCACCTTTTGTCCGGTTTGTTGGATGAAAGTGCTTTGTTGATTTGCCATTTGAGTTTGTTGGTTGGTCATGTTATTTGTTGTTGAAGCAATTGCTCCATAGAAGAAGGTGTCTTCCTTTGCTCTTCAACATTCCCTTGAGAAGTAGAGAATCCCGGTGGTGGATTTTGAGCACTATTCTGATTTCCAGAGGATAAGTTGGGATGAGGACGATTATTGGGATGATAGGCTAAGTTCCCTCCTTGAGTTCCATAAGAATGGCCTCCTTGATAGTTCCGTTGAGCGTTTCCTTGAAACCCTTGCCTATAGTTCCCATAACTCCTTTGATTCACAAAATTTGCATCCTCAATCACCTCGGGTTCTAACATCTCTTAAGATTGAATAACTTTGAGTTGAGCTTGTGCTTCATCATACTTCTTCTTCATAGTGGCCAATTCCTTTGCCATAACTTCGTACTTCTCATCAACAATAGAAGAAACTTTCCTCGGATGAGCCCTTTCCATTGGCCATTGATAGCTATTAGCCGCCATTTCTTCGATTATCCTTAGAGCTTCTCTTGCATTCCGGTTCACCAAACATCCTCCACAAGTCACATCCACTATGCTCCTTGTGTGAGGCGTCAAACCACTATAAAAATTAGTGATTTGTTGACCCTCATTGAAACCATGTTGGGGACACTTCCTCAAGAGCTCCCTATAACGCTCCCAAGCTTCAAACAATGATTCATCACCTTGTTGAGAAAAGTACGATATTTCGGATATAAGCTTTTGCGCCTTGGAAGGAGGAAAGTATTTGTTAAGAAATGCCTTGCATAGCTCATCCCATGTGTGAATATCCGCCTTATTCAAACTCTTATACCAATCTTTGGCTCGATCTCTCAATGAGAAGCCGAACATCCTCATCCTAATTGCATCGTTGGAGACACCATTGAGCTTCACAGTGTCGCACATATCTAAGAATGTGCTAAGGTGAGTGTTTGGGTCTTCCATAGGTGATCCCCCAAATTGCTCACTCTTTATCATTTGAATAAGCCCGGATTTCAACTCGAAGTTGTTAGCATTTATCGTTCCCCATTCACCTCCTTGAAATTGTTGAGTAGAAGGCTTGAACATTTGGTTAAGTGGAGGTTGTTGTGCCTCATTAGCTCTCCTCTCTTGATCTTCCTTCCAAGCACGAAATTCTTCCATCTCTCTCATAAGAGCTTCCATGTTTTGATTGTTTCCTTCCATAACTTCTTCTTCAATAGAATTCCGTCTTCTATGTCTTCTTTCAAAGTTCAAAATCAAAGGTTGAACGAGTCTTCCTTTAGACCTTGTGTGCATAAACCTACAAAACAAAAATTAAAAGAAACAAATGCTTAAATTAGTAATTCAATAACCAAATCGACTATTGAAACTCAAACTAAGCATTCCTCGGCAACAGCGCCAAAAATTGGTCCGCCCTCACTTTAGGGGTGAGGGTAGAGAGCAATAACAATCGATTGAGTAATTGAGTCGAACCACAAGGAATACAAGGACGCTTAAGTTTCAAGTAGTAACCTAGCTACTAAACCTACTATCCAAGCTACAATATATCATATTTTTATGTTTTTGATTGATTAATGACAAATGAAAAGTAATTAATAAACCTAACGCTTAACTAACAAACAACAAGTAGCAAGTGATATAAAATCAATATGAGAAAGTATGGTTCCAAATATAATCCAATAATCACTAAAAGCCTAGGTTTACGGATTTGCATGGATTAACCATTTTAATCTAGTTCATATGGGAGTTCTATATATAGTAAACATCAATTCTTCTCTCGAAGCAATCAACATTAGTAGATTAACCTATGACATCTATCTCCGTTAGGTCTCAAGATGCATAAATTAACTCCAAATGGCTCAATTAATTATCTAGAAGCTCCTACTAGCAAGAATTACTAGTATGGTGTGATTTGATTCCAAGTGTTATGAACTAAAACCTCCTAAGCATTTAACCAAACACCTTGTATGCACTCAATGATGGCCAATCAATCATGCAATAAAATCAAGCCCCGAACCACAAGGCATATGAATTAGAAGGTAAATCCAACAACAAAATCAAAAAACCTAATTTTCTAGATCATATCTTCATATATTGGAACCAAAAGGAAATTAGCTAGATATAATTAAAGGAAATAAACCATGGAAAGTAAATAAAATCATGCTTAAAAGAAAGAGAATTTAATAAGGAAGAAGAAGATGGTCTTGAATTTCAAATCCACAAAGTATAGCTTCAACAATCTTCAAAATACTAAAAAGGAAAGAAAAAAATATTTCTAGGGTTCTTGGGAGAATAAAATATACAAAAGATCCACAAATAGGGTGAATTCTAGGATTAAATACTGTTGAAAATCGAGTTTGAGTCGAATCGGGGCGAAACAGGATGAACCGGGGCGAGTTTGGGCGAGCCGAACTCGCCCCTTAAGTGAAGAAGGGCGGCTGACCGGCGACCGGCTGGACCGCCGGCTGGGTCGCCGGCCAGGCCGCCAAAATCTCTGTGGCTGATGGCGGTCTAGAGGAGGGGGCCGGCGGCCGGCTGGACCGCTGGCTAGGGTCGCCGGTCGTCCTCTTCCTTGAGCAGTCAACTCTTCGTCTCTTGCGCGCTTTCTCCGTTTTTACTCGTTCTCTCTCATACGAACTCCGATTTACGAACCGCTTTTTGCTACAGCTTCCTAACGAGCTCCTCTTCAACATAGAATGATCAATTTGGCTAAGAAAGTTCTTCATCAACCTGCAAAAAGACACAAAGAGACTCGAGAGAACGAGGAAAATATAAACGAACTTGACCTAGTGAAACCCTAACTCTATAAATTCAAATTCCATATTTTTAACCCTAGGTTTCACCCTAATTAAGCTCGATTCTTCCTCATTTCCAGCCTTTGATCCTTAACCACATGAATGCTCTTTCAATCTTACAAAAATAGATCGAAAACTGAGAGAAAACGAGAAAGATAGAATGTATGCTACAAGTTAAGAAACCCTAGCATTTTTAGCATTTAAGCACATAAATCGAGACTCAAACGCATGCAAAATACACTCAACATGCACATAAAATACGTGTTAATCATCAGTTTTGCTGATTGTGGTTCAATCTAAATAGGTGTCGTGCGTGACATATTAGGGGGCAAAAGTTTCGATCGATTAAAAAAAAAATTATGATAAAAAAGAAAAAGAAAAAGGAGTTAATCGTATGCCCTAGTGTGTCACTGTTTGTTTCTTGATCGGTTCTTACGTCATTCTTGTATTGGGTAGTAGTTGTGTCTTCGTTTCTTTGAGTTTTGTCGGTAAAATTTAAAACGGACGTATCTTTTGATCTACTTGTCCGCTCAATCGACATAATACCATTTCGGAAATGTCTCGACGAGACCTAGAAGATAAAACTGCTACACCGTGTTCGGATCACGTTTAGGGCCAAAAACAGTCGTTCAAAGGTGATACCGTCCAATTGAAAGAAAAAAAAAAAAAGCGTCTCTTCGTCTATATTATTTGAGTGCATTGGACAGTGTAGGTTTCAGTTCCTACGTCGGTTCAAGTCAGATTAGTGCTCATAACTTGTTACGACTTATATTCCAAAGTTCCTAGTTAGCCTTTATTCTTTCTAGCCTTTCTTCCTTCTAGTCTTTCTTTTTCTAGCCTTTCCTGTTTGCTTAGCCCTTACCTAGCCATTGAAATTTCTATCCTTTATTTGTACCCCTTGCCATGAATTTTACTCACATTGTCAGCAGCTTCGTGTCTTTACATATCTGTGATCATTGGGAGTCAAGTTCGAGTTCTTGATTCAAGCCGAGAAGTCCACATCGGTTATGCTAAGGATTTGAGGTTTAGAGACTATTGTGACTGCAAATTGAGTGACATACACGAGTGAATTGAGTGACATACACGAGTGATTAAAAAAAATCTGAGAGAACAAACGAGTGATTGTGAGAAACTATGAGGATTTTACTTATTTCTTTACGTTTGCTCATTTTGCAGGTACCATGAAATCCGGAGATGGTTCCAAGAATCACGACATCCGAACCCCACCCAAGTCATCTACTACTCCTCTTGAGATGTCCTCATCATCTCAACAGCCTTGGGATGCTAGGTATCACTTCGATGCTATGGCATAACACTTTGAGAGGCGCAATCAATTACTGGAATAGAAGATCGATGATACGTTGGATAAGGTAATGACGCAGTTCGAACGTCTCAATAATCGAGCAACATTACCTCCACCAATCAGAAATCAACCTATCCAGCAAGATCTACCATTAAGACGACAACCTGTCCACCGAGAGACACCACATCATCCCCAGCCCCAACTAGTGTTTGAGCCTGTTTCTGATGATCATGAAGAAGAATATGATGACTATGATGAGGAATCAGAGGCTGAAATTGAGTTTCCATAGAGGAATCAGAGACGTGATCGCCCACGTCCACCTCCCAGGCGTGCTTTTCGCGGCCATCAGCAACGACGTGGAGATGGAGATAGCTTGAACAACATCAAAACAAGCATTCCAGAGTTTGAGGGAATACATGATCCTGATCTGTACCTCGATTGGGAGAGGAAAGTAAATAAGATCTTTGAGTGTTATGACTTTCCCGAGTTGAAAAAGGTTCAGCTCGCGTCCTTGGAGTTTAGAGGATATGCAGCCTCGTGGTGGGAAAATCAGCAAGAGAGAAGACGCCGTGATCGGTATCCACCTATAGACACTTGGCAAGAGATGAAGGACGTCATGAGAGGACGTTTCATTCCAGTACACTATGAACGAGAGCTTGAGAAGAAGTTAAACAGGATTAAACAAGGTACCTGCTCGATTGAGGAGTACCACAAGGAACTTGAGACGGCTATGAACCGGGTCGGAAAGGAAGAGACATTGGTTGCCACCATCAACCGATACATTGAGGGGATGAATCCAGACATAGCATGTGAAGTCGAGTTGAGGGACTTCACCAGCATTGAGGCTATGATTCACTATGCTTCCATCGTCGAACGCCAGCTCAAAGAGGGATGCAGAAAATCATCCCAGTCGACACCAGCACGGACACCATGGACATCCACGCCGAGGACAGCTTCTACACATCCTCAGGACCAGTCCACGCAGCCCGCTCGTCAATTTGAGCAATCTGCTCGTTCATCCAGCCGCAGATCTGATTACAGCTCGCCTACACAGAATCGGACCCCTCCACCTCGACCTACCCCATCTAGCCAGCCTCAGCAGAACAGTACTCTAGGAAGAGCACGTGATGTTCAATGTCACAAGTGTAAAGAATGGGGACACTTTCAAGCCCAGTGTCCGAATCGTAGAGTCCTCATCATTACTGAATAGAATGAGTTAGAATCAGCGAGTGAAGAGGAATTTGAAGAAGAAGGAGAAGAAGTAAAAGGGGATACCGAGCAGCCCCTAGTCAGCTCACTCATGGGTGACATTGATATTGTGGATGAGCAGCCGAAGTAAACGCACGTCAGCCTTGTTTCGATCCGAGCCTTGAGCCTTATTCGAGAGGAAGAACATAATAATTAGTGAGAGAACATCTTTTATTCACGCTATTCCATTCAGGATAAGGTGTGCTCGCTCATCATTGATAGTGGAAGCGTTATAAACGCCATTAGTCAGTATGTAGTGGGAAAGCTGAAGTTGGTCCCACAAAAGCATCCAAAACCGTACCGATTGCAATGGTTGACAGAGAGAGGCGAGATTCGTGTTGCATACCAGGTACCTATCACCTTTTCTATTGGTCGTTTTACTGACACTGTTTTGTGTGACATCATCCATATGAAGGCGGCACATATCTTGCTTGGTCGTCCTTGGCAGTTCGATAGGAAGGCGATACATGATGGATTGCCAACATTTATGCCGTGACTCGAGAAGGACGCACCACGTGATTGTGGCCACTAGCGCCGAAAGATGTGCTTGAAGATCAGCAACGCATGCAAGAGAAGTACAAAGAAGAGAAGGAGAAACGTGCTGAGAGCAAGCAGCCGATCCAATCTGGACAATCCACGACAGAGTCTCAGTGTACTAAGGGAACCAAGGGCCTTCCTAAGGCTAAGTCTGCCCACGTTACCATCCCTTCCAGTTCAGATACGGTGCACCGGAATTTGTTCATTGGTGTAAAAGGAGTTCAGACCGCCATTAAATCAGGTAATGCTACCGTTCTAGTTAATTTTAAGGCTAATGATACTCCTGATGTTGTTATTCCTCCTATTTTGCAGCCTTTGATGGAGGAGTTCAAGGATGTTTTCCCGGACGAAATTCCTAGTGGTCTGCCGCCGATTCGAGGAATTGAGCACCAGATCGACTTCCAGCCGGGAGCAATCCTTCCAAACAGACCTGCCTACCGTAACAGTCCTGAGGAAACCAAAGATATTGACCGTCAGGTCAAAGAGTTGCTGGAGAAGAAGCAAATCAGAGAGAGCTTGTCACCGTGCCTGTCATCCTCATACCAAAGAAGAACAACGAATGGCGCATGTGCATGGATTGCAGAGCTATCAATAAGATCACAATGATTTTGTTGCTGAGGAGGAGCCGAATTCGAGGACGAATTCTTTTCAACAGGGGGGGAATGATGAGCCGGGGTCCAGTGATGAATTTATTTAGTTGCTCATGTTTTATATTTTATTTGGGCTTAAAACTTTGTATTTATTTTTATTTTAGTTTAGTCCAATTATCACATGTTTAGGTGATTAATTGGCCCAGTTACATTTAATTAAGGTGTCCAAAATTATCAAGCCCAAGCCTTGTTAATTTCGAAACCTAGCTTAGGAATTAGTCTAGTATTTATGTTATTTTACAGTTACTATTCACAAACAACTTTGAATTGGAAATTTTATTGATCGATTTGTCTCCATCGTGCTTTGGTTCACGAATCCTTTTGTGTTCTTGGTAGAGTTTAATTGTTGGTGACTTTAAACTTGAAATCAATTGTCTCGTTCGTGATATCCAGTCGTATCTGGGATAGACAAGCCACGAAGATTGCTTGATAATCGCGTTTCGGATCCTTATAGATTCGGGGTTCGATTCTGGTAATTTTCATCCTTTTAATTTCAAATTTTGTTAAACCTTTGTTTGATTTTCGTTCTCAGTCATCCCTCATTATTCATACATCCCAAATATCCATTACCCATCGTTCATATAACCATCCAATCCCAGAAAACTCTTAGATTAATTCTAGATCCGTTTTTGAACCCTAAAACTGTCCTGAAAATAACCACCGTGCCAAATCGAAAACTACATATGTTATTCATAACCCTAAGTTGTAACTCGTGTTAAAATTTGAGCTTAATCGGAATTGAATTGCTTAGGTTTCTGTCGACGCCTATTCAGTGTGTTCGTGGGTAGATTTTAGGAAATTATCATTCATATTTCATAGTTGTCGTTTGGATTGAATCTATCATAGTTTACGTGAGTTCGATTCGTGGCTTCCACATATTGTTGATCGCATCATTTAGGGAATATCAAATTGGCCAAGGCGCCACTTGGCCAAGACCACCCCCGAAGTAGCTTGGAATGTTTGTAAGTGTAATTTAAACCCATTATGTATCTTTCCCTCCAAACTCATTTTAGAATTTATTTTCTAAAATAAGTTTGGGGGAGGGGGTAAGATAATGAATTTAAATTACTTACATTTCATGCTTTTAAATTCTCTTTAACTACGCTTATCTTTTACTTCTTTCCTTCTTTGTATGTTTATTGTCTCTTTAATGTGACTTGGTGATATTTATGTGTCTTGCTTGTCATTCGATGGGTTGATGATTTGGATATGTTGGTTTTGATTGAGTGAATGGAGTTGTTGGATTTTTGGTGAGAAGTTTGGTTTGGAGGTGGTTTTTGGAGAATGGATTTGTTGTGAAAGATTTTGGTCATTGTTGGTTTGTCTTATTGATTTGTGGTGTGAATTTTGTGAAAGTTTGTTGTTTTGCTCTATTGCATTTGGGGATGAATAGGGGTTCAATAAATAGTTTGTTGATTCATGAGGTTTGTGTGTCGAATCTTTGGTTTTGAGTGCGAAATTTTTAGAAAGGGAAAAGTCTTAAGTTTGAGAATGAATGTATGCTTGCATGCTTGAGTGTGAAAGAACGTGTTTAATTTCTCAAGTGCTTTTGGGTGAGATGCCAATGATTGATGCTAAATGGTGACATTTTTGAAATTTCTCAAGTTTGAGTCAAGCATGATTAGGGTTATTTCACTTGAATAGCTTGGGAGGATTGATCTTAGGCACTTAGGCTCTAGGCAAAAAGCTTGAGAGGATTTTGAACCTTAAACTATGCATCTTACATAGTTAATTTCCTTTCTTGAGAGCTTGATCTTGCATTACATTTTCTTTGTTAGAACTTGCCTTGATACTCTTGTTAGAAATATTATATGTGTGCATAATTAGGAGATGATCTTAGGCCATCATTGTTTAGTTCATTTTCCCTAAACACTAACCTATCTTTCATTACCATTGTCGTCCCATTTTGAGCCTTGAATAGAGCCTTTTCTTCTTAAACCGGATGATAGGGGGTGAAGGATGGTTAAGGGAACCTTGGTGAAGTTGAAAATTCATGAAAAATGGTGGGTGATGGTAAAGGGTCTAGAGATTGATTTTGAAATGAAAGAACACTCCTATAAGCTCAATGTTAGAAAAGAAAAGAATAAGAACAAAGTTCTTATTTAAAAAAAAAAAAAGGAATAAGAGCATAAAGGAGTGCGTCTTTAGAGGCTTTACAGAAGCTTGGGGTTTCATTTAATAAAAAGGGATTGGATAAGGTGGAAGATGATGAAATTCATACTTAGAGAAGTGAAGAAAAGAGGTGAAGGAGCTTAGATGAAGATTTAAGCCACTTAGCCTAAAAATTCCCTACCTTAACCAATGTCCCTACATTACAAGCTTAAGAAAGACATTTTTTATCCTAATTTGTGCATGCATTGTGGTATTGGAAACTTGAGTTGATAGGCAAGCTTATGGTTAAAGTTATGTATTGTATGATTTCAATGAGTGCTTACCTTCTCTATATATTGAGGGATCGAGTGATACACATGTTCCGTGTGAGGTCTAGAGTCGAAAGTGTTTGAGTGATTGAATTTTAAGTTAGGAGAGTGAGTGATCTTATGAATGTTTGGCTTGACTTGAGAATTTCTTTGAATTAAAATGGTTTTTGAGGTGATATGAGGCATTGAGGAACTCAAAATGCACACCCCATACGTGTTAAGTGTTTTGATTGTTAGTTTCATTGTTCGGGACGAACAATGGCTTAAGTTTGGGGGAGTGATTAACATGTATTTTATGTGCATGTTGAGTGTGTTTTGCGTGTGTTTAAGTCTCGATTCATGTGCTTAAAGGTTAGAAATGTTAGGGTTTCTTAACTTGTAGGATACTTTATATTTTTCTCATTTTTTCTCGGTTTTCGATCCATTTTTGTAAGAATTTGAAAGAGCATTCAAGTAGCTAAGGATCGAGGGCCGGAAACGAGGAAGAATTGAGCTCTATTAGAGTGAAACTTGTGTTTAAAATGTGGAATTTCAAGTTCTATAGTTAGGGTTTCACTAGTTTGATTTCATTTATGTTTTCCTCGTTCTCTCGAGTCTCTTTATGCTTTTTGCAGGAATAATGGAGAACTTACTTGGCCAAATTAATCATTCCATGATGAAGAGGAGCTCGTTAGGAAGCCATAGCAAAAGGCGGATCGTGAATCGGAGTTCGGACGATAGAGAACGAGCGAAAATGGCGAAGTTGCGCAAGAGAAGGAAAACCGGCGGGTTGGCCGGCGGTTTGTCAAACCGCCAGGAACCAACATCAAACCGCCGGTTCACCACCTAATTTGGCAGCATAGACGGCGGTCTGGCTGGCGGTTTGCCAGACCACCGGCTCCCCTTCCCACAGACCGCCGGTTCGGCGAGAAGGGCACTTAAGGGGCGAGTTTGGCTCGTCCAAACTCGCCCCGGTTCGTCCCGTTTCACCTCGATTCGACCCAAACTCAATTTGTGATGTATTTAACCCCTAAATTCACCCCATTTGGATATCTTTTGCATACTTTAATATTGTAGAACCCTAGAAATATTTTCTTCTTTCCTTTTTAGTAAATTCAAGATTGTTGGAGCTTTACTTTGTGGATTCAAGATTCAAGATCATTTTCTTCTTCCTCTTTAAATTCTCTATCTTTTAAGCATGATTTCATTTGTTTTCTATGGTTTAATTCCTTCAATTATGTCTAGCTAAATTTCCTTTGGTTCCAATATATGACAATATGATCTAGATCCTTGGGTTTTTAGATTTTGTTGTTGGATTTACCTTCTAATTCAAATGTCTTGTGGTTTGGGACTTAATTTTATTGCATGATTGATTGGCCATCATTGAGTGCATACAAGGTGTTTGGTTAAATGCTTAGGAGGCTTTAATTCATAACACTTGGCATCAAATCACACCATATTAGTAATTCTTGCTAGTAGGAGTTTCTACATAATTAATTGAGCTATTTGGAGTTAATTTATGCATCTTGAGTCCTAGTCGGAGATAGATGTCATAGGTTAATCCACTAATATTGGTTGCTTCGAGAGAAGAATTGATGTTTACTATATATAGAACTCCCATATGAATTAGATTAAAATGGCTAATCCATGCAAATCCTAAAATCTAGGCCTCTAGTGATTATCGGATTATATTTGGAACCAAGTTTTCTACTATTGTTTGTTAACTCTTGCTATTAGTTGTTATCTAGTTTGTTACTTACTTTTTATTTCTCATTAGCAAATCAAAAAATACAAAAACATGTCACTTGTAAGCTTGAATAGTAGTTAGATAATTAGATTACTACTTGAATCTTAAACGACCTAGCATTCCTTGAGGATTCGACTCAATTATACTATAATTGATTATTATTGCTCTCTACCCTCACACCTAAAGTGAGGGCGGATCAGTAAGGTGATGAAGAAGCCAGTTGCTTCCAGCAAAGTTGCAGAGCAAAAGGCCCTCCGATCTTCCATATCTCAATTATCCCAAGCTGCAACTGCGATCCCTCTCCCATCCGCAGTTCCATGTCTCCCCAGATCATCTCAGCTGACTGAGAAACATAAGGTTGTTGCTAAAGCCCAGATCATGATGAATATGGTGCTTCAAGGACAGAGAGGGGATGTGGTAACCGATCCACTAACACAGAAGCAGTTCGTGGACAATGTCGCTGTTGATAGGAGAAATAAGATCATAGAGCGCAACAGATGGCTCTATGCTGGAAGCAAATTCAAGACCTTGAGCAATGCGGTCTAAGAAGAGGTCATCTTTTCTCATACTGACCATGAGAAGTGAAATGACATTATCCTCAAATCATGGGACCCATTGAACAGGTCTATGTGCAGTTCTTGGATGAGATCTCTAAGGTTGAGCCAGATCTCATTCAATGGATCAAAGCTGAATTGGAAAAGAGGAAGATCCCTCTCACTCCGCCACCGTGCCACACCTTCCTTCCATCTCGTCTCAGTGATGGAAAGACAATCGATCATCCGAGCATAAAGACCTTCATTCGGGCCACGGCCAGATTCTTGAATGTGCAGGTGGATGACGATAAAGTAGAATACAGGAGGATCCGAGATGGAATCTATGCCAGTTTTGGACTTGTCTGTCCAAACAAACTGAAGAAAGTCGCTGCTGCAAGAAGGCTGAAGAAGTAACAGGAGAATAGATCTGCTTTCATTTCTTTTGTGTATCGAGCTTTATTGTAAACATTTTGTATCTATCAACTCTGGTACATTAATGAAAGGAAGATTTGTTTCGCTCTAATGACAATATCTCTTTATCCAGTTTGTTTCTTTACTGCTTTATTTTATTCTATCCAACCTATTAATTTCTAATGAACTGAATTGTCTAATTCTTTACTTAGGAATTATTTTGTAATGGTGTTGGTTTCGACATCATCAAAAAGGGGGAAATTGTTGGGAACCCCACTCAGCTTGTGAGTTTTGATGATGTTTATCGAAACAACACTTAGAAGGTTTTAGATCTTTTCTAGAGTTAGGTTGCTAGATCAAACTGTCTTGTATAGCTTAGTTTGATGATCTTATTTAGGCAGATCTTAGACAACCAGATTGAAGGAGTTCAGCACTTGCCTTGAAGAATTCAAGACTTGCAGACTGAAGGAAGTTTGCTGAAGACTCCAGTTTTAAGAGGTAGTCTCAACCTGCCTAAATAGGTTGAACGATCTGGCTCCTACATCTCTTTGAAGCGAGCTGGACTACCTCAACGGGAAGAAAGTACAATGTGTCAGAGTACTGTTCTGACACATCTAACGGCTAAAATTTGATTTCTCGCCTATAAATACTGCTTCCCTTAACCAGAATTTCTACGGGAAATTTTGTATTCAAAGCCAAACCTCTGCCGAATTCTCAAGCATTCCAAGCCTTCAACTCAACACTCAAAATCAAGATAATTTCCCAAGTGTTGAGTGCTTAGTGAGTTCTATTTTCTGGTTCCAAATTACTTGAGTGTTTACTGCTGCTCAAGTAATTGTTAGAGATACTGTTTTGTTGAAGCACTTCTTGTTTAGACACTCTCGCTTGTTAATTCCTTCTTCAAGGTTAGGATAGACTTTGAATTAGGAAAGCTAGCAGTCTCTGTCTGTAGTTTTTGTTTATTGTAAGTTGTAAAGAAAGGTTGTAAGGGTCACGATCCATAACTCATGCTTGGTCTTCGTCGAGGAACTGATGAAGATTAAGGCTGGTTCTCAACCAGTATAAAGAAGAGAGAAGGAAATCTAAAGTAAGGGATTTCAGATCGCAAGATCTAACGTGGATGTAGGAGGGTTATTTCCGAACTATGATAAACTCTCGTGTCTCGATCTCTCTCTCTCTTTATTCTCTCTTTACAGCTTATCTGTTCTTAAACTGTCATACTAACAAGCACCACTACCAAAAATCCGCTCATAGATAACGCAATATTTGCGTTATCTATGAGAGAAAGTGAAGTGTTAAATTAGGTACTGTAATCTATAGTCACGCTCATAGATAACGCTTTTATACCGTTATCTATGTTAGTAATAGATAACGGTAAAAAAATAAATAGATAACACTATTAAACCGTAATCTTTGAACGCGTTTACATTACGATTTTTAACCGTTATCTATAGTCACATATGTGTAATTAATAGTCAACATAGATAACAGTTTTATCCTCATTCATTATGGTTATTTAGCGTAATCTTTTTATATTTTTTTATAACGCTTTTTACATTGTTATAAATAGTTATTTTGTTCTGTTATTTTGGTATATTATACATTACGGTTAGTGACCGTTACTAATAGACTTTTTTAATGTTATTTTTATTACATAATACATAACACTATTGAAGCTTAAATAAAATTACTGTATACTGTAATGTAAATCCAAAAGCACAAATTTTAAATTTTTATTTATCTAAAAATTAAAATTTCAATCCAAACTACACCTTCAAAACATTCTACAACGTTAAATGTCTTCAAAAACAATCCAAACAAAAGGTAATGTGTTCTTCATGAAACAAACAAAGTAGCTAGTCATAAGAAAAAAACTATTCGAGATATAACAAAACTATGTCCGGATACCGTGAATCTGAAGATCTGTGTCATTTGTCATAATATTCCAACACACCAAAAATCTTTCATCACTCTACACGAACAAGGGTGACTTGAAAAAACATGAGGCTCCACTTCATTTCCTGAAAATATCATAACCAAGAAATCACATATCATGTAAATTGATAGAAAGTATACCTGCAACTAACAAGGAAATTTGGAATCAATCTGTACCAAGTTGATCAGCACTGAAAATCCAATTGTTTTCAACTGCTTCCTCTACAGGAAGCACAAGCACAACAAACTAGTTAGCCTATGAAAGATGGAAAGGAAAATGTTCTGTATATTTGTGAAGAAGATCAATACCTCCTTCTGTCGGATCAGGATTTAGCTCAGCACATTCACAGAATATCGCAAATAGTGTATCCACTGCGAGGAGAAAATTCACATTCAAAAAGAACAAATTAACAACCATAAAGATTGAATGTAGATTGCAGAAGGATGAAAGAAATTGAAAGCAAAGAAGAAAAGCAAATGTATACACTGATCAGGATCTGAGGGAACAAGTCTCATCTCAGTTATCTTGGATAAGTTCAATGTATCATCATTCTCAGAATCTGAATCATCCAATTCATTTTCATCGTCCCCATTCTCAAGGAAAGTAGCAGCGTAGGCTGCAAGGATGCAGAAGTAGTAGCACCATCTGAAACCTAATGGGATGTAGAGTAACAAAATCTAAATTTCATAACAAAATCTAAAGTAATAGCTGCTTATAAATTTACCCACCTGTAGCCTCAGAGACTTCTTTCGTAACAAGAAAATAAAGGTAAGTGCTCAAACTAAAGCAGCTTTCTGCTGGATCTGAAAGTGCGTGTAACATTTACTTAGAAAAAGAAAACAATGAATAATCATAAAAAAAACTCAAGAACCATATTTTCTCATCCATCAATCCATTATATTACTGGAAACAAAGAAAATCTAATTACCTCTAACCGCAGAGATTGTATTTAA
Source organism: Mentha longifolia (assembly GCA_001642375.2). Classification (NCBI taxonomy): domain Eukaryota; kingdom Viridiplantae; phylum Streptophyta; class Magnoliopsida; order Lamiales; family Lamiaceae; genus Mentha; species Mentha longifolia. The sequence continues at coordinate 25,800,226 of CM038111.1, read as the reverse complement.
CGAGAAAAAAGAGAACACATCATTCCAAAGAGTCCTTGAACAAATTCATATAAAACATTAGAACAAACACACACACATAATATAAAAATGAAGGAAAGGCAAATGGGATTTTGGTACACAAACATTATAAGACTAGATAAATCTATATATATATATATAAATCTATATATACATATATATATATGAAATTTCTCCAAAAACCTTTTCGTAGTAAGCCTTGTTTATCTCTGCATCAGAGGCATCAACTCCAACTCCCAACGTCTCGTAATACTCTTTGTGCACGCCCACTTTCTCCATTTCACTAATAAATAAATAATTATTAAAAATTCTCGATTATTTTTGCCAGAAAATGAAGAATCATAAAAATATTTCAAGCACATCCACTGCTATACTAATTTAAAGGTGAGAGAGAGAGAGAGAGACTTTGTCTCCCTTTAGAGAAAGCGTTTTCTTGAAGAAATAGAAAAACACAAACCTAAGACCATAAACACATATTTTTCTCACACAAACCGTAGATGTGACTAAAAATATGTCTATACAGTAGCTAACAACAGCAGTGGACATAAGGTAAAAATAGATAAATTAAGGCACAAAAAACATTCAACACCTTCCACAGATCAGTCAGCTTTGTTGGGATTCAATGATAGAATAGTGAAGATAAGCATATACGTTTGTAGCACTCCGGCAAGAGGCTACCCCAAGGATGCAAAACCGAGATAACACCAGCAGTAGACACCATGTATATACTCAGTATCAAGCACAAAACTAGCAGATAGTTAGTCACTTATAGTAACAACTAGCAGCTAAAATATTCAAGTGAAAAGAGCAGTAAAGAAAGATGCTAAAACAGGGGGAAGAAGATAGTTACAGTCAGTTCAGTGGGGGAGCAGACTCCTTCTCTGTTCCAGAAATTAGCAGCAACTTCACCACACAAGTCCACCCGAATGACTTGATTCATCTAGATTCACAAACTGCAAACTCAACAAATCATTAAAATAGCAGGGAATATACTCAAAATAAATGAGATTAAAGTTGGAGCAGGATGAGAAGTCCGGAAACCAAATTAGATGACAAAAGGAGAGAAGGATGGCAACAATAGAACAACTGGAGTTGGAGATTCACGTGATCAATGTCGCCGGCGATTACTCCTACTAATGTTAGTCAATCGGTATACCAGACATGAGCTACTAATTCGCCGGAAGTCGCTGGAGTGGGCGGCCAAGTGGAATCCCGAAGGTTGCAGCTCCACCCAAAAATTGCGATTGACACCCTAAAATTCCGATATTCTGGTTTAATTCCGGCGATTGGAGCCTTAAATCGAGCTATTTCCGCACCTCAATTAATCGTCAGCACGAACAATGCCCTTGCATGAATGAAACATTTGCATAATCAAGGAAAGTCCTTAAGACCGTTGCTGAAGATACAGCAGTGAATCAGACGAATACAACTCCTACAAGTGCAATTCACCGTCAAAACCCCCAAAATAATTCAATTAACCCACGTTAAACCCCAAACTCAGAATCCCCAATTCTTCACTCCTCAAAAAAAAAAAAAAAAAAAAAAAAAAAAAAAAAACCTAGAAAAGATCCATCTTTTTCACATTATTCCCAACTAAAAGAAGCTCGAATTGAAATAACAAAAAAAAAAAAAAAAAAAAAAAAAGCGAAAACTCACGTAGCAATCATCGTCGATGGTGTAGATGTACTTCTTCTTGGAGACCATGTAGCCAAAGCATCGGCAGGCAGAGTCCTTGGGGCCGAGAATTCTGTTGATGTCGTTCCGATTGTAGAGCTCGTAATTGAAACCCTTGGGAACATGGATGGTTTTGGAGGGATCGCCGTCTTGAACTATGATGAGATGGTACTACTCGAAGAATGGCCTCCACATCTCCAGGAAATCGAGGTTTCTGATGGTCGGTATCACAATGTCCAACTCATCCTTCAGCACCGGCGTCGATTTTTGCTCCGCCATTGTTGAATTGTGTGAGGAGAAGGGGAGAGAGAGAGAGAGGGTGCTGTATCTATTTGAGAAGGCTTTAGCTGGGTTTTATATATAGGGGAAGAATCTCAGCAATAATAATAATTATTAATAATAATAATAAAATACTTTATAATTTTAATTTGATTTAATAACACACTTTTCTTAATGGTCTTTACTTAACTGTTATTAAAAGTTTAGATAACACATAGATAGATTACGGTACTCATAAAACTGTTATCTATTCTTAAAGGATACACGCACATAGATAACCGTTTTATAAAAAAACTGTTATCTATGTAAAACACACGCACATAGATAACAGTTTTGTAAAAACCTGTTATCTATGATGTGTTATCTATGATAAAATTTCTTGTAGTGCACACTCATCTACTTACACTTATCAAACTGTTAGTTTAGAAAAGAATTTTCTTAAAGGAGTTTTCCAACACTTGCCACCATCTTCCGCATCCCAATTTAGTTTAACAAACTTAGTTGTTCACAGTCTGAGTTGGATAAACTGAACTCACACTCTGATCAAACTACCTGACTCAATTCACCTTAGTCACTTCGTGTTTGTCAGTTTGCATTTATATCAAAAATTATTGGAAATTAGTGTATCATCTCCCCCCCCAACCATACACCAATGAACTATTTCTGGGACCAACAAAAATTTGTATATTTACACGCAAAAAAAAAAAAAAAAAGACCATGAAAATGTATAATTAGACATTTATATTGATTGAGCAACCACCTTGCGCTAAAGGCAGATGATAAAATGAAACTTCTTAAAATGGCCAAATGTTCGTTATCTCTTCGTTTTTATTTAATTCTATAAAAAGGACCAAATTTTTATTCTAAGCTTGATCTTATGAGCCGGATGTTTTTGGCCACGAGGCTTAGAGAATTCTATCGTTTAACAAAGCTAATTATTTGGGGAGAGGTGGGTTGAAATTATATGTGTATCAAATAGTTTGCCAAAAAAATAGGTATAAAAAAAATTATGTGCATGCAATGAAGAAGCATGTCACGAGACATTGTTCCATATATATTCTATTTTATTGTGATAGTGAAAGAAAGTGAGAGTGGGGTGGGGTAAGTTCTATTTTAAGTTGAAGAAAAGAAACAAATTTATGGCAGCTCATGTGAGCGGCTTCTTAATGTCACGTCACTATACCTTATCTGGATTAAATTAGTCGATTTTGACAATTAATTTGAAACTTATTTTATATTATAGTCTTATAGATGGAGCGGTTTTAGCAGGAACTATTTATTTATTGAGAAATAAGAATAAATTTGGTTTCCATGCATGTTTTGTGTCATTTGGCAATCATTTTTTTTTTTCTCTAAGAATCTTAAAAGTAAACACCAAATTCGTTAATTGGGTTCACCAAACTAGCTGTTATATTAGTTACTGTCCTTTAAGGATGACATTATTACTCAACTATAATGAAGATTTTAACAGAACTATACTTATAATATTAACAACCCATACAGTGTAAAGTCCCAATCATAGCTACCAAATGTACACCGTGACTCGGGTGTACTCCATTTGCCCTACTTTAAATGTCTCTTTTTATTATTTTATACCTTACATATACTCAGAGTAATATTTTATTTATGAGTTAAACGTACTAAAATACATAAACTTTGGGTTGACTTTCATTTTTAATATAATTTTTCAATTGTTCAGAAAAATACAAGAACTATAATTTATTTGTTCAATTTTGACATAATTAACTTAGATTTTTGCCCAAATTAATTCTAACGTGGCAATCGGACGTGTGTCGTCACTGATAAGCAAAATGACGTCGTTCTTTTGAGTAATAATAGTGTGGTGGTAGTTATCCACACTTTGGAACCATACCCAAATATAAACAGAAGGCAAACCTAGACATATTTTTCTTATTTGCAATTTGACCCCTCAACAAACTACAAATGACTTTATGGATCTATACATTAATTCTATAACCATATGTTGTCCTTTTTATCAAAGTATACCGTATTAGATCACTTTAATTGAATTACCTTAAGACAACTATGCACATTTAATTTAACATATGTTTGTCCACATTAAATTATTTTAAAATTATGTCCCATGCAATTTTTATCTATCCAAAAATTTGAGGATGTGCAATGAATTGAAGGATGAAAGTGATAGTGAGAAATTGAAAATGTGGATCAATGAATGTACGTACAAGGCTGACAACGAAGTGCAACTCAGTTAGTAAGTCGCTTCTCTTCCAACCAAGAGATCGGGGGTTCGAGTCACCTTAAAGGGGGAAATGGGGAACCATTATTGATCCTCTTTTTAAGGGAAAAAAAAAAAAAAAAGAATCTACGTACAAGTAGGGTTGTCTAAACAGGTCTGGACGGGATACCCGCCCCATTTTTGTCGTGATGCGAACATAATATACGCGGAAGCTAAGGACACGAACAACGTCAATTACGAAAGGATTCGACCCAAAGATACAACTGAAATTAGGACTTCTAATTATACTATGACCCGAATTAAATCCCCAAAAGATTTCCCAATCTAAATCCGATCTATCCAATTATACTTAAAACCTACCGAAAATACACTGAATAGGCGTCGTCAGAAACCTGAGCTATTCAAGTCCGATTAAGCTCAAAATTTAACACAAGTCACGACTTAGGGTTATGAAGAACATATCCAAAATTCAGAAAAAACGCACGAGTATTTTTCGATTTGGCACAGTACTTATTTTCGGGACAGTTTTAGGGCTCAAAAATGGATCTAGAATTAATCTAAGGGTTTTCTGGGATGAGATGGTTATAAGAACGATGGAGAATGGATATTTGTGATATATGAAAGATGAGGGATGGCTGAGAACAAAAATCAAACAATGGATTAAAGAAATTCGAAATTAAAATGGATGAAAATTACCAGAACCGAACCTCGAATCTACAAGGATCTGAAACGCGATTATCAAGCAATCTTCGTGGCTCGACTAACCCGGATACTATGAGATATCACGAACAAGTCGATTGAATTCAAGTTTGAAGTTGCCAACAACAAATCCTACCAAGAACCTTCAGTTTTTGTGAGACAAGAGAATAGCGTAAAAGTTGTTTTTCATTCAATCAAGTCTACCAAAGTATGAACGAAAATTAAACATAAATTCTAATCTAAGAGGGCTGAAAATACCAAGTAATGGGCCTAAGAAAACGGGCCAATTAATCACCTAGACATGTTGTGATAATTGGGCATAAAATAAAATAATTATAAGTCCAGTTTCGTTTTCTCTTTAATGGGTGATGTGTCTTTTTATTATTCTATTTTTTCTAGTTATTTTTATAGTTTTAATAGATTTGATTAGCATTTTATTTGTGTTTTTGTGTAGGAATTTGCAAGTTTTGGAGAAGGATGAGCTTGGAGAAAAGTTATGAAATATTGGGACACTTTTGCAAATATGAGAAGAATTGAGGAGTCAAGAATCAAGCAAGGACTTATTTATATTAGTGTAGGATTTGAATTATTATTATTATTATTATTAGTTTTTATTTTCTCTTTGGCGGTAGACTTAAGAAAAAGGAAGTTACCCCTTATTTTGAAGAGGGGGGGAGAAACCGCAGGGAGTTAATAGTTCTTCTTTCTCTCTTGTACTGGAAAAAAGACAGCCGTGCTTGTGGAATTGGAATTTCTCATCTTTGAATTACTTTATGTAGAATAGGAAGTAGAAGTAAATTGCTATTTTGCTTCTTCTATTGGAAAGTTTACGTAAGTTTGTGCATATAATCTATTTCTTTGAGTTATTTTGTTTTTCATCCCTTCCCATGGCAGTAGATTAAGAGTTTTAAATTAGATTAGCTTTCTTTCTTCTTTATTTGGAGATTTCATACGTAAGTTGGCAGATTTAATTTAATAGTATTAGTTTCGTCTCTAATTGGCTATATTTAGATTCTCGCAATTTGTATTGTGTTTCCGTCTTTGTATTTGTTTCGTTTTATTTTATAATTATGAGTGGTTAGGTGTTTAATTCGGCAAGAACAATGAATCACTAAGCTAAAATTCTGTGAGACCTAATTGTGTTATAGTTGATTTCCATGGATTCCGAGTTATTGCTTGTGTTTATTGTTTATTCCGATTTTGTTTAAGCCTGATCAACTTAGATTTAATTGGAATGCAGTCAATTAGTTCCCCCAATCCGTAATTGTTGGAATAGGGCTAATTTGTGGCAAGGCTATCGTATTGGTAGTAGGAATAATTTGGTAGATGAGTTATTACTTGCGTTCTTGGGTAACTTGTCTAATATCGGGTTCCTTCTTGTTTAATGCTATTGAAACATTAAATCTAGAACTGGCGTTACCAACTAGGTTGTGTTTTGATAAGAGGTTTAGCTAGTTTAAGCGTCTCTTGCTAGCTATCGAAAAAGTATGTAGGAATTGGGGTACGTCTGTTGCATTCACGGTATCCTATAACCGATTGATCCATAGGAGTTGATTTATTATTGCGTCGATGATCAGAGCCGTTAGACTAGTGAGGAGTTATTCTATGCCGGATTGTTTTTATATTGATTTATATCTCATTTGCATTAGTTTATTTCATGTTTTCGTAGTTGTTAATCAAACTCACTTTTTTTAAGGCGTGGTGGCTACACCGAATTCAATCTTTAGGAAGTTTAAGTAATTAACCCGTTCTCTGTGGTTCGACCCTGCTTATTGCTTTACTAATCATAGTTCTTAGCAAATTGCAGGAATTATTTGGTGGTAAACGACGTCCACCAATGGGTCTCCGAAATATCATCTTCTACACTTGTGAAATTCACAAATTTATAATGATGACATCCGGTTCCTTCATCCAATTTCTTCGAATGTAGAATGTAGCATTGCAAATATCCTTGCAGCTTCTTGGTTTTGATCTCGTCACTGGTCCTCCGAGCTGCAAGTCCCGATTGATTTCTTCAATACTAGGTCCCATCTCATCATGTCGGGTACCAGATCCCAAATAGGTAAAAAAATATATTTCGTTTCCCGTCTCAAATGGCTAATTCGGTAATCGGTACCCAAATTTCTCAATTTACAAAATTATATATATTATATTTTTTTGCGGAATTAATTTATGACAAAAAATATGTTAGTTTCAAATATAACTTTAATAAGAAACAAAATGAAGTCAATGATTGTATGTGTTATACGATTATTGTTATATTTGTTACTTGATGCACAGTTTATTTCTCAATCTCATTACTATTTTTCATTTTTCATTTCTTATCATGTGTAATATTTAGGATATAAAATAATATTAATGATTATTTGAAATTAATTGGGTATACGATTGGGTAATCGGGTACCCGAATACCCGAATTTTTTTTAAACAATTCATCCATAACCCGCCCGATACCCGAGTAAAGCGGGTTTGGGTATCCAAAATACATGTTCGGGTCGGGTATTTCGGAACATACCCAAATACCCGATCTCATTTAGACACCCCTACGTACAAGGCTTATGCAGTTAAATAAGGAAGATTGTAGGAAAATCAATAATCTTGAAGACGAGGTCTATAAGTTGGAAAACGAGAAAAAAATTATGGTGATGCGATATGTGATAATTTCAGTATTTAGAGTTGTAAATTTGATTGTATTGTGCACCTTTTGAGTTTGTAATGCTGCTATTTTTACTATTGCTCTTCAATAAGAGTGCAACTAATGAAAGTGCAATCTAAAATCTCATTTTCACTTTCCATGATTAATCTAAGTTTTTGTCTCATTTTTTTTCTCGATAAGAAACTGATAGAGTATGCGACATCCACATTAGCATGGTGCCAATCAATGTACATTAGATAAAACGATTAAAAGCACCGGAGTTTAGTGGATGAGCACTGCCACCATTGTTTGAATGTGGTAAGAAGTAGCAACCAATTTAGGATCATAACTAGAACATAAGCCTAGAGCTTGTAAGCTGTAACCATGTTCCATAGCAACTCAAAATCATAAATTGTAATTTGACTATTACATAGCCATTCAAAATGATAAATTACTGTGCACTATTACATAATATTCAAAATGTGCAATTGTCCGTTACACATAGAACATGGGCAAAAGCATTAATTTTACAATGTCAAATTTAATTTTGCCATGTCCGAACCAATTAGACCAGAATCGCAATTTATGTCAAAAATTGAATAAATATTAAACTTCATGTATTTTCCAAACAATTGAAAAGATTAAAAATCAAAATCAATTCAAAGTTCGTGTATTTTAGTACATTTAACCCTATATTTATTTAAATTGACCATCATTTGTGCCGAATAATATCCCAACAGGGGAAAACAAACATTTCAGATTTGTTAGTTTACCTCGCTTGCTCCATTAATGCAACTAAAAGATTGAAAGTTTGAGTCATCTCAGGAATGTGTGTATGTAAGTGTGTACCTATTTTAAATCAAATAAAGAGGATAATTTCTTCAATTTTCTAAAAAATGTGTTGTATCCTCCACAAATCTTTATTCAACTGTAATTACCTTAAAGCTCCAGCGCCTCCTCATTCCGATACTCTAAACGATATAATGATAATTATTGAACATGGGAGTTACTTTGGAGGAAAAAGAATAAAACAAGAAGTAATTCAAAATATCCGAACTTAATGATCGGTCGTTGATATTTTTAGTTTTGAAACGAGTTAGCATGTATAGAGGGGTGAATATACATAATGTTGCACCTTTGTAATTTTTTTAAAATTCTTACCTGATTCAGTGTTGTCTGAGATTTCTCAGAGAATGAGCTGACTTAACTATGTAACACTAAAGGAGTGATTGCTAATTGAATTAAATCTTTCTAACTAATGAGTAGTTTGTCAAACATACCAAAGTCACTATGTTATATATGTGCAGCAAGTGAGTCCTAAATTATACTCATTATATCTGAAAAGATTTTCTTTTAACTTATACATTGAATATGCTACTACAATCTCACTCATGCAAAGTGAGATGACTTGAGCCACTGACAAATCAATTATGAATAATGTTGATTTTCAGAGAGTTTGTATTATGATTATTTAAATGCAAAACCTAAAAGTAGCACTTAGACACAAAATTTATAGTGATTCAGTTAGTTGACTTCCCTCCATATTTATCAAACAAAAGATTAATACCTCCACTCAATATTTTTTTTATTTATACAACCAAATGATTGTGATTTGACTTCTCAAAACTTGAGTGCGAGAAATCTTAAATTTTGCAAGTAACTTAGAACCACTCTCCAACTCCTAACAATCGAGAGATACAATCTCACAACTATCAAATAACTCATCACTCAAACACAGACTAACACTCGGCTAGAGTGGGTATTGGTTTAAGTAAATATATTCCAACTGTGAATAATCATTACTATGTGAACAAATATAAATGGTACGATTGCTCGGACTAGGGTTGGAATAAGATGAAGTAATCTTGAATGAGTAAAGAACACTTGAAATATATCTTGACTGATTGAATGACCTTTCTAGAATGCTTGAGACTTGAGAGGTTTTCATGTGTGTATGTGATCCGCCCTCACTTTAGGGGTAAGGGAGATGCAATAATAATCGATGTGTATAATCGAGTCGAATCCACATGGAATGCAATGACGAATGAGATTCAAGTAGTAATCTAGCTACTAAACCTACTATCCAAACTAACAAACTTCATATTTTGGTATTTTCTTAATTCTATCAAGCAATGTAATTAAAAAATAACAAACTAGATAACAACTAATAGCAAGAGTTAACAAACAATAGTAGAAAGCTTGGTTCCAAATATAATCCGATAATCATAAGAGGCCTAAGTTTTAGATTTGTTAGGATTAATTCATATGGGAATTCTATATATTGTATACACTAATTCTTTTCTCAAAGCAATCAATGTAAGTAGATTAACCTATGACATCTATCTCCGACTAGGACTCAAGACGCATGTATTAACTCCTAATGACACAATTAATATCTAGAATCTCCTATTAGCAAGAATTACTAATATGTTGTGATTTGATGCTAAGTGCTATAAATGAAAGCCTACTAAGCATTTAACCAAACACCTTGTATGCACTCAATGATGGCCAATCAATCATGCAATAAAATTAAGTCCCAAACCACAAGACATATGAATTAAAAGGTAAATCCAACAACAAAATCCAAAAACCTAGTGATCTAGATCATATCTTCATATATTGGAACCAAAGAGAAATTTAGCTAGACATAATTGAAGGAATTAAACCATGAAAAAGAGATAAAATCATGATGAAAATAAAGAGAATTTAATAAGGAAGAAGAAGATGGTCTTGAATTGCAAATCCACCAAGTATAGCTCCAACAATCTTCAAAATACTAAAAAGGAAAGAGGAAATATTTTCTAGGGTTCTAAAATATTAAAGTATGCAAATGATACACCAATAAAGTATAATATCCTATTTATCATTACATTGAGTGGGGGTCAAAATATAATTAGAAAAAGATAGAAAATGGGGAGAAAATTTGAATTTTCGGAGGAAAAAATGGGGCGGCGCGCCCGCTCCCGGAGGTCGCGCTCCCAAGTCCAACTTTTCTTCATTGTCGCGCGACCGGGGGCAGCTTCTGCAGCGGTCGCGCGCGTGGTCGCGCCGATGTTGCTCCCGCTGCGCAACAATTTTGTTTTGGCTCGTTCTCCCTCGTCCGAACTCGGAATCTCGATCAGCTTTTTGCTATGGCTTCCTAACAAGCTCCTCTTCCTTATGGAATGATTAATTTGGCCAAATAAATTCTCCATTATTCCTGCAAAAAGCATAAAGACACTCGAGAGAATGAGGAAAACATAAATGAAATCAACTAGTGAACCCTAACTTTATAACTTTGAAATCCACATTTTTAAGCACAAGTTTCACTGTAATTAGGCTCGATTCTTCCTCGTTCCCAGCCTTCGATCCTTAGCCACATGAATGTTCTTTCCAATTTTTTCAAAAATGGATCGAAAACCGAGAGAAAATGAAAAAACACAAAGTATGCTATAAGTTTAAAAACCCTAGCATTTCTAACATTTAAGCACCTAAATCGAGACCCAAACACATGCAAAGCACACTCGACATGCACATAAAATACGTGTTAATCACTCCCCCAAACTTAAGCCATTGTTCGTCCCGAACAATCAAAACACTTAACACGTATGGGATGTGCATTTCAAGTTCATCGATGCCTCATTTCAATTCAAAACCAATTTAATTCAAAAAAATTCTCAAGTTAAGCCAAACATTCATGAAATCACTCACTCTCCTAGCATAGAACTCAATCACCTAAGCACATTCGACTCTAGACCTCACAAGAAACATTTGTATCACTCAATCACTCAATATATGGAAAAGGTAAGCACTCATCGAAATCATGCAATACATAACTTTGACCATAAGCTTGCCTATCAACTCAAGTTTCTAATACTACAATGCATGCACAAATTAGGATAAAAAAGGTCTTTATTAAGCTTGTAATGTAGGGACATTAGTTAAGGTAGGGAATTATAGGCTAAGTGACTTAAATTTACATTCAAGCATCCTTACCCATTTTCTTCTCCTTTCAAGTATGAATTTCTTCATCTTCCACCTTATATAACCCCTTTTTATCAAATGAACTCAAGCTTCTATCAAAATTCTAAAGAAACACTCCTTTATGCTCTTATTCTTTTCTTTTTGTTGTAAGAACTTTGTTCTTACGTTTTTTTTTTTTTTTTCAATAAGAACTTTGTTCTTATTCTTTTCTTTTCTAACTTTGAGCTTATAGGAGTGTCCTTTCATTTCAAAATCAATCTCTAGACCCTTCACCATCACCCACCATTTTTCATGAATTTTCAACTTCACCAAGGTTCCCTTAACCATCCTTCACCCCCTATCATCCGGTTCAAAAAGAAAAGGCTCTATTCAGGGCTCAAAATGGGACGACAATGGTAATGAAAGATAGGTTAGTGTTTAGGGATAATGGGCTAAACAATGATGGCCTAAGATCATCTCCTAATTATGCACACATGTAATATTTCTAACAACAGTATCAAGGCAAGTTCTAGCAAAGAAAATGTAATGCAAGATCAAGCTCTCAAGAAAGGAAATTAACTATGTAAGATGCATAGTTTAAGGCTCAAAATCCTCTCAAGCTTTTTGTCTAGAGCCTAAGTGCCTAAGATCAATCATTCATGCCATTCAAGTGAAGTAATCTAATCATGCTTGACTTTAACTAGAAAAATTTCAAAATATTTCGTCATTTTCCATCAATCATCGGCATCTCACTTGAAAACACTTGAGTAGATAAACACGTTCATTCACAACTAAGCATGCAAGCATTTGCTTCAAAACATAAAAAAATTTCAAAATTTTCCAATGATTCTCCATTGTTAGCTCATCTCCACAATTCACAAAGCAAATAAAGAATTTCTATCTATTAAGCTCATCAATTCCCAAACTCGACACCAAACAACTTAAACAAGCACAAATCATGCATTTACCCCAATCAACCACAATCATCAAGCAAAATTAAGCATACAATCAATGAACACATCAAATAGAAGCTTGAAAAAATACCAAAAGTAAAGTAATTTAAATTCCTTATCCTACCCCCCTCCCCCAAACTTATTTTAGAAATAACTTCTAAAATGAGTTTGGAGGGAAGAATAATAAGAAATTTAAATTACACTTACAACGGTCCAAAGCTAGGTTGATGATGGTGTTGAAAGCCATTCAATCATTTGCTTGCTTGATTGGTTGATTCTTTTCCCTCACTCGTTCCAATCACGATTTGACCTCGTGCATAAACCATGAAGCTCTTGGAACTTGAAACAAAGAAACAAACTTAACAATGGGAAGTATTAGCATTTGGACAATGAAATATGTAGAAGGAATGACTTGAACAAAATAATAAACAAATTCAAATGAAAGAAACTAACTAAAATGAAAAAAATAAAAGGATAATTGTTGGGGTGCCTCCCAAACGAGCGCTTGTTTTTAACGCCGTTAGCTCGACGATACCTCTTTGCCCTTTTCAAGGGACTTTGAATGAGGTCCCTCCTCTATCAAGCCCCGACTCTTCATCAAACTCTTCAACCTCCGGTTTATCCCCTCCTTTCATTGTATCAAAGATTGAGATGGTGAGACTTTCATCATTCACTCTAAAATTAAGATGTCCTTCTTGTACATCAATGAGAGTTCGACTGGTTGCAAGAAATGGCCTTCCAAGAATGCATGGCATATCCTTGTCCTCCGGTATATCCAAGATCACAAAGTCAACCGGAAGTATGAACATATCAACTTTTACCAAAATATCATCTACTATTCCTCTAGCATAAGAAATCAAACGATCGGCCATTTGAAGACAAATAGTAGTAGGCTTAATTTCACCAATATTCAACTTTCGAAAAATTGACAATGGCATCAAGTTGATGCTAGCACCAAGATCACACAATGACCTACCAAATGTTTGCCCCCTATTTCACATGCAATAGTGAAACTTCCCGGATCTTTTTGCTTCAATGACAATTTCCTTTGTATAACCGCACTAACTTCCTCCGTAAGATTTATGGTCTCAAAATAACCAAATTTCCTCTTATTAGCTACGGTAATCCTAAGGAATTTCATATGACCCGGCATATCACTAAGGGCATCAAGCAAGCGTAGATTGATTTGTACCTTATTGAAGATATCTAAGAATTTCTTCATCTTTTCATCAACCTTCGGCTTTGCTAGACGATGAGGGAATGGAGCCTTTGAGCTCACATTATTGGTGGGAGGAGGGGCCTCCTTTGTTGCTTCATTCTCTTGACTTTCATCTTGAATAGCTTTTCCTTTAGACTTTTTCTCCCTCTCATACGAGGCTCGATCTTCATTCTCATACGAAATGTCTTCAGCAACCGGTGTTCCCATTTCTTCTCCAATCTTTGCATGATTCTCGTAAGCTCTTCCACTCCTCAAAGTAATGGCATTACTCCCCTTCTTCTCATGCAAGTTCTCATCATTCGACTTAGGAGGCAACGCTAAATTATCCAAGCAATTCGGCTCAACTTGATCTTGAGAAGCTTTAGGAGTTGGAGTGGGAGTAGTACTTTGTGGTTTCTTGTAGAACTTTGCCTTCTCATTAAACTTCTCTTCTCCAAGTAACTTATTTATCTCGGAAACATAATAAGCACCTCTTCTTCTTTCCATCAAATTCTTGTCCTCCGACCACGGGATTCCATTGTTGAGCTTCATCCTTTTATGATATTCATGAATCTCTTCCTTCGACTTGCTTTCAATGTCTTCCAAAGGAGGCCAATAATCCGGGACCGTCACGGAGTATATATCATTAGCAAAACTTTTTAGTGTCCATTCCTTCTCATAAAGGCTATGATCGTGAGACAGATCCTAAGGAGGGACGCTTTGACCACCCCACTTTTTCCTCATATAAAATGGCACATATGGCTTTTCGTCCTCTTGGATCTCTTATGAGGGTTTGGAAGATACTTCACTCACCACATGGATTGCGTTGCATTGTTGCTTCGGATTTTCTTGAGCCTTGCTAGAGGATTCTCCGAACTTGTATTGAGTGGTAGCTTGGTTAGCCATTTGGATAATTTGGCCTTCCATCATCTTGACTTGCTTTGACAATGAAGTGAGGGAATTCTCCAATGCATTGACTTTTTGGCCGGTTTGAGTGATGAATGCACTTTGTTGAGAGGACATTTGAGCTTAACTCGCCAACACTTGTTGCATCATTTGCTCCATCGATGGAGAATTCTTCTTTGGCTCTTCAATAATTCCTTGAGGAACGGAGAATCCGAGAGGTGGAAATTGAGCATGGTTGGGATTTCTGTAGGAGAGGTTGGGATGAGATCGGTTGTTAGGATTGTAGGCTTGATAGCCTCCTTGATGACCATAAGAATTTCCACCTTCTTGATTCCCTTGAAATCCTCCTTGGTGGTTTCCTTGGAATCCTTCTTGATTTCCTTGAAATCCTTGCTCGTTGTAATTGCCATATGGCTCTTGATTTACATGGCTCACTGACCCTCCCTCACTTTAGGGGTGAGGGTAGAGGGAAAAATAACCGATGTATTACAATCAGGTCGAATCCACAGGGAATGCAATGGCGAATGAATTTCAACTAGTAATCCAATTATCTAACTACTATTCGAGCTTACAAGTGACATGTTTTTGTGTTTTTGATTAGCTAATGAAAAATATAAAGTAAGTAACAAACTAGAGAACAAATAATAAAAAGAGTTAACAAACAATATTAGAAAGCTTGGTTCCAAGTATAATCCAATAATCACTAGAGGCCTAGGTTTTAGGATTTGCATGGATTAGCCATTTTAATCTAATTCATATGGGAGTTCTATATATAGTAAACATCAATTCTTCTCTCGAAGCAATCTATATTAGTAGATTAACCTATGACATCTATCTCCGCTAGGTCTCAAGATGCATAAATTAACTCCAAATAGCTCAATTAATTATCTAGAAGCTCCTATTAGCAAAAATTACTAGTATGGTGTGATTTGATTCCAAGTGTTATGAACTAAAGCCTCCTAAGCATTTAACCAAACACCTTGTATGCACTCAATGATGGCCAATCAATCATGCAATAAAATCAAGCCCCAAATCACAAGACATATGAATTAGAAGGTAAATCCAACAACAAAACCCAAAAACCTAGTGATCTAGATCATATCTTCATATATTCGAACCAAAGAAAATTTAGCTAGACATAATTGAAGAAATTAAACCATAGAAAGTAAATGAAATCATGCTTAAAAGATAGAGAATTCAATAAGGAAGAGAATAGTGGAATGGGTCTTCAAATCTTCAACATAAATCTTCAACAATCTTCAAAATACTAAAAAGAAAAGAGGGAAATGTTTCTAGGGTTCTAAGAATGTTAAAAATGTAAAAGATCCACAAAATAGGAAGATTTTGGGTTTAAATACATAATAGGTGAGTTTTGGGTCGAGTTGGACCGAGTTAGACGACTAACTCGGTCAAGAAGCTAAAGAGAAGGGGTGACGGCGCCCTGGCCGACTGCCTGGCCGACCGCCGCCTGGGTCACCGCCTGGGTCGCTAGAAAATCTGTAACTCAGCCGGCCAGCAGGCGGCCTGGCCGGCGGTCCAGCCGGTCGCCTTCCGGGTCGTCACTGGTCCGGTCCTTTTGCGCAACTTCACCGTTTTTGCTCGTTCTCCCTCGTCCGAACTCCGATTCTCGATCCGCTTTTTGCTATGGACTCCTAACGAACCCCTCTTCGACATGGAATGATCAAATTGCCCAAATGAGTTCTCCATTATTTCTGAAAAAAGCATAAAGGGACTCGAGAGAACGAGGAAAACATAATTGAATTCAAACTAGTGAAACCCTAACTCTATATATTTAAATTCCCCATTTCAAACCTAGGTTTCACCCTAACTGAGCTCGATTCTTCCTCGTTTCTTGTCTTCAATCCTTATCCACATGAATACTCTTTCCAATTCTTACAAAAATGGATCAAAAACTAAAAAAAATGAGAAAAGTCTAAAATATACTAAGAGTTAAGAAACCCTAGTATTTCTAACATTAAAACATACAAATCAAGCTTCAAATATATTCAAAATACACTCAACATGGACATAAAATACGTGTTAATCACTCCCCAAACTTAAGCCATTATTCATCCCGAACAATGAAACGAACAATCAAAGCACTTAACACATATGGAGTGTGCATTTTGAGTTCCTCGATGCCTCATATCACCTCAAAAACAATTTTAGTTCATAGAAATTCTCAAGTCAAGCCAAACATTCATAAGGTCAACCACTATCCTAACTTAGAATTCAATCACTCGAACATCTTAAACTCTAGACCTCTCAAGGAACATGTGTATCACTCGATCCCTCAATATATGGAAATGGTAAACACTCATCGAAATCATGCAATACACATCTTTAACCATAAGCTTGCCTATCAACTCAAGTTCCCAATACTACAATGCATGCACAAATTAGGATCAAAAAGGTCTTTATTAAGCTTGTAATGTAGGGACATTGGTTAAGGTAGGGAATTTTAGGTTAAGTGACTTCAATTTTCATTCAAGTACCCTTACCCCCTTTCTTCACCTTTCTAAGTATGAATTTCTTCATCTTCCACCTTGTCCAACCCCTTTTTATCAAATGAACCCAAGCTTCTACCAAATATCTAAAGAAACACACCTTTATGCTCTTATTCTTCTCTTTTTCTTGTAAGATCTTTGTTCTTACGTTTTTTGTTTTTTTTTTTCAACAAGAACTTTGTCCTTATTCTTTTCTATTCTAACTTTGAGCTTATAGGAGTGTTCGTTCAACTCAAATCAAATCTTAAGACCCTTCACCATCACCCATCATTTTTCATGAATTTTCAACTTTCACCAAGGTTCCCTTAACCATCCTTCACCCCCTATCATCCGGTTCAAGAAGAAAAGGCTCTATTCAAGGCCCAAAATGGGACGACAATAGTAATGAAAAATAGGTTAGTGTTTAGGGAAATTGGGCTAAGCAATGATGGCCTAAGATCATCTCCTAATCATGCAAACATGTAATACCTCTAACAAGAGTATCAAGGCAAGTTCTATTAAAGAATATGCAATACAAGATCAAGCTCTTAAGAAAGGATATTCACTATGTAAAATGCATAGTTTAAGGCTCAAAATCCTCTCAAGCTTTTTGTCTAGAGCCTAAGTGCCTAACATCAATCCTTCCAAGCTATTCTAGTGAAATAACCCTAATCATGCTTGATTCAAACTTGAGAAATTTCAAAAATGTTACCTTTTTAACATCAATCATTGGCATCTCACCCAAATGCACTTGAGCAATTGAACACGTTCTTTCACACTCAAGCATGCAAGCATTCATTCAACCTTCTTCCAATTCAAAAACTCTTCAATTTTCAAAAATTTCACATTCAAGCTCACATTCAAAAACCAACAAAACAAAGAAGAACTTTCATCAACTATTCTCCTTCACCCAAACTCACAAAATCAAACATCAAGCATTCAACATTCTTTCCTTAACCCCAATCTTCCTTCCAATTAACAGAAACACATAAATATAACATGAAAACATACTAAACATACTAAAGCAAACCAAACTTTCACATTTATTCTCCAAGCAACACTTTTCACTCTAAAACCAACCATATTTCCACATTCTCAAATCAACAACTTCTCAATCAATCAATCCACCAAGCATACAAGATTAACCCAAAGATACACAAAGTCATGAAACTACCAATCAAGTAAAGCAAATAAGAAAAGAACTAGTAAAGGAATGGAAAAGACATAAAATGTAAGTAAGTTAAATTTCTTATCCTACCCCGCTCCCCCAAACTTATTTTAGAAAATAATTTCTAAAATGAGTTTGGCGGGAAAGATATATAAGAAATTTAAATTACACTCACAAAAGTCCAAGCTATGGTGGAGGAAGTAGGGGCCATGTCACCCCTTGATTGCCTTGATGCATCCGAAAGCTCTCCAATAACTCCATTATCGAGTTTGCTTGTTTTCCATCCTTTCACCTCTTTGTGCTTCCTCAAGTTGATAATTCGCATTGAAGTTACTTCTTGCCTCATCACCGTAACTTGTGCATCAAGGGATTTAAATCCACGCTCCATGCTTGCCATCCTCCCCTCAAGGGCTTCAAACCTCTCATCATACCCTCTTTCTCTAGAAATTTGCTCTCTTCTTGAACTTGGCTCACCTCTTGACATTGGTTCACCCCTTGTAGAATCTTCCATTTCTTCATCTTCTTAAGCAAAAGGCATTCCCTCACCCCCATGGTATATTCATCGTCTTCTCCATAATTGAAAATATGATTCTCTTTGATGAATTTATGAGTGGGGGTATTCAAGTGCCAATTCTCCCGATCATGTAGATTGGTTACCAATACGCTCATTGCATTTGGAAGAGGGAATGTCCTTTCATCATCTTGAATGAAATAAAAAGGAGGCCTAGATGATACAAGAAACCTCATGTTTCTTAGCTTCTCAACATCAATCAAATATGAGCCTCTCATCGGAGTATATCCACTAAGATCTTCATTGATTTTCCTAGCCAAAGGGGTGAGCATTCCTCCAATGTTAATTTTCCCACTTGGTGCCTTTGCTTGCTTCATGACTTGAGCAAGGAAAATGTGAGAAAAGCTTATGCGCCTCTTGGTTAGCATGGCTTGAATAATGAAGAGATCATCAACTTGAACCGAAGTGTTCTCCGTCCGTGCCACCATAGTGTGAGCAAGGATCTTCAACACCATTCTTAGAACCGAATTTCTCACCTCATTTGATTTTGAGAATCCCGCTCTAAAGCCTTCCATGGTGATTGGAGCAAGTTTATTCCCCATGAAACTATGCTCAAAAGCTCTTTCCACCAACACATCACCTCCATGTGGCACTCCAAAGATGTTATCTATCTCTTCCAAACTCAACTCATGACGCTCTCCAAATAATTGAAATTTGATGTTTTCCATAGTATGGATGCTCTCATCTTCCAATGTGCTCATAAATTCAAGAACCACATTTTCATATGTTCTCATATCTTCAAGAGTATCCTCTAGGATACTTCCCCATCCTATATTGTCAAAGAGGACTTTGATGTTGTCATAAAGCCCTAACTTCACCAATGTGTCCTTAGATGGAAATTGAGTTGGTATAATGGTTCTTGATACGAGAACGGCAAATCTTGCTCTTTCTTCATAAGATTCCAAGTGAATGTCATGAGCTTCCGGTGTCTTTGGATCTCTTCTTGGTACTTGTGAGGATGAAGAGACATCATTTCCCCTCTTTTTGGAGAGAGAGGCAATCAATTCCTTAGAAGTGATGGTGGTATTTCCTTTCCCTTTAGAATCCTTTTTCCTACAAACCACAAACAAGGCAAAGTGAGATTTGAGAAAATAATCCAAACTTTGTCAAGGTGTGAGCAACACTTCACACAAGTATCACTCTCCATTTAGCATTTATATTTCCTAAGAAATGAATTTCCTAAACAAAACAAGCAAGAATTTCATATTTTCTTAACAAAAGCATTAAGCACTTCCAAGCTCATTCATGAGTATTCACATGAAAATAAATGCATATTCACATGAAATTTTAAGTGAACAAAAAGAATGCTATGAATTTCACTTTGTAAATCAAGAATTCATAATTCATGCTTTCTTCAAGCCTTAAAGCACTCAAGAAATGAATTTCCCAATAAAGAGCAAGCATATCTCTCAAAATTTCATGAATCATGCAAATTTTCATTTAAGCTCAAATCAAACATGCCTAAGTGCATAAAAGAAACATAAATACAAACCAAGGCATGCTCATTTTCATGGTTTACTCACAAGTTTCTCCAATAATCAAGAAAAATCCTAGGTAAATTTTTTTACTTAATTTCATGAAAATGATGAAGTAAATACTCATACCACTTCATATCTTGCAAGTAGAAACTCATATGAGTAAGGATATAGGACACATTACCTCATCTTCTTGAAGAAACTTGAAGAAACTCAACTTTTTATCCAAAAGAACCAAATTTTCATTTTTGGAGCTAAAGTGGGTGAAAAAGTGAATTATTCGGTTCAAAACGTAGATTTTGGGATGGGTAATGAACCTATGGAAGGAATTAGCTTAATTCTAAGTGATTTGAGAGTAATTAGAGGAAGAAAATCTAGGTTTTTAAAGTGAGAAAGTAGGTTTGTTCTAAGAAATAAAAATGGAAAACATAAAATAAATAAAAATGAGGTGAAAAGAATCAAAAATAGAAATAAAGGGGGAGGAAGGGCCGGCAACGCCCTGGCCGGCGGCCTAGCCGGTCGCCGCCTGGACCGCCGAAGATGCTGCAGCTCAGCTACCCAGCCGGCAGCCTGGCCGGCGGTCCAACCGGTCGCCGTCCGGGTCGCCGGTAGCTCACCCCGTTTCCTATTTCAGCCGTTTCTGACGCGTTTCTCGACCTTTTTGACCCTCTTCGAAGCACCGGGTCCCTCTCAACTCCCTCTTTATTCTCCATAAGTATTTTTTAACCTTCTTTTTAACATTTTCTATTTTTTATGATTTTTCTCAAAAATAGAATGAAAATTGCAACAAACTCAAACATTGAAAATGAAATAAAAACTCACAAAAACGAAAAAGAAAAGGATACGTGTTGAGGTGCCTCTCAACTAGCACTTTGTTTAACGTCGTTAGCTCGACATAGTCTCCAAGATCAAACATCATTAAGAAGAATGGTCGACTCCTCCTTAAACTTCTTCGAATTGAAATAGAGCTTGAGTCGATGTCCATTAACAACAAAGGTAGAACCATCATTCTTGAGAAGTTTGAATGTACCATTCTTGAAACTCTTACTCACAATGTAAGGACCGGTCCACCTTGATTTGAGTTTTCCGGGGAAAAGACGAAGACGAGAGTTAAAGAGAAGAACCTCGTCACCCGGAATGATCACCTTGCTTCGAATCTCCAAATCATGAAACTTCTTGGCTCTTTCCTTGTAAATCCGAGAATTTTCATAAGCCTCGTTTCTCCATTCCTCTAACTCCATAAGATGGTTTTTCCTATTCAATCCGGCATCCTTAAACTCAAGATTAATCTTCTTTAAAGCCCAATAAGCCTTATGCTCAATCTCCAAAGGTAAGTGACAAGACTTTCCAAAGACAAGTTAATACGGAGACATACCAATGGGAGTTTGATAGGCGGTTCGATAGGCCCACAAACCATCATCAAGTTTCTTTGCCCAATCCTTCCGAGTAGTGATTGTCTTCTCCAAGATTTGCTTGATTTCCCGATTTGCAAGCTCCGCTTGACCATTGGCTTGAGGATGGTAAGGAGAGATAATCTTGTGCTTCACTCTATATTTAGCAAGAACATATCCCAACCACTTATTATTGAAGTGAGACCCCCCATCACTATGCAATGCCCTTGGAGTTCCAAACCGAGTCAAGATATTCTTTTTCAAAAACTTGATCACAACCTTGGAATCACTATTCGAAGTTGGTATGGCTTCGACCCATCTTGAAACATACTCAATGGCAAGAAGGATATAAGAAAAACTACAAGAATTAGGGAATGGTCCCATGAAGTCTATCCCCCAAACATCAAACAATTCAACTTCAACCATGATGTTTTGAGGCATCTCACCCCTTTTTGTGATATTTCCCATCCTTTGACACCTATCACAATTCTTCACAAAGGATTGACAATCCCTAAAAATCGAAGGCCAATAGAATCCACTTTGAAAAACCTTCCAAGCCGTACGATTTGCCCCAAAATGATCCATATTTGGTCCCTCATGACAATCTTCAATAATCGTGAGCCATTCACCATCAATAACACATCTTCTAATAAGACTATCGGCACATCTTCTCTATAGATATGGATCTTGCCAATAATAGAACTTCTCATCTCTAAGGAACTTGGCCTTTTGATAATCCGAGAGATTTGGTGGCAACTCTCGAAGCACAAGATAATTTGCAAAGTCGGCAAACCATGAATCTTTGCATTTCAATACCATAATCTTCTCATCCGGAAAACACTCACTGATACTCAATCTCAAGTCTTCACCTTCCACCGGCTTTTCAAGCCTTGACATGTGATCGGCTAGCACATTATCAACTCTTCTTCTATCACGAATCTCCATGTCGAATTCTTGTAGAAGGAGAATCCAACGAATCAATCGAGGCTTTGCATCCTTCTTTGCCATGAGATGTCGTATAGCCATATGTTCCAAATAAATAATGGTGTGATTCCCAACAAGATATGACCGGAATTCGTCAAAGGCAAAAACAATGGCCAAGAATTCCTTTCAGTTGTTGTGTAGTTCCTTTGAGCACCATCCAAGGTTCTACTAGCATAATGAATGACCCGAAACACTTTATCTCTCATTTGCCCCAAAACCACTCCTAAAGCATAATCACTTGCATCACACTTCAATATGAAAGATTCACTCCAATTGGGCTTGATGAGAATAGGAGTAGAGATGAGGGCTTTCTTCAATGTCTCAAAAGCTTTCAAACATTCTTCATCAAATACAAACTTCACATCTTTTTGCAAGAGATCACAAAGTGGCTTTGTGATCTTTGAAAAATCCTTAATGAATCTTTTATAGAACCCCGCGTGACCAAGGAAACTTCGGATTGATTTCATATTTGTAGGGGGTGGAAGCTTCTCTATAGCAACAATCTTAGCTCTATCAACTTCCAAACCATCTCTAGAAACTTTGTGCCCAAGCACAATTCCATCTCTAACCATGAAGTGGCACTTCTCCCAATTCAAGACAAGAGAAGTGTCCTTACACCTTTGCAACACCTTTGTGAGATTATCCAAATAAGAATCAAAGCTCTTCCCAAAAACCGAGAAGTCATCCATGAATACCTCCATAATATTTTCAATCAAACCTCCAAAGATAGACATCATGCACCTTTGGAAAGTGGCCGGAGCATTACATAACCCGAAAGGCATCCTCCTATATGCAAACACTCCATAAGGGTATGTAAAGGCCGTCTTGTGTTGATCCTCCGGGGCTATGGCAATTTGATTATATCCCGAATACCCATCAAGAAAGCAATAGTACTCATAGCTCGCCAAACGATCCAACATTTAATCTATAAAGGGCAAAGGAAAGTGATCTTTCCTTGTAGCCGAATTCAAAGCCCTATAATCGATACACACTCGATATCCGGTGGCAACCCTTGTAGCAATAGTCTCATCATTCTCATTCTTGACCACTGTCATCCCCCCTTTCTTCGGAACAACTTGGGTAGGACTCACCCATTCACTATCCGAGATAGCATAAATCATTCCCGCATCTAGTAACTTCAACACCTCTTTTCTCACCACTTCTTGCAAGACCGGATTCAACCTCCTTTGAGGTTGAACCTTAGGACGACAATCATCTTCCAATAGAATACAATGCATGCATATAGATGGACAAATACCCTTGATATCATCAATAGACCAACCAATAACATCTTTAAACTCCCTAAGGACATGCAACAACTTGTCCAATTCAGACTCTGACAAGTGTTGTGACACTATAACGGGAAAAGAGCCATTATCACCAAGGAAGGCGTACCTTAGGTGATCGGGAAGAGGTTTCAACTCTTGAGAAGTATTTGAAGAAGATTCCACCTTAGTTGAACTCCCACTTTCCCCCGGTTGGTTGATATCAAGGTAATGAACTTCATCCTTCAATGATCCTTGATTTGCTTCCAAATAAGCAATAGACTCCAACAAATCATCACAAGCATCATCCAAATCGGAATAAGAATAGAAAGAATTAGCGATGATTTCTTCCATGAGATCCTTTGCCATAGATGTAGGCAAGGTGGTGATTGAATTGCATTCCTCATAGGTTGAGTCATCTCCTCGTTTCATAGCATCAAAGATTGAAAGAGTGAGGGTCTCTTCATTAACTCTAAATGTAAGATTCTCATCTTGCACATCAATAAGAGCTCTTCCGGTTGCTAGAAAAGGACGTCCAAGAATGAGGGTCATATCCATATCCTCCGGCATATCCAAGATAACGAAGTCCGCAGGGAAGATGAACTCCTCAACTTTCACTAACACATCTTCAACCACTCCTTGAGCATAAGATATGGAACGATCGGCCATTTGGAGACAAATAGAAGTAGGTTTGATCTCTCCAATATCCAATCTCCTAAAAATAGACAATGGCATCAAATTGATGCTAGCTCCAAGGTCACATAGGACATTTCCAAACTTTTTCCCTCCAATTACACATGCTATTGTGAAGCTTCTGGGATCCTTCTTTTTCAAAGGCATTTTCCTTTGAATCACCGCACTAACCTCCTCCGTTAGGCTAATTGTTTCAAATGAACCAAACTTTCTCTTGTTAGCAACGGCATCCTTCAAGAACTTCACATATCCGGGCATATCTCGAAGTGCATCAAGCAAGGGAATGTTGATTTATACTTTGTTGAATATCTCCAAGAATCTCATCAACTTTTCGTCAACCTATGCTTGGCTAGACGATGAGGAAATGGAGCCTTTGTAATAACATCCTTGGTAGGGAGAGGAGCCTCTACTAGCACTGCCTTAGGAGCTTCTCCTTGAACTTCTTTCCTTGAATTCTCTTCATTGGTAGGAGACTCCTCATAAGGTATGTCTTCAACAAGGACTTCCTCTTTTCCACTTCCGGATGTAGCATGATTCTCATAGGCTATTCCACTCCTAAGTGTGATAGCATTGCATTGGTTCTTTGGATTGACCTCCGTATTACTTGAAAACTTTCCCGGAGTATGTTGAGTGGTGGCTTGGTTAGCCATTTGACTTATTTGGCCCTCCATCATCTTCCTTGCTTTGTCAAAGAAGTGAGAGAATTCTCTAATGCACTCACCTTTTGTCCAGTTTGTGTAATAAATGAGCTTTGTTGATTTGCTATTTATTGGACAAGTTGCTCAATAGAAGGAGATGTTTTCTTTGGTTTTTCAATAACTCCTTGAGAAACGGAGAATCCGGGAGGTGGCAATTGAGCATTGTTAGGATTTCCGTAGGAGAGGTTAGGATGATTCCGGTTGTTTGGATTATAGGCTTGATAGCCTCCTTGATAACCATAAGAATTGCCTCCTTGTGGCCTTCCTTGGAATCCTCCTTGTTGTCCTTGGAAACCCCCTTTGTTGAAATTTCCATATTGGCTTTGGTTTACAAAATTCAAGTCTTCACTTCCACTAGACTCCAAGTTCTCTTGATATTGATGAACACTTTGAACTTGAGCTTGAGATTGAGCTTTCCTCTCTTCTTCATATTGTTTCTTCATATTAGCAACTTCCATTGCCAATGCATTGAATTTCTCATCATCGATAGAAGCAACCTTCCTAAAAGGGGCCCTCTCCATTGGCCATTGATAGCTATTGGCGGCCATCTCTTCAATAATCCTCAAGGCTTCCTTGGCATTTCAATTCACTAGACATCCTCTGAAAGTAGCATCCACGATGCTTCTTGTGTGTGGTGTGAGACCACTATAAAAGTGGTAATTCGTTGACCTTCCGTGAAACCATGTTGAGGACATTTTCTCAAAAGCTCTCGATACCTCTCCCATGCTTCAAACAAAGTCTCATCACCTTTTTGAGAGAAGTGTGAAATATCGGAGATAAGCCTTTGAGCTTTGGATGGTGGAAGTATTAGAGAGGAAGGCCTTGCATAGATCATCCCATGTGTGAATGTTAGCTTTGTTTAGTCCTTTATACCAATCCTTGGCCCAGTCCCATAGAGAAAACCCGAACATCCTCATCCGGATAGCATCATTTGAAACTTCATTAAGCTTGATAGTATCGCAAATATCAAGGAACATACCAAGGTGGGCGTTCAGATCCTCTATAGGACTTCCACCGAATTGCTCACTCTTCACCATTTGGATGAGTCCGGATTTGAGCTCAAAATTATTGGCATTGATCGTCCCCCATTCTCCTCCTTAAAATTGTTCCGTTGGAGATTAAAACATATGGTTGAGAGGAGGTGGTTGAGCCTCATTCGCCCTTCTTTCTTGCTCATCCTTCCATGCTCTAAACTCTTCCATTTCTTTCATAAGAGCTTCCATTGCTTGATTGTTAGTCATTTTTTGAGCTTCAATAGAATTCCTTCTTCTATGTCTTCTTTCAAAATTCAAATCAAAGGTTGAACGAGTCTTCCTTTGGACCTTGTGTGCATAAACCTTCTAAACAAAAATTAAAAGAAACAATGCTTGAATTAGTAACTCAATAACCAAATCGCCTATTGAAACTCAAACTAAGCATTCCTTGGCAACGGCGCCGAAAATTGACCCTCCCTCACTTTAGGGGTGAGGGTAGAGGGCAATAATAACCGATGTATTACAATCGGATCGAATCTACAGGGAATGCAATGGCGAATGAATTTCAACTAGTAATCCAATTATCTAACTACTATTCAAGCTTACAAGTGACATGTTTTTGTGTTTTTGATTAGCTAATGAAAAATATAAAGTAAGTAACAAACTAGAGAACAAATAATAAAAAGAGTTAACAAACAATATTAGAAAGCTTGGTTCCAAGTATAATCCAATAATCACTAGAGGCCTAGGTTTTAGGATTGGCATGGATTAGCCATTTTAATCTAATTCATATGGGAGTTCTATATATAGTAAACATCAATTCTTCTCTCGAAGCAATCAATATTAGTAGATTAACCTATGACATCTATCTCCGCTAGGTCTCAAGATGCATAAATTAACTCCAAATAGCTCAATTAATTATCTAGAAGCTCCTATTAGCAAGAATTACTAGTATGGTGTGATTTGATTCCAAGTGTTATGAACTAAAGCCTCCTAAGCATTTAACCAAACACCTTGTATGCACTCAATGATGGCCAATCAATCATGCAATAAAATCAAGCCCCAAATCACAAGACATATGAATTAGAAGGTAAATCCAACAACAAAACCCAAAAACCTAGTGATCTAGATCATATCTTCATATATTGGAACTAAAGGAAATTTATCTAGACATAATTGAAGAAATTAAACCATAGAAAGTAAATGAAATCATGCTTAAAAGATAGAGAATTCAATAAGGAAGAGAATAGTGGAATGGGTCTTCAAATCTTCAACATAAATCTTCAACAATCTTCAAAACACTAAAAAGGAAAGAGGAAAATATTTCTAGGGTTCTAAGAATGTTAAAAATGTAAAAGATCCACAAAATAGGAAGATTTTGGGTTTAAATACATAATAGGTGAGTTTTGGGTCGAGTTGGACCGAGTTAGACGACTAACTCGGTCAAGAAGCTAGAGAGAAGGGGCGACGGCGCCCTGGCCTGGGTCGCCACCTGGGTCGCCGGAAAATCTGTAACTCAGCCGGCCAGCCGGCGGCCTGGCCGGCGGTCCAGCCGATCGCCGTCCGGGTCGCCACCGGTTCTGTCCTTTTGCGCAGCTTCACCGTTTTCCCTCGTCCGAACTCCGATTCTCGATCCGCTTTTTGCTATAGACTCCTAACGAACCCCTCTTTGATATGGAATGATCAAATTTCCCAAATTAGTTCTCCATTATTCCTGAAAAAAGCATAAAGAGACTCGAGAGAACGAGGAAAACATAATTGAATTCAAACTAGTGAAACCCTAACTCTATATATTTAAATTCCACATTTCAAACCTAGGTTTCACCCTAACTAAGCTCGATTCTTCCTCGTTTCTAGTCTTCAATCCTTATCCACATGAATACTCTTTCCAATTCTTACAAAAATGGATCGAAAACCAAGAAAAATGAGAAAAGTCTAAAATATACTAAGAGTTAAGAAACCCTAGTATTTCTAACATTAAAACATACAAATCAAGCTTCAAATATATTCAAAATACACTCAACATGCACATAAAATACGTGTTAATCACTCACATCTTCACTTCCATTAAATTCCAAATTCTCTTGAGATTGATGAACACTTTGAACTTGAGCTTTTCTTTCTTCTTCATACTTTTTCTTGATATTAACAGCCTCCATTACTAATGCATCATATTTATCATCCTCAATAGAAGCTACTCTTCTTGAAGGGGCCCTCTCCATTGGCCATTGATAGCTATTAGCCGTCATCTCTTCAATAATCCTCAAGGCTTCTTTTGCATTTCGATTAACAAGACATCCTCCGGAAGTAGCATCTACAATGCTTCTTCTATGAGGTGTGAGACCATTATAGAAAGTGGTTATTTGTTGACCTTCCGTGAAGCCATGTTGAGGACATTTCCTTAGAAGCTCTCTATACCTTTCCCATGCTTCAAACAAGGTCTCGTCGCCTTGTTGAGAGAAATGTGAAATATCGGAAATAATCCTTTGAGCTTTGGATGGTGGAAAGCATTTAGAGAGGAAGGCCTTGCATAAATCATCCCATGTGTGAATGTTGGCTTTTTTAATCCTTTATACCAATTCTTGGCACGGTCCCGTAGAGAAAACCCGAACATCCTCATGCGAATAGCATCATTTGAAACTCCATTAAGCTTAATAGTATCGCAAATATCAAGGAACATACTAAGATGGGCATTCGGATCCTCTATAGAACTTCTACCAAATTGCTCACTCTTCACCATTTGGATGAGTCCGGATTTGAGCTCAAAATTGTTGGCGTTGATTGTCCCCCACTCTCCTCCTTGGAATTGTTCCGTTGGAAATTGGAACATATGATTGAGTGGAGGTTGTTGAGCCTCATTTGCCCTTCTTTCTTGCTCATCCTTCCATGCTCTAAACTCCTCCATTTCCTTCATAAGAGCTTCCATTGCTTAATTGTTAGTCATTTCTTGATCTTCATTAGAATTCCTTCTTCTATGCCTTCTTTCAAAGTTCAAGATCAAAGGTTGAACAAGTCTTCCCTTGGACCTTGTGTGCATAAACCTACAAAACAAAAATCAAAAGAGAAAAAATGCTTGAATTAGTAACTCAATAACCAAATCAACTATTGAAACTCAAACTAAATATTGCCCGGCAACGGCGCCAAAAATTTGATCCGCCCTCACTTTAGGGGTAAGGGAGATGCAATAATAATCGATGTGTATAATCGAGTCGAATCCACAGGGAATGCAATGGCGAATGAGATTCAAGTAGTAATCTAGCTACTAAACCTACTATCCAAACTAACAAACTTCATATTTTGGTATTTTCTTAATTCTATCAAGCAATGTAATTGAAAAGTAACAAACTAGATAACAACTAATAGCAAGAGTTAACAAACAATAGTAGAAAGCTTGGTTCCAAATATAATCCGATAATCACAAGAGGCCTAGGTTTTAGGATTTGTTAGGATTAACCATTTTAATCTAATTCATATGGGAATTCTATATATTGTATACACTAATTCTTTTCTCAAAGCAATCAATGTAAGTAGATTAACCTATGACATTTATCTCCGACTAGGACTCAAGACGCATGGATTAACTCCTAATGGCACAATTAATATCTAGAACTCCTATTAGCAAGAATTACTAATATGTTGTGATTTGATGCTAAGTGCTATGAATTAAAGCCTACTAAGCATTTAATCAACACCTTGTATGCACTCAATGATGGTCAATCAATCATGCAATAAAATTAAGTCCCAAACCACAAGACATATGAATTAGAAGGTAAATCCAACAACAAAATCCAAAAACCTAGTGATATAGATCATATCTTCATATATTGGAACCAAAGAGAAATTTAGCTAGACATAATTGAAGGAATTAAACCATGAAAAAGAGTTGATGAAAATATAGAGAATTTAATAAGGAAGAAGAAGATGGTCTTGAATTGCAAATCCACCAAGTATAGCTCCAACAATCTTCAAAATACTAAAAAGGAAAGAGGGAAATATTTTCTAGGGTTCTAAAATATTAAAGTATGCAAAAGATACACCAATGAAGTATAATATCCTATTTATCATTACATTGAGTGGGGGTCAAAATATAATTAGAAAAAGATAGAAAATGGGGAGAAAATTTGAATTTTCGGAGGAAAAAAATGGGGCTTGATCCGCCCTCACTTTAGGGGTGAGGGTAGAGAGCAATAATAATCAATTATAGTATAATTGAGTCGAATCCTCAAGAATGTTAGGTCGTTTTAGATTCAAGTAGTAATCTAATTATCTAACTACTATTCAAGCTTACAAGTGACATGTTTTTGTGTTTTTGATTAGCTAATGAGAAATAAAAAATAAGCAAGAAACTAGATAACAACTAATAGCAAGAGTTAACAAACAATAGTAGAAAGCTTGGTTCCAAATATAATCCGATAATCACTAGAGGCCTAGGTTTTAAGATTTGTTAGGATTAACCATTTTAATCTAATTCATATGGGAGCTCTATATATAATAAACATCAGTTCTTCTCTCGAAGCAACCAATATTAGTTGATTAACCTATGACATCTATCTCCGACTAGGACTCAAGATTCATAAATTAACTCCAAATAGCTCAATTAATTATCTAGAAGCTCCTACTAGCAAGAATTACTAATATGGTGTGATTTG
This sequence comes from Mentha longifolia, assembly GCA_001642375.2. NCBI lineage: Eukaryota > Viridiplantae > Streptophyta > Magnoliopsida > Lamiales > Lamiaceae > Mentha > Mentha longifolia. Next base: position 25,769,350 of record CM038111.1, on the reverse strand, counting down.
ATGCCAAGTTTTATGAATTAAAGCCTCCTAAGTATTTAACCAAACGCCTTGTATGCACTCAATGATGGCCAATCAATCATGCAATGTAAACAAGTCCCAAACCACAAGACATATGAATTAGAAGGTAAATCCAACAACAAAACCTAAAATCCCAAGGATCTAGATCATATCTTCATGTATTGGAACTAAAGGAAATTTAGCTAGACATAATTGAAGGAATTAAACCATAAAAAGTAAATGAAATCATGCTTAAAAGATAGAGAATTCAATAAGGAAGAAGAAGATGGTCTTGAATTTCAAATCCACAAAATATAGCTCCAACAATCTTCAAATTACTAAAGTAGAAAGATGAAAAATATATTTAGGGTTCTAAGAATATTAAAGTATGAAAAAGATACCCAAATGGGATGAATTTAGGGGTTAAATATATCACAAATCGAGTTTGGGTCGAATCGGGGTGAAATGGGATGAACTGGGGCGAGTTTGGACGAGCCGAACTCGCCCCTTAAGTGCACTTCTCGCCGAACCGGCGGTCTGTGGAAAGGGGAGCCGGCAGTCTGGCAAACCGCCGGCCAGACCGCCATCTATGCTGTCCAATGTGAAGGGGAACCGGTGGTTTGATAAAGATTCCCGGCGGTTTGGCAAACCGCCGGCCAACCCGCCGGTTTTCCTTCTCTTGCGCAACTTCGCCATTTTCGCTCATTCTCTCTCGTCCGAAGTCCGATTCTCAATCTTCTTTTTGCTATGGCTTCCTAACGAGCTCCTCTTCGTCATGGAATGATTAATTTGGCCAAGTAAGTTTTCCATTATTCCTGCAAAAAGTATAAAGAGACTCGAGAGAACGAGGAAAACATAAATGAAATCAAACTAGTGAAACCCTAACTATAGAACTTGAAATTCCACATTTTAAACACAAGTTTCACTCTAATAGAGCTCGATTCTTCCTCGTTTCCGGCCCTCGATCCTTAACTACTTGAATGCTCTCTCAAATTCTTACAAAAATGGATCGAAAACCAGGAAAAAATGAGAAAAATATAAAGTATGCTACAAGTTAAGAAACTCTAGCATTTCTAACCTTTAAGCACATGAATCGAGACTTAAACACACGCAAAACACACTCAACATGCACATAAAATACGTGTTAATCACTCCCGGAGGTCGCGCTCCCAAGTCCAACTTTTCTTCATTGTCGCGCGACCGGGGGCAGCTTCTGAAGCGGTCGCGCGCGTGGTCTAGCCCATGTTGCTCCCGCTACGCAACAATTTTGTTTTGGCTCGTTCTCCCTCGTTCGAACTTGGAATCTCGATCCGCTTTTTGCTATGACTTCCTAACGAGCTCCTCTTCCTCATAGAATGATTAATTTGGCCAAATAAATTCTCCATTATTCCTGCAAAAAGCATAAAGACACTCGAGAGAATGAGGAAAATATAAATGAAATCAACTAGTGAAACCCTAACTTTATAACTTTGAAATTCCACATTTCTAAGCACAAGTTTCACTCTAATTAGGCTCGATTCTTCCTCGTTCCCAGCCTTCTATCCTTAGCCACATGAATATTCTTTCCAATTTTTACAAAAATGGATCGAAAACCGAGAGAAAATGAGAAAAACACAAAGTATGCTATAAGTTTAAAACCCTAGCATTTCTAACATTTAAGAACCTAAATCGAGACTCAGACACATGCAAAGCACACTCGACATGCACATAAAATACGTGTTAATCAGTATGCTAGGTGTTTCACCTAAAAGTGTTTGCAATAGAACAAGGCTTATTGTACACTAGTAAGCTAAACCCATTGTCGAATCTGAAGGAAGACTTAGCAGTGCCATTAAGGATGTAGCACACAGAAATCAAATAAACCTAAACACTCTAACAAATATTTTGGTTTTTGTTATTAGTCCTATACGTAATGAAAAGATGCAAACAAAGTAAGTTAGAATTAAAAGTAAATAAGAGCAAGTAGAAGTAATTAATTAAAACATAGACTTAAGAACAAGAATTAAAAACCTAAATTAAAATCAAGAATTAATCTAAAGGAAAGCAATAAAACTACCTAAGCATGAATTGAAAGGAAGACAATTAAATCTAAACTAAAGCAAATAAATCTTAGCATACTTGATTAAATAAATCTAAAAAAAATATGAAGAACAATTAAATCTAGGCTTAGGAAATTAATCTCACATAATAAAGCAACAAGCAAAAGCAAAAGCCAATTAAAGTAATTACAACAAATAAATATGAATGTAAAAGCATAAAATAAACTTACGAATTAAAGGGCGAAAGGAACGGACGAAAGAAAAACATAAACTTGAATTAAACTTGAAATAAATTTTGAATCCAAAAGCTCTTCAATCTTCAAAGCATAAACTAAAGCTAATTCTAAGGATTGATGCTAAAAAGTAGAGAGAATAAAGTGTATTTTTGTTCTAGAAAGATTACATATACTCCGTATATAGCATCACAAAAACCTAGTTAAACAAGAAAAATAATAATTCTAATTTGACGCGCCCACTCCAGTATCCGCTTTGATTCATGCAGCTACTATGGCTAAATATTTCAAATATTCAAATCAAGAAGTTCCAATAGGTTAATTATTTTCTTCTTCTATTCCTTTGCTAATTTTTTCGCTCGATTCGCCTTCTTCGACTTCTCTCGTTTCTTTGCACTTTTTATCACTTCAAAGTTCTATTTTCTTCTTTTTCAACTGAAACTCGTTGCAAACCCAACTTCAAGTAAAACACACAAAACAAACACATAAAAACGAACAAAACACAATAAAACCAACTCACAACAAACTATAAAAACCACACAAACATGCACTAAACCACTTAGCTCATAAACTCTCCAATTGACATGCTCCATCTATTTATAGACGGAATTCAAAATTATATATTGAAAGGAACATTTTGAATCTAGTCTATGTTGATAGTTGAATGTTCATTGTGCATGCATTTATTGAACTTTCTTTATTTTGCCCAGATACCACAACATTTCATATACTTCAGTTTGTCCGCAGTTACAAAAAATGGTACTTCGTCCTCTTCGACATACTATGTTTTATTAGACTTTTCTTGATTTTCATTGGCTGGTCACATCTAACAAAATTAACAATTATCTTTTGTCAAAATTACGTATACGTGTTAAAAATATTTTTTGATGTGTTTTCATTTACTATGAAGTGAAAAACTTTTTGTCTAATAAGGGACTAAAACTATGTCTCAATTTCTTTTTCCGGGTACTTCTAGAACACCAATATCAACATAAATTTTAGATCTAAATTATCATTTCAAAAATTTATTATCGAGGTAAGAAGTTTTGTCAACAGCTAAAATATTTCTAGTTCATATTTCTCATATATTCACAAAATTTATTACATCATCAAACTTATATAAACCATATTTACATTATTTTTTATAATATAATCGATCTTTTCCTTCCGTGATTCAAGTGTTATGATTAATTAACATGTACAAATATATTGTAATAATAATAATACTCCCTTCGTCCACGATCTTTAGACACATTTTTTGGCACGCGTTTCCACGCAACTTGATGATGGGTTTTAAAATGATTTTTCGTAAAAAAAAAAAATCTTTTATGGGATACTATGAGTGTCGTAATATCCCGTAAGAGAATTTTTTTTCAAAAAATAATTTTAAAACTCATCATCAAGACGCGTGGAAACGCGTGCAAAAAAAACGTGTCTAAAGATCATGGACGAGGGAGTAATAATAATAATAATAATAATAATTCCATTTGTAATTATTGCCTTCAAAAATGGGGTCGACGGGAGAAATTCAATACAGTCTTTTAATCTATATTAGTAATATACGAAAGTAGGATAGTTTCCCTCCAAAATTCTTGATATCAGACTTATTATTTATTTTATTAAGTTATTTATTAATTTATCATTTTCTATCTCCTCAAAAAAAAAGTTATCATTTTCTATGCAATTTTTTAATGCATTTAATATTTTAAAATATCTTATTTTTTGTTCATTAAAATTTAATACATTAGTTAAATTTTAAGTAACCCAAGTCAAGGTCACTGCGTAGGAAGATAATTTTGACTTAATAAATTTTCTCATTGTTTGTTTTTCTTAAATAATAGTACTATTTTGTAGTAGTCTATTATATACACTAAAGTAAAATAGTCTTGTCTTATTTAAATTTTTACTCCAAAACTATATTATCTATATTAATTAATTAAAATTCCGGAGTGAGCAACAACTTTAAAAATTATTTGTATTAATAAATTTGCCTACAATATTCAAGAATAAATCTCAATTCAAAAATTCTTATGCATGCTAAAATTATAATATAAAATTTGAACATTTAAATTTCTATTTTTTTTTTAAATTTTGTGTATATAATTATTGAAGTTATATTTTATCATATAAAATATTATAAATTATTTCCCGACAACGCGTGTGTAAATTCTAGTTAGAAATAAAGAAAGAGAAATAATTAATTGGACTCACGAGAAAGTTATGTACTCTGTAATTGTGAATGTAGCATAGTAGTAATAAACAAAACTAAGTACGGAGTACTCCCTCCGTCCCCTTCTACTTGTGCTAATTTTTATTTTGGACCGTCCACTCTACTTGAGCCATTTCCTATAATAGAAATAATTAGACTCAATTAGTAGTGTAATTAAGGGACTTTTAATGGCATAATTAAGAATTTTTATTTCATTATAGTTTTTTTTAAGTTTGGAAATATGAATTTATTCTAATTTTCTATTTTTCAAAATTTAATAAATAATTTAATAATTATAATTGACAAAGTATTATTATTATCTTAATATCTGTGCACACTCTACCGGGCTCAAGTAGAAGGGGACGGAGGGAGTATATGATATTCAGGGCCGGCCCTGGGCCTAGGCCAAGGGTGCAGCCGCCCAGGGCCTAAGCATGAAAGGGGCCCCAAAAATTTTCTTATACCCTATTATTACTATATGACCCAAATAATTATTGGGTCACTTAAGAAAAAGAAACAGAAAAATCCAACAGAAGGGCCCAACCCCAAATCAACACTTAAAAGCCCTTACCCGGGCTCTGTGCCTCTCTCTCTCTCTCTCTCCCGTTTGAGTGTTGTTTCAGGTTGTCTTGTCTTGTCTCAATTTCTTTTTCTTTATTTAGATTTTGGGGAAAAGCCCATAAGGTATATAGTTTTATTTTATGTAGCTATAATACTTTATTGTTTGTTGTATTTGTTTAATAATTCTTCCGATTCCACCGTGTATTATGCATACAAAGTTACCCACAAGAAGATAATGATTTGTTTAGTATTTATACTTTCTTTTGTTCCCATTTTCTATTATTTTTATTCTCTACTTCTTCAAAATGATTAACTATTAAGTGTTTGTTAAAATGCCTAAAAGAATTGTGGTTGCAAATTTTGTATTTCATATTCTATTTCTATGTATTTATTTGGGACATAATTTCATATCTTTTGTATTTATTTTGTATTCCACAGTTTGTAGTTCATAACTAAATATTGTACTTCTTTCGTCCCGCGGGAATTGTCCACCTTTATTATTTTATACCTCACATATATTCTCATTATGGACAATTACGGCAGGACGGAGGGAGTACTTCTTTTAATGATTGTAAGTGTGTGGTTGTTGATATCGAATTAAAGAAAAACTATTTTTAAGTTAGTTTAAATTTTATTTATAGGTTGTTTGAATTATACATATAACTATAAATACAATGTAGATCTTTATATGTATATATATATATATATAGGTAGTAGATCATATGAAAAGTAATTATTACGTGAAACCTGCAACCCATCATAAAACGTTGCATTTTATGCATAAATGATGCATTTTGTACATAAAATGTTGCATAATAAAATATATTATTTTATATTATTTTTATGCATATAATACATCATCATGAGAATGCAACATTTTATGATAAAAATGCAATAATTTTGTTCATAAAATGCAACATTTTATAATGGGTTACAGGTTTCACGTAATAATTAATTTTTACCATAACTCATCTCTATATATATATATATATATATATATATATATATATATATATATATATTTAATATAAAGGGCCCTTATTTTTAATTTCGCCTAGGGCCCCGAAATAGTCAGGGTCGGCCCTGATATCCAACTCCCCTCATTACATTTACACCACCATCTTCACCCCTTTACCACTATACAGTCTATACTACACCTCCATTCTCCACCATATAAAGAAAAAAACAAAAGAAACCATAAGAAAATAAAATACTCTACTGTAAAAGAAAAGAAATACACTTGACTTCACTTCCATTGCTTTTTCTCATTAAACAAAACACACTCTCTCTCTCGCTCTCGCTCCCTCTCTCCTTTCCCCAACATTCTTCATTCTCTAAAGCAATGTTCCGAGGCATAATATTCACTTTCCTCTTCATCACATTCCTTTTCCACCCCGTACCCGCCGCCCTCCCCGTTCTACCCGACCCGGATCCGGCCTCTGTACAGACCCAGATCCTCCGCCGCCCCCCTCCGGCTACAATCCCCGCCTTCCCGGAGCAATCCGAAGCCTCCGGCTGCCCCCTCGACCTCCCCGACCAGCTCTTCCACGGCATCAAATCCGCGTGCGGCGCCAAACCCCACCACCGCCCCGACCCGAACTCCTACTCGGGCCAGCTCCACCGCAGCCGCTGCTGCCCCGTCCTCGCCGCCTGGCTCTACTCCGCCTACTCCGACACCGCATTGCGCCCCACCGCCAAATCCCCGCCACAGACGGAGGCGGCGTACGAGATGCCCGTCCTCCCCGACGACTCCGAGACGTGCGTGGATTCGCTGGAGAAGGCGCTCGGCGGCAGGGGCATCCAGCTGCGCAGACCCAACGACACGTGCGACGTCGTTTACTGCTACTGCGGCATCAGATTGCACCCTTTCACCTGTTCCGAGGCCTTCTCGGTCAATTCTCGCGGGAAATTGGTCGGCGGCGAGGCTGTGGAGAAGTTGGAGAGAGATTGCTCCGGCAGCGGTGGCGTCAGCGGTTGCTCCAAGTGTCTCAACAGCCTTTATTTGGTGCGTATACAGTTTGCTTTTCTTTTAACCCAGAAATTGTCGCTGATTTTTTCTTTTTCTACCTTGCTTTATCTTAAATTGCTTTAATCCATCTAAAATCTCTGGAAAAATAAATAAATAAATACTACTGTATAAAATTATACGAGCATTTTTAATTATTAAATCCAGTTATTAGTGAAATTCACAATTTTGTATTGAAATTAGGGAAAGTCTGTGTAGTAGTTTATGAAGCTTTTGCAGCTCGGTGTCACATGCCAGTCATTTTCCATAAAGTGCCAACTTTTGGCCTTTTCTGTGTCACGCAATCATTTCAATTTTCTTCTACAGTTTTTTGTAAATTATTTATTTATTTTGCTTCCACTATTATTATATATATTCTCTAATTGACTGCAAAACACCACATTGATTCAAGCGGAGTTATGCTATGACAGTATGAAAAGAAAATTAATTTAATTTAATTTTTAAGTATGATTTAGTCATGTCAAAATTTAATTAAACTTTTGAAATACAATCATCAGCTCAGGGCAGTTTCATCACTCTCATTAAGATTTTAAACAAGAATCATTCATATCATATGTGATATTATTTCGCCGGCATTAAATAATTATTCAATATTTTGTAACATCAGGAGTCCTTTTTATGTCTTAATTACTAATAATTCCCAACATTTCATAAAATTCATTTACACAGATAGTTAGGTTTAATTGATAATGTTCAATAATGAATGGGCCAGTATTTAAATGTGTGATGCTTATAGTTTCCGCGTGCTTTGCTTCAAAGAGGGTTTTCAGTCTTTTGAAAGAAAATCCCAAACTCTCTCTCTCTCTATTCAACTTGCTTTGATGATTTTTAATGTATTGCAGTAATATTTTCTTAGCAGTTTAATGTATTCTTTTTACAGTATATCATTAATTTTAATTACCATTAGAATTGCTATACATTCATGGGGGGTACTTTAGTCAAAAGGGCACTATTATAATATGGAACAATGGTGATGGAATGTAGGTGTAGCTCTACAATATTTTGGCGCTTAAGGTTTGAGATCTTGAAGTTTATAGGGATGTCAAATTTGAAATGTTCAGCAATATGTTCGTGTTAACCACGGCACGAGTAAAGCTGAATCGGGCATTTAATTAAATTTTCATGAATCATTCAGGCATGTAAATTCTTATAGCGTAACTGTTTATGCAATTCTTACTTTCGAATGAAGCATCCTCATTTAAATTTTCATGAATTATCTTGCTATAGGCGTATCACTGTATACATCGACCGCCAGTCGTTTCCTTTTTTTCTTTTTTGTATGGTCTATCATAAAGTGCTGATGTTCTTATTCTCTTGTGCTTGCTCGTCTGCTTCTGCGATTCAATGTGCTAGCATGTTCTCATTTTTCATTAGTAACATTTCCATTTTCTGTACGTGCTAAGGCAAAGTGAATGCATGGAAACTAGTTCGAGTGGAAAAATTAAATTATTATTCAACAACCATAAGAAAAATAGATATGACCATGTCACAATTTGCATTCATTAGTGAAGAACGTCCAAACAGAAAGCTCCCGCATAATGGAACTAGATTTATTTGCACCTGCATCGTAAAATGATGATCTCCTAGGAATTTTTTCTTCCAATCAAAAATATTCATTGTTGTACTTCATTCTTGAGTATGCAGCTAAACGGAGAAAGATCCAGGAGAAGTAACAAAACAGAGAGGACGAACAAAATGCACAATCAGGACTGTGAGCTAATGGGCCTAACTTGGCTTCTCAACAAGGATCGATCTGCTTACATACACACCGTGTCTGCAGTTCTAAGGGCGCTCATGATGAACACAAACGAAGCTTCTGATCCGACCTTTTGCAGTCTCAACAGTGATGGGATGCCACTTGCAGTCGACTCTTCACAAATCGACGATCAATCTTCGTCAAATCTTTTGGAAATAAGTCTTGTCAACTACTTTCTACCACTCTGTTTGCTTTACATGAGCATTCTTTTCTCTGCCATTGGGTATTAATAGCAGCTTCATTTTGTTATGCCACTTCATTTTGTTATGCCACTCTATTGATTGTGTTAGCATGGGACGGAAATTGGTCGATTGCTTAGTTTTTAGTTAGTGTATTTGCATTTCAATTTTGAGTACTGCTCTGTAAATAGACCATCCGATTAAGTATGCGTCCTTGAAGATTTCGGTATTTGGAGCCATTAGCTGAGAGTAAGAAACTCGCCCCTTCCACTTGATTATTTTTGCAGAATGGTAATGCCTTCTTCTCTCCCTAAACAAGGTACGGAGTATTTGTTTTGTATTTGGGGACAAGTATATACCAGTCCTACTTAATAATTGCATGTATTTTCAAATCTATCCAATAATCATTATTTATAGGAAAATTACCCAAGAATCGAAATATATGCCAAATTGTTTAGTTCGTAGATAGAACCTCGCGTGCCTTTCTCAACTAGGATATACTTAGGGGTGTTTGCTAAGCTTATTTTGAAAGAACTTACAAGCACTGAAAGCTTATAAAATGTAAAAATAAGTTGGGGTGAAAGAATTTATTTTTAAGGATCTGCAAGTTCTTATAGCTTATTTTTGGAGCTTATAAGCTCTTTAGGAACCTTTTTTTGTCAAACACATTTCCGAAACTTAAAAGCTCTTAGACAAACCTATAAGTTGTTTTAAGAAGTCTATGCATGCTTAGCCAAACACCCCTTAGTCGATTCTCCCTATAGAGTGGGTTGGTATCCTATTTGTACGGGCTTGTTATAATTTGGGTATATATGGACTTGTTATAGTTTGGTTAGTCATGTAGAATTCTTTTGTACCAGTATTCCGGACTATATTCATCTGTGAAAATATTGTACCAAAGTGTAATAGTAGTATATTTCATTCGTGTAGACTTGATAACATCATGTGAGTTGATCAACATTCATGAAGTATAATCTCCTCGTTATTTCTTAAACATTGAAATGTGTTCCTCCTTAACTAATTATTATTATTATATTGATAGTTGATAGGGATAAAACCTTCCTATTCTGCCATGTGGAGAAAACAACTTCGCGAAACAAGATCCCAAGCGAGGGATCTGGAATGTCTTTCAGAACCTGTGATATAGGATCTGCTAGGGATATAAGAACCTTCCCATAACAGATGCTTTTGATTACAAAAACAGGATCACGCCTAATGCGTGACCTACAAATTCCAGATGGGACCACTTACTGACATCGACGGTTACTCGGATCTATTACATGATTTTGTCTCCCCTAAAAAGACAAAATGCCCTCTCAAGTGATAAGAAATTACACTCCATGCCATCGCATCATTTACACCTATAAATAAGAGGTTATTCCCATTTTCCTGGTAAGTCATACTCTTCCATTCTATCAAAGATTTACACTCAGCTACGCGCATCCTTGCACAAGCTCACACACTTCACTCTAAGGTTTCTTCCCCGGAAACCTTACATTTTCAGTACACGATACTGACTTGAGCGTCGGAGGTTCTTCCCGGAGGACCCCCAACCGCTCATCCGGCTCTGTTTTGTAGGAATTTGGTAGGTCGCGATGGAGCAAGCTCAGGATTCAAGGTAGCTCGACCCGGATCTGAAGGGCCTGACTCTTCCTTTCTCTTATTTCATTTCTCAATCATTGAGGGCTTGACTCTCATGTTCGCCATAAGTATGTACTCGTTGATGATCTTTGACCTGGATCTATCAACTGGCGCCGTCTATGGGAAATTATGAGCTGAGACGTCGATTTCTTGCTTAAATTACTGCTCATAATTTTATGTTGTTGATAATTGTTGATTTTAATAAGCAAATAGCTGATAATTTTTCTTTTTTCACTATTAAAGGGATTCCGATTGTATTTCAAGGATAGTAGAAAAGAGGAAGAGAGTAGGGAAATTACTTCCAAGTTCAAGTGAAAAATCATCCCAAGAAGTAAGCATGCCTAAATGTGCTTTATTAGCTTCAAATTATCTTTCTAAAAAAATTGATTTAAAAACGTGTGATAATTTACTTTTTCTTGAAAAAAAAGTCTAATTGAAAATTTGTGGAAACACCTCTTATTTTCTAGACAAGGAAGAAAGGAGGTGTAAAATCCCATTGATGCGAGAAATTTCGGAAAGAAAGAACATGCATAAGTAATCTGGTGAGTAAAATTATTCGCTAAAAAATTGAATTTAAAAGGACCTTGACAAAAAACATGACAAGTGGATGGTAAGCTCTGACTAAAGATTCAGGCCTGGAAGCTATTATGATTAAAAATCAGATCCTTAAAACATATTTATATATACATAAAAGTGGAAGAAGACTGAAAAGCCAAAAGTCACTGGGTAAACTCCATTCAAAAATTAAGCATATGAGTTCCAAACTTACTGGTAGAAGTCTCGACACTGACATGAAGCTCTAATTAAAAATTAGGCATCTGAAAATAATAAATTAACATGGGGAATGTCTGCACATATTGCAGAACCCTTATAATGGAGCAAAATTCTGAAATAGCCCAAATACAAGGATCGTAACATCCTGAGCACATGGACACACCGCCACCTGGTTTTGAAAGATATCTCAGACCCGCACCTGCCACTCAAGGAAGCGGCAATGCAGAACCTGCATTTTCCCCACTCATGCTCAAGCAGATGAAGGGCATGATTGATGGAGCACTCGAATGAGCCATTGATAGACGTGTAACAGCTATGGGAGTAAACTTAGTTACACCCACATGCGACCTTAACCCTCATTTCTCGGAGAAGGAAAAAGGAAATAATGGAAAAGTAAAGCACAAATACGTGATGGAACTGCTGCTTGAAAGCGTTCCTTTTCCCCACTGGATCTTTAAAATGGATGTGATAATTTGTGGTATGAGATTTACATGCAATTACATCACGCATTGAGTCAAGAGATGATACCTTTCTCGATTGCAGATGGAGTAATCTACAGGTCTAGATTACTGGGATGTGATCCATTTCCTCGAAGTTCTCCGACTGTGTGGGCGTCTCGGAACTTTGGAACTTGGAACTCCCTCTGCACTCTGAACCGGCGCCTCTCCTAATTAATTAGAATTAGGTTTTGAGAATCTCCTCCTCCTTATTTATAAGAGGAGGAGCGCCACTTTTCCTTGTCCACTAAGTCACGGGCTTTAATTAATAAAACCCGGTATAGTTAATAATTACTGGAACAAATTCTAATTAAATATAATTAGAATTAATCTTAATTATTATAAGGAAAATATTATATGTAACTATTAAATTAATTATCTAATTCCTCAATTAAGAATAAATCTTAATTAATTAGATATTAATTTATTCCATATTACATATTTAACCAGAGTGCAATTATTGAGCCCAGATGGACACCAAAAAGAGAAACAGGCGGCACCTACATCACTGTAGGCACCACATTATGGGCTCAAGCCCATAATGCCTCTTTTCAGTCCAAAACTGATATCCTTCAAATAATACCTTGAATTCCTTTCCTGAAGAGCTCTTGGGCCATCCCAGGAATCTATGTACCAGACAGAGTTTAGCCTTATCTAATGAAATAATTCCATGATCAACCTAGAACATTTATTTCATTAGAGCTGTGACGCATTCCACTAAAGAATCACAACTGAATCACCGCTCTGTCCCAATTTATAGATTGGGGCTGATACTTTATTTAGAGCTATTCCCGTGTTTAATGGCTCCGATATCCATTAATTAATTAGAGCTCCTCTGACCGCTCATAATTAATTAATATCTTATTTTCCTCAAATAGTACCCGTTCACCCCTTATTATTATACCTGAACTTAATCAATATGCATGACTTGGTATAATAAACCTTGTGAACTCCCTAAGGGGATATCTCTGAATCTTATACGGACACGGTGTCTCAATATAACTAATTAGACATATGCACCCTCATGTTACCCAAGAGGCAAGTCATCAGGGATGCTGCGATAGACCCTTATCTTGCAAATCAAAGTAACAATGATCAACACATATATATCTAATAGCCTATCGAGATTAAGATCATATCTCTAAATACCAAGATCTCTAGTTCTTCACCTATTGCTAGGGTCAGTATTAGAAGAACATTATCTCACTCGATCTTGTCAATACGTTCCACCATACCAACATAACTAACGACTGAGACCCGCCACTACCGTTATGTTACAGTCTAAACCGACAGCTTTCCCGAGCTATCTCGACTATGACACTATTTATGTCTCATAATTATTATCAAATGCTGCGTGATCTCCCTGACACCCGAGCCGTCCACGTGATCTAAAACATGAGATATAGGGCTTATTCTTATTAATATATTTATACAGATAGGTGATTGTTACCGGTGGAATACTTGTCGTATATACTAAAATACATTTTTGCTTTAGCTATGCACAACAACCCCAACAACACGCCGATAAAACAAAGCTCCCTCAGATTCAGGAAGATAGGAAATTCACTGATTGTGAGTCATCCGATGATGAAATCCAAGGTGATAATGATATTCGGAAGGAGGATCTCACCAACATGCTCAAGAAGCAAATTTATGAGCAATATGAGCAAATGAAGATCATGGCTGCTGAGCTAGAGGAATTACTCAAGGCCCACCAGGCCTCTGAAAAGAAGAATATGGGCGAATCCATTCCTCACATTGAAGGAATTGTGGAAAACTCCATGACAAAAGCAAGCAGAGAAAGCAAATTTGAACATTATCATAATTACATTAATGAAAATAGCCCATTTTTGGCGGATATACAAACAGATCCAGTTCCTAAGAACTTCAAGTAAGTAATAAGTCGGAGCGAAATGAAAAGTTCCAGCGCACCTTTACCCCTCTTACAAGACAACCGGCATATCTATTAGAGGTGTGATCCACCCTACTTTTGAGGGTATGGAGAATGCAATAATAATTAATTATAGTATAATTGAGTCGAATCCTCAAGGAATGCTAGGTCGTTTAAGATTCAAGTAGTAATCTAATTATCTAACTACTATTCAAGCTTACAAGTGACATGTTTTTGTGTTTTGTTAATCCTATTAAGTAATGCAATTGTAAAAGTAACAAACTAGATAACAACTAATAACAAAAGTTAACAAACAATAGTAGAAAGCTTGGTTCCAAATATAATCTGATAATCATAAGAGGCCTAGGGTTTAGGATTTGCATGGATTAGCCATTTTAATCTAATTCATACGGGAATTCTATATATTGTATACACTAATTCTTTTCTCAAAGCAATCAATGTAAGTAGATTAACCTATGACATCTATCTCCGACTAGGACTCAAGATGCATGGGTTAACTCCAAATGGCTCAATTAATATCTAGAAACTCCTATTAGCAAGAATTACTAATATGTTGTGATTTGATGCTAAGTGCTATGAATTAAAGCCTACTAAGCATTTAACCAAACACCTTGTATGCACTCAATGATGGTCAATCAATCATGCAATAAAATTAAGTCCCAAACCGCAAGACATATGAATTAGAAGGTAAATCCAACAACAAAACCTAAAAACCCAAGGATCTAGATCATATCTTCATATATTGGAACCAAAAGGAAATTTAACTAGACATAATTGAAAGAATTAAACCATAAAAAGTAAATAAAATCATGCTTAAAAGATAGAGAATTCAATAAGGAAGAATAAAATGGTCTTGGATCTTGAATCCACAAAGTAAAGCTCCAACAATCTTTAATTTACTAAAAAGGAAAGAGAGAAATATTTCTAGGGTTCTAAGAAGTGTATTCTAGCTCAAGACACCCAAAAAGGGGTTACAAATATATTTTATACATTGAAAATCATAAAAAATCCGAAGTCAAACGGTCAAAACCCGAAATAGGTATAGAGAAGGGATCCACGGCAGGCGGCCCATTGGGCCGCGGCCCAGGCCGCGTGAAATGGCTGCAGCTTCAGTCTTCGGGCGCGGGCTACGGCGCGGCCCGGTCCGCGTCAGCATCCTCCATTGCGCAAGTTCCACGGTTTTGCCTCGTTCTCCCTCGTCCAAACTTCGATTCTCAATCCGCTTTTTGCTATGGCTTCCTAACGAACTCCTCTTCGACATGGAATAATTTAATTGGCCAAATAAGCTCTTCATTTTCCCTGAAAAAAGCATAAAAAGACTCGAGAAAATGAGAAAAACATGAGTGCGATCAAACTAGTAAAACCATAAGAAAATCACTTGAAACTCCACATATTTTAACACGAATTTCACTCTAATTAAGCTCAACATGCACATAAAATACGTGTTTATCAACTCCCCCATGCTTAAGCCATTGTTCATCCCGAACAATGAAACGAATAATCAAAACACTTAACACGTATGAGATCTGCATTTTGAGTTCCTCGATGCCTCATATCACCTCAAAAACCATTTTAGTTCAAGGAAATTCTCACGTCAAGCCAAGCATTAATAGAATCATTCACTCTCCTAACTTAGAACAATCACTCAAGCACATTTAACCCTAGACCTCACAAGAAGTGTGTGTATCACTCGATCACTCAATATATGAAACAAGATAATCACTCATCGAAATCATGCAATTCACAACTTTAACCATAGGCTTGCCTATCAACTCAAGTTTCCAATACCACAATGCATGCACTAGATTAGGATAAAAAAGGTCTTTCTTAAGCTTGTAATGTAGGGACATTGGTTAAGGTAGGGAATATTAGGCTAAGTGGCTTAAATCTTCATCTAAGCTCCTTCACCTCTTTTCTTCACTTCTCTAAGTATGAATTTCTTCATCTTCCACCTTATCCAACCCCTTTTTATCAAATGAACCCAAGCTTCTACCAAATATCTAAAGAAAAACTCCTTTATAGTCTTATTCTTTTCTTTTTCTTGTAAGAACTTTGTTCTTACCCTTTTTTTTTTTTTTCAATAAGAACTTGGTTCTTGTTCTTTTCTCTTCTAACAAGGAGCTTATAGGAGTGTTCTTTCAACTCAAAACCAATCTCAAGACCCTTCACCATCACCCACCATTCACCATGAATTTTCAACTTTCACCAAGGTTCCCTTAACCATCCTTCACCCCCTATCATCCGGTTTTAGAATGAAAAGCTTATTAAGGCTCAAAATGGGACAACAAGGGTTATGATAGATAGATTAGTGTTTAGGGATTATGGGTTATGAAATGATGGCCTAAGATCATCTCCTAATTATACACACATGTAGCACTTCTTATAAGAGTATCAAGGCAAGTTCTAGCAAAGAAAATGTAATGCAAGATCAAACTCTCAAGAAAGGATATTAACTATATAAGATGCATAGTTCTTTAGGCTCAAAATCCTCTCAAACTTTTTGTTTAGAGTCTAAGTGTCTAAGATCAATAATTTAAGCTATTCAAGTAAAGTGACCTAATCATGCTTGATTCAAACTTGAGAAATTTCAAAAAAATGTCACCATTTTAGCATCAATCATTGACATCTCACCCAAAAGCACTTGAGTAACTAACACATTCTTTCACACTCAACATGCAAGCATACATTCATTATTCAACTCAAAAATTTTCAATTTTTCAAGAATTTCGCATTCAAGCTCCAATCGATCAACAAAATCATCATCACCAAAGATTCTCCAAGTAAGCTCACATCAATAGCAACAAACCAAAGAAAAAATTTCTATCAATTAAGCTCATCAATTCCCAAACTCGACACCAAACAACTTAAACAAGCACAAATCATGCATTTACCCCAATCAACCATAATCATCAAGCAAAATTAAGCATACAATCAATAAACACATCAAATAGAAGCTTGAAAAATACCAAAAGTAAAGTAATTTAAATTCCTTATCTTACCCCCCTCCCCCAAACTTATTTTAGAACATAAGGTCTAAAATGAGTTTGGAGGGAAGAATAATAAGAAATTTAAATTACACTTACAACGGTCCAAAGCTAGGTTGATGATGGTTTTGAAAGCCTTTCACTCCATTGCTTGCTTGATTAGTTGATTCTCTTCCCTCATTTGTTCCAAACACAGAAATAAAGACAAATTAAAAAAATGACTTAATCACAAACAAAGATGAAAAACCAAAAATGAACTAAAACTAACTAAAAATAAAAAATAAAGAGATATTTGTTGGGGTGCCTCCCAACGAGCGCTTAGTTTAACGTCGTTAGCTCGACGATACCTCTTTGCCCTTTTCAAGGGACTTTGAATGAGGTTCCTCCTCTATCAAGCCCCCATTCTTCATCAAACTCTTCAACCTCCGGTTTATCCCCTCCTTTCATTGTATCAAAGATTGAGATGGTGAGATTCTCATCATTCACTCTAAATGTAAGATGTCCTTCTTGCACATCGATGAGAGATAGACCGGTTGCAAGAAATGGCCTTCCAAGAATGAGTGGCATATTCTTGTCCTCCGGCATATCCAAGATCACAAAGTCAACCGAAAGTATGAACTTATCAACTTTTACCAAAACATCCTCTACTATTCCTCTAGCATAAGAAATCGAACGATCGGCCATTTGAAGACAAATAGTAGTAGGCTTAATTTCACCAATATTCAACTTTCAAAAAATTGACAATGGCATCAAGTTGATGCTAGCACCAAGATCACACAATGACCTACCAAATGTTTGCCCCCCTATTTCACATGCATAGTGAAACTTCCCGGATCTTTTTGCTTCAATGGCAATTTCCTTTGTATAACCGCACTAACTTCCTCCGTAAGATTTATAGTCTCAAAAGAACCAAATTTCCTCTTATTAGCTACGGCATTCCTAAGGAATTTCATATAACCCGGCATATCACTAAGGGCATCAAGCAAGGGTAGATTGATTTGTACCTTGTTGAAGATATCCAAGAATTTCTTCATCTTTTCATCAACCTTTGGCTTTGCTAGAAGCGTCTCCGGCCTTTTGTAGAGAATTCACTTGGTTGGCTATTTGCTTCACTTGTCCTTCAAGCATCATTACTTGCTTAGCAAGAGTCGTCACCGAAGTAGCAATTGTTGACACCGAATTCTCTAATGCATTCATCTTTTGGCCGGTTTGAGCTATGAAATTTTATTGTTGAGTAACCATTTGACCTTGATTGCTCACCAATTGTTGCATCAATTTCTCTATAGAAGGAGATGTCTTCTTAGGTTTTTTAATCACCCCTTGGTAGACGGAGAATCCGGAAGGTGGAACTTGAGCATTATTTGGATTTCCATAGGAGGGATTAGGAGGATTCCTAGTGTTGGGATTGTAGGCTTAATAGCCTCCTTGTTGACCATATGAATAACCACCTTGTTGTTTGCCTTGAAATTCCCCTTGGTGTCCTTGAAAACCTTCCTTGTTGTAATTGCCATAAGGCCCTTGATTAACACAACTCACGTTTTCATCTCCATTGAACTCCAAAGTCCCTCTAGAATGATCACCATGAATTTGAGCTTTCCTTTCATCTTCATACTTTCTCATCATATTAGCAAGCTCCAATGCTAATGCCTCATACCTCTCATCCTCAATCGAAGCAACCTTTCTAGAAGGGGCCCTCTCCATTAGCCATTGATAGCTATTAGCCGCCATCTCTTCAATGATTCTCAAATCTTCCTTTGCATTTCGATTGAGAAGGCACCCACCGGAAGTAGCATCTACAATGCTTCGTGTATGAGATGTTAACCCACTATAAAAGTTGGTCATTTGTTGACCCTCATTGAAGCCATGTTGAGGACACTTCCTTAGAAGCTCCCTATATCGCTCCCATGCTTCACACAAGGTTTCGTGTAATATCCCGAATTTTTAGAATTTAGTTAATTTAAGAAAGTCTGTACACTAATTCCAATGAAAGAAAAATATTATATAGATATAGATACATTATATATATATATATATATACTTACACGTATATATATAATTATGTTGATAGTCTATATATATATTATATATTAAGGGATTCTATTATGATAGATTAATTAGTAAATACGTAACTATATAAAATTCCATGCATAACTACATGTGGATTAATACTATGATACCTATGTTTATGTCCAATGACTATAAATGCATGAATTATTTGTACATAGCTACGTATTAATGAAATGGCATGCATGACTACTTTATAAATAAATTGTATATGTGTATAAAGTAGTATAGATTAGTTTACTTATAATTTACTAGTAGTTTACTGGTAGTCGATAACTATAGTAATTAAGATATGCAATTGTGGCAAAAAGAAACTTTATCTATTAGTGTATTGAGTCACTGCATGCTTTGCCATTTGCCACTATAGTAGTTAAGTAGGGTATTGAGTCATCAAAG
This sequence comes from Mentha longifolia, assembly GCA_001642375.2. Lineage (NCBI taxonomy): Eukaryota > Viridiplantae > Streptophyta > Magnoliopsida > Lamiales > Lamiaceae > Mentha > Mentha longifolia. The sequence goes on along the minus strand of CM038111.1, from coordinate 25,750,082 downwards.
CTATGTTATATGACTAAGCAGCTTGATGCTTCTATAAATACCCATATTCAGTCTTCTTTATTTACATCTCATCTTTGCCTACAACTATACTATTCCGTCTAGTTTTTGTACGAGTAATTTCTATCTACCCACTTTAGTATATAAAATAACTTTCAAAGAAATAGTCTTTTCTTAAGGCTATAGAGAAGAAGGATTGTGGTATATCAGTTTAGAGCTATTCTCAAGTTGCTCCAGGTTACAGGTGGGTAAAATATTTTGGCATTGTTTTTAATGCTGTTTAAATTTATGTTAAAAATGCAATTATCCATAAAAATATTTTATGTGTATGTTCCAAGAAATGACTCTATGGATCGATCGAGATTCATTGTTAGTATCAGATATACTAACTTTGAATTGTGCGCACCCCGGTTACATATGATGTATTGATCACGTCGTATGCTAACTAATGGCGAATTCCTTGAGTTTCGACTCGGGTTTTCTGCAAGTACTGGGATTATTTAGGGTTTCGACCCTGAACCCGGTCTAGATGAACCAAAGGTGATTTGTAGCCTTGGTTGAGTCCAAGAATGAACATTACACACCCCAAAATGATATTTGTATTTTCAAGAGTTGTTTTATGCAAGCCTCTTGATATACTATGTATGGATAAATTGTCAGTTTTCAAAATGCTTGCCAAATGGGCATGACCACTAAGTACATCAAGTACTTAGCCCAAAACTTTTTCAAATGTTTTCAGGTCTGGAAGCAGGTGATGCGCAGCAAGGCTGAGGCAGAGGGTTGTTGCAAGACTTTATTAAGTTTCCGCTATGTTATTTTGCTCATAACTCTGATAACAAGACTACTGGTTTGGTAATAATAAATAAGTCGAGGGCGTCATCTTCCAACCCTCTAGTTATATAATATGGTTTCTTTATTTCCTAAACTTATTTCTCTCTTCTCATTTTACTTATTGTTAGATGGAGAGTGCCGTATATCAGTTCCTTTGGAAGCTCGAATTCCCACTCAATTATGGTTATCCCATTTTTCGAAGTGGATGTCGACTCCTCTAGTTTACTAAAAGCCGGTTTATCCCATCTTTCACTTTATACAGGGTGGAGAGTGCCATGCAATGGTTCCACTTGGATGCTCGATTTCCTACTCACTATTGGTAATTCCAATGTGTCGTAGTAAATGGTCGACTCCACTTGGCGACTTGTTGCTGGTTTACCCCACCATTTTGTTTATAATCTCATTTTACATTTTAAGATACTCTTAAAATGGTCATAAATTAATATTATCCCCTTTCTTCCACGCTTCTTTAATCCAACCCCCGTCACACCCTGGTTCACAGGAATCGGGGCGTGACACTTCATCACCTTGTTGAGAAAAATGTGAGATGTCGGAGATGAGTCTTTGAGCTTTGGAGGGTGGAAAGTATTTGGAGAGGAAGGCTTTGCACAAATCATCCCAAGTATGAATGTTGGACTTGTTCAATCCTTTGTACCAATCTTTAGCCCGATCCTTTAGAGAAAACCCGAACATTCTCATGCGAATAACATAATTTGAAACTCCATTAAGCTTAATAGTATTGCAAATACCAAGGAACATACTAAGATGGGCATTTGGATCCTCTATAGGACTTCCACCAAATTGCTCACTCTTCACTGTTTTGAATAAGTCCGGATTTGAGCTCAAAATTATTGGCATTTGATACGAACCTTAGCAAATCCGTAATTCAACACACACGCGGAAGACATGAACTGAGAATACAACCGATGGATATCTCAATATACCTAAAGTCTAATCCCACAAATGATATAGAATCGGCTTAAACCCCCTATACCCCATGTGATGATCGCCTTAGTCACACGGAGATGATGAATGACACACAACGAGATTTGAATGGCTCGTTGATTCGCTGATAAGAAAATTCGTCTTGGAATAATCAAGAGGAACTCGAATAACTCTCAAGAGAGAATAAAACTCACAATTATGATTAATGATAGATGATTTTCGGCCATTACGTATGTTCCCTATTTATAGTGCAAATAAACCTATCTAGACCTAGTCAAACTAGGAAATAACTTAAACAAAGTCAAAGTATGGTCCAACCCACTTAATTAACATAACAAAGCCCATAAATAAAGCCTTTTAAGGCACAAAACGTGGGCTGTTAATTAAACTCACGAAATTAAAACAAAAGTCTTTAATCTTCAGCCCGAACACACTCGATGAAATTGATAACTCGCGGGCTGTCCACTCTGCCTTCTCCAATGGGCTTCCTCATCCATTCTTGAGCCCAAACCTCTTGAATCAAGCCTTGTAAACCTTTCTTGAACTTCTTAGCTCGAGATCTAGTCACTGCCCACTTGTAACACGAACGGGATCTTGACTCCATGCTTCTTGGACTCCATCATTCCCCTCCTCTTGACGAGGATTTGTCCTCAAATCCAAAGCGTCACCTACATCAAAAGGACTCAAATCAGTAACATTGAAAGTAGCACTAATATTATACTCACCGGTAAGTCCAATTTGTAGGTATTATCATTGATGCGCTCCAACACTTGAAAAGGTCCATCGCCTCGAGGTAGCAGCTTCGAACGCCGTTGCAATGGAAACCTCTCCTTGCGCATATGCACCCAAACCCAATCACCGGGTTCAAACACCACTTGTCGACGCCCTTTGTTGGCTTGTTTGGCGTACTGTTCTGTTCACCTCTCGATGTTCATCCTTGCCTTCTCATGAATCTGTTTCACAAAATCAGCCTTTTTCTGGCCATCAAGATTAGCATGCTCATGCTCAGGTAAAGGAGATAAATCTAACGGAGTTAAAGGATTAAAGCATAGACAATCTCAAACGGTGAAAACTGAGTAGCAAAATGAACAGAACGATTATAAGCAAATTCAACATGAGGCAAACATTCTTCCCAAGACTTGATGTTCTTCATAATGATAGCTCTAAGCAAAGTAGATAAAGTCCTATTTACTACTTCAGTTTAACCATCAGTTTGTGGATGACAAGTAGTAGAAAACAAGAGTTTAGTACCCAACTTACCCCACAAAGTCTTCCAAAAGTAGCTCAAGAACTTAGAATCTCTATCAGAAACAATAGTCCTAGGCATGCCATGCAATCTAACGACCTCTCTAAAGAACAAATCAGCCACATGAGATGCATCATCAGATTGATGACATGGAATGAAATGTGTCATCTTAAAAAATCTATCAACAACCACAAAGATGGAATCTCGACCACGCTTACTCCTAGGCAAACCTAACACAAAATCCATAGATATATCAATCCAAGGTGCATCAGAAATAGGCAATGGTGTATACAGACCATGGGAACTCACTTTAGACTTAGCTTGCTTACATGTAACACATCTACCACAAATTCTCTCAACATCACGTTTCATATGAGGCCAAAAAAATTGTTTATGCAAAACAGCTAAGGTCTTAGCAATACCAAAATGTCCCATTAAACCCCCACCATGAGACTCGAGCAAAAGCAATTCACGTAAAGAGCATCTAGGAACACACAACTTATTCTTCCTAAACAGATAATCATCATGTCTAAAATACTCTCCACTCGCAGATTTCTTACATGCTCGATAAATCTCACCAAAATCATCATCACTCATATAAAGACTCTTAATGCACTCAAAACCAAGCAACTTAGCATCTAGAGTAGAGATCAAGGCATACCTCCGAGAAAGTGCATCAGCCACCACATTCTCTTTACCTTGCTTATACTTGATGACGTATGGAAACGTCTCAATGAACTCCATCCACCTAGCATGCCTCTTGTTCAGCTTATGTTGCCCCTTCAAGTGCTTCAATGACTCATGATCGGTGTGAATGACGAACTCCTTGGCCCACAAATAATGCTGCCACGTTTTCAAAGCCCTCACCAAAGCGTACAGCTCCTTATCGTATCTTGGGTAGCTCAACGTCAGTCCACTTAGCTTTTCACTGAAGTACGCAACGGGCCGCCCCTCTTGCATCAAAACTGTACCAATTCCAACACTAGAAGCATCACATTCAATCTCAAAAGATTTAGAAAAGTTAGGAAGAGATAATACCGGGGCGTGTGTCAACTTGTTCTTCAAAAGCTGAAACGTCTCTTCTTGATCTTCTCCCCATTGAAACTCCACATTCTTTTTGATCACTTCAGTCAACGGGGCTGCAACACTGCTGAAATGTGGCACGAATCGCCTATAGAAGCTAGCAAGTCCATGAAAACTTCTAACATCTCCAATGCTCTTCGGACTTGGCCACTCTTGGATAGCTCGTATTTTCTCCTCATCAACTTGTACACCCTGTGCACTAACAACAAAACCAAGAAAAACAAGCTTGTCTGTACAAAAGATGCACTTCTTTAGGTTAGCATACAACTTCTCTTTCCTAAGTACATCTAAAACAAACTTCAAATGCTCAACATGCTCATCATGACTCTTGTTATATACTAGAATATCATCAAAATAGACCACAACAAATCTGCCTATGTAAGCACGCAAAACATGATTCATAAGACGCATAAACGTACTAGGAGCATTAGTCAAACCAAAAGGCATAACCAGCCACTCATACAAACCAAGTTTTGTCTTAAAAGCAGTTTTCCATTCGTCTCCTTCCTTAATCCTAATCTGATGATAACCACTACACAAATCAATCTTAGAAAACACACAAGAGCCATGCAATTCATCAAGCATATAATCTAAACGAGGGATGGGATGTCGATACTTTACCGTTATGTTGTTGATGGCTCGGCAGTCACAACACATCCTCATCGTTGAGTCCTTCTTCGGCACAAGTAGCACAGGGACTCAAACTCTCCCTCACGTGCCCCTTTGCCAACAACTCTCCAATCTGCCTCTCCAATTCCTTTGTCTCCTCCGGATTGGTTCGATAAGCTGGCCTATTTGGAAGTGTCACACCTGGCACAAAATCAATCCGGTGCTCTATCCCGCGAATTGGTGGTAAGCCTGAAGGTGTTTCTTCGGGAAAGACATCATCAAATTCCTGCAACACAAAAGAAATAGAAGGGGGAAGAGAGTCTAGATTGTTAGTAGATAAAAATTTCTCCTTGTACAAAAGTACAATCAAGGGCCTCTTCTCTTGAACCACCAACTTCAGATCACTCGCCCTCGCCAAACACGACTTCTGCACAACTCCCTTATCCTTATTCTCCACCTTCTCCACCTTTTGCCCTTTCAACTTCAACTTTTCCGCCTCCTTTTGCAACAGAACTTGATCTTCAAACACCTCTTTCGGAGTGAGCGGAACTAGTGACACCTTCTTGTGATTATACTCAAAAGAGTACTTGTTGGTGAAACCATCATGAGTCACTCACCGATCAAACTGCCAAGGCCGTCCCAACAGAACGTGGCTCGCCTGCATCGGAACTACATCACACATAACCTCATCTACATACTTCCCGATGCTAAACGGAACCTTCACTTGCTTTGTAACCTTGACGATGCCCGTTTTATTCAGCCACTGCAACCTATACGGCTTCGGATGGGACAACACAGGTAACGCCAATTTTCGAACCATGGCCGTACTAACCACATTGGTACAACTCCCTCCATCTATGATGACACTGCATAACTGATATTTCACTTGACATCTCGTGTGAAAAATGTTCTCTCGCTGCACCAATTCGTCCATATAATTTTGAACGCTCAACGCTCTCCTTGTAACACAAATGCATCCCACTGGTGGTATGATCTCTTCTTCCTCAGTGTCAGTATCAGTTTCCAAAGCCGGCATCTCCGGATCATCAACCTCTTCATCGGTCACCACCTCTCCATTATCTCGCATGATCATCACTCTTCGATTTGGGCATTCACTCATAATATGCCCGAAGCCTTGACATTTGAAACACTTGCGATCACGATTACGAGTTTCGGGCACTGATGTTTTATCTTGAGTTGCGGAACTCTCGGAATCTGATCGTGTCTTCACAAATGACTTTTTCTCTTCTTTCGGCGAATCCTCCTTCTTCCATTGGTTCCCTTTTGTCGAGGAACCACTCGCAGCGGTTTGGAACTGCTTCCAATTGCTCTGACTCTGCCTGATAGTGGATTGATTTTGCCTCAATGCTCCCCTCCTCTTAAACTGGTTCTCTACCTTTATGGCATTGTGTACCATCTTGTCCAATTCAAGATAAGGTTGTAGCTCCACAATATTTCAAACTCCCAATTCAGACCAGACAAGAATCGTGCCATTGTCGCCTCGCTATCCTCCTTAGTATTGGCGCGAATCATGGTTACTTCCATATCCTTGAAGTACTCATCCACACTTCTAGACCCCTGTCTCAAAGGCTGAAGCTTATTGTACAGCTCTCTGTAGTAATGAGCTGGGACAAATCGCTTCCTCATAATTGTCTTCATGTCATGCCAAGTTTTAATAGGTCCCTCTTCATTCCTCCTCCGATTCTTCACCAACTGATCCCACCAAACAAGGGCATAATCCGAAAACTCAAGTGCTGCCAACTTCACCTTCTTCAACTCGGAATAATTATGAGCTTCAAACAACAGCTCAACCTTCCTCTCCCACTCTAGATAAGCCTCCGGATCGTTCTTCCCTTGGAACAAAGGAATGTTCATCTTGATGTTGTTCAGATTGTTATTCTCTCTACTCCATCCTCTATATCCACCATGGCCATCTGGATCAACTTCGAGGTCTGTCTGCTCCTCATAATAATCATAGTATGGCTGTCTATATGGAACATACCCTCGACCTCTGCCATTACCTCTACCTCGGTCACCTCGTCCACCTCTACGTCCGCTGCTGTGAGGGGACTCAGACTGCTTTCTTTGTTCAACCTCATTGATCCTCGCATGCACCTCCTCCAACTTAGCTCTCATTATCTTGGCTAATTCGGATTTCAATGCATCGAACAAGAGCTTGTTGTTTGGATCGCCAACAGGTTGATTTTCCGGCTGGTAATTGCTGGCTCCGTTTTTACCATCCTTTCCAGTCATACCTTTTTTTTTTTTTTTTTTCAACACAAAACAAAGAAGAAAGAAAAGGTTAGTTAAAACAAGACCTCACCACCTCACAAGCACTCGTATATCACTCAACAATGATTCACTCAGCGCTCGTGTATCACTCAATATCAATGGCTTTTACCCTCTAATAGTCTCACCTCTCTTGCCTTTTTCCACTCAAGTCTCTCTTAGAAGCACTCAAATTCCCTCAATCTACCACTGAACTCTTCTTACCAACAAACCAAAGAACACCGAAAGGAATTACAGAATTTCGGACTTTTTTTTTTTTTTCAACTGGATGGTATCACCTTCAAACAACTGTTTTTGGGCCTAAACGTGATCCGAACATGGCATAGCGGTGTTAACTTCTTGGTCTCGTCGAGACGTTTCCGAAAAGGTATTATAAAGATGAATCGGCCAAGTAGATCAAAAGATATGCTCGTTTTAAGGTATTATGGAGTCTAAATGCCCAAGATCAATCCTTCTAGCTAATCATGTAAAATGACCTATTCATAATTTCAAAAAGAATGCCATTTTTCCATTCATCATTGGCATCTCCCTCAAAAGCACATGAAGTGACAAACACGTGCTTTCATACACAAGCATGTAAGCATTCATTCATAGCACTTTATTCTTCCAAAAATTTAAAAAATTCTATGTAAGCTCAAATCACACTTCAAAACAAACAATCCTCTAAATAACTCCCATTCTCACACATTCCATTAAAAATTTCACAAATACCAACAAAGCACAATCCTCTCAAAAACCATCAATCCTCTCCAACATATCATATCAAACACATCCCAAGTCAATCAAAAATAGCAAACCAAGACAAGTAGACAAAAAGAATTTGACATAGTCACACTTTCAACAATTCAAACAAACATGAGAGACAAAAATAAAGAAATGGAAAATACATAGAAATGTAAGTAATTTAAATTCCTTGTCCTACCCCTTCCCCCAAACTTATTTTAGAAAATAAATTCTAAAATAAATTTGGAGGGAAAGATATATAAGAAATTTAAATTACACTTACAAAGGTCCAAGCTACGATGGAGGTGGTGTTGGCCAAATCACACCTTGACCAATTTGATAATCTCGAAAGCTCTCAAGTAACTCTATCATTGAAGTAGCTTGTTTTTCCATCCGTTCACTTCTCTTTACTTCTTCAAGTTGTGTGACTCTCATCGAAGTTACTTCACGTCTTATGACCGTTACTTGTGCATCAAGATCCTTGAAACCACTTTCCATATTTGCCATTCGAGTCTCAAGACTTTCAAACCTTTCTTCATCAAATCCTCCACTTGGAACATGCTCTTCCCTTGTCGACTCTTCCATTTATTCATCCACAAAATGCATATGATTTCCCTCACCTTAATCTCCAAGTGTGTACTCATCTTCCTCTCCATGTTTGAATATTCGATTCCTCATGACCAACATGTGCATTGGTGAATCCAAATACCAATTTGCTCTCTCAAGATAGTTGGTGACTGATACTCTCGTGGCATTGGGTAGAGGAAACTTCTCACTCTCATTTTGAAGAAAGTAATAAGGAGGTGTTATGGTGTTAATAAACCTCAAGTACTTTAGCTTCTTAAAATCCATAAGGAAAGAACCTCCTAATGGATGGTAACCATCAAGGTTTTCCTTAATCCTCCTTGCTATTGGTGTAAGCATACCACCAATGTTGATTACTCCTATGTGGCTTCTTGCTTGTTTCACCAATTGTGGTATAAATAGATGGCAAAAACTTATTTTCTTCTTGGTGAGCATGGCATGAAGGATAAAAAGGTCATCATTCCGAACTGAAGTATTTTCCTTTCGAGCAATGACAGTGTGAGAGAGGATTTTGAGGACCATCCGGAGCACCAGGTTTCGAACTTCATTTCATTTAGAGTAACCCGACTTGTAACCCTCCTTGGAATGTGGAACAAGCCTACTCCAAATTGTGTCATGATCAAAAACTCTTGCAGTCAACCTATCTCCACCATGAGGTACTCCAAATGCATCATCGATTTCCTCCAAAGGTAACTGATGCTCCTCACCAAATAGTTGAAATTTTATACCTTGCATTGCATGGACATTCTCGGCCTCCAAGGTACTCATCATCTCAAGAACTACCTTCATATACGTCCTTCTATCTTCAATGATGTCATCAAGAATGCTTCCCCAACCAATGTTATCAAAAAGAGTCTTCACATTATCATAGATCCTTAACTTCTCCAAGACTTCTTTAGATGGAAATCTTGTTGCCTCAATCCCCTTTGTGACAAGAGCAGCAAACGTTGCCCTTTCCTCGGGCTTGGTCACATGAAGGTCATGAGCGTCCGGAGTCTTTGGGTCATTGCTAAGTGTTTGTGAAGAAGAAGAACCATCCTTTCTTCTTTTGTTAGTCAAATAAGTGAGTAAAGCCTTAGAAGGTGCTTTCGAAGGTCCTTTCCCTTTGGCGCCTTTTTCCCTAAATATCATGAGCATTCAAAGTAAGATTCAAAAATATAATGCAAGGAATTTCCATTTTTGCAAGTAACATTTCTTATTAACTCATGACCCCCTTAAGCATTCATGCTTTCAAGTAGTTAATTCCTAACCAAAATCAAGCATATCCACTCTCAACATGTTCTTCTTATGTGCAAAAATCATTCTAACCTATTCCATGTATGCCCAAGTTCATAAGGAAATCTAATTCACATGATAATTCTATTCAAGAATATATAGCATAATTCAAAAATTGAAAGAATTAATGCTACTCAATTCATGCTCATTCCAATGTTACACATTCAAGAATTTCCCATTTTTCAATAAAAAAAACCCTTATGCTAAGAATTCTACTCAAACTATCCAAAATGATAAGCAAAATACATACCAATACATAGAATGAATGTAGAAATCCCATAAAAGCAAAGGATTAGAGCATATTACCTCATCTTCTTGTAAAAACTTGGAAAGATTCACAACTTTGATACAAAAATCAAAATTTTGTTTTTTGAGTTAGAGTGGGTGAAAAAGTGATTTCTTTGGTTCAAAATGTAGCTTATGGGATGGGTAATGAGCTTATAAAAGGATTTATTAAGATACCAAGTGGTTTGGGAGTAATTTGAAGAAGAAAAATAAAGTTTTTAGTGAGAGAAAGTAGGTGTTGTTCTTAGAAATGAGAGGAGAGAAAATAGAAGGAATAAAATGAGCAAAATAAAACAAAAATGGAGAAAAAGGGAAAAAGAAGGGGGACGGCGGCCTGGCCTGACCACCGGCGACCTGGCAGGTTGCTGAAATAAGGCCGCCATCTATGCTGCAATTTACGAGCTCATCTCTGGCAATTTGGCCGGGCTGCTGGCGACCTACTAGGCTGCCAAATTGGCCCGCCAAACTGCCTTCCGGGCTCATTTTCCAGCCATTTCCGGCCCCTCCGAAATGAGGGGCCATTCCCGACCCTCTAAACATGTTTTTGACTTTTGTTTTTCGAAATTTTAAATTTTTCTATTTTTTTATGGATTTTTCTTCTAAACTAGGCAAAATAAGAAACAAAAACTGAGCTAAAACTTAAAACGAACTAAAAATGAGAAAGAAAAGGATATTTGTTGGGGTGTCTCCCATTGAGCACTTAATTTAATGTCGTTAGATCGACGATACCTCTTTCTTCATGGATCGTTGAGGTAAACGGTCGTCTCCTTTTGAATTTCCTCCAACTTGAAGTAAGGTTTTAAACGATGACCATTTACCATGAACGTTGAACCATCTCCCTTTAGAAGCTCAAAAGTACCTTTCTTGTTGTACTTGAGACTCACATAGGGGCCCGTCCATTTCGACTTGAGTTTCCCGGGAAAGAGTCTAAGGCGAGAGTTGAACAAAAGTACCTCATCTCCCGATGTAAACTCTCATTTCCGGATCCCCATGTCATGAAACTTCTTTGCTCTCTCCTTGTAAATCTTTGAATTGTCATAGGCTTCATTTTTCCATTCATCAATCTTAACAAGATTATCCATCCTCCTATGACTGGCCTCCTTGAGCTCGAAATTGATCTTCCTTATTGCCCAATAAGCTCTATGCTCAATCTCGATAGGTAGGTGATACGATTTACCAAAGACGAGTTGATATGGCTCCATACCAATCGGAGTCTTGTAAGCCGTTCTATAAGCCCAAAGAACATTATTAAGCTTGTTTACTCAATCTTTTCGAGTTGTGATTGCCTTTTCCAATATTGCTTGATCTCTCGATTTGCAAGTTCCGCTTGCCCATTAGCTTGTGGATGATATGGAGATGTGATCTTGTGCTTAACTCCATACTTGCCAAGCAAACTTCCCAACCACTTATTGTTGAAATGAGACCCCCAATCGCTAAGCAAAGCTCTCGGGGTTCCAAACCGAGTCAAAATATTATTTTGTAAGAACTTGATAACAACTTTAGAATCACTCTTCATGGTTGGGATGGCCTCGATTATTAAAATGTATTTTATGTGCATGTTGAGTTTAATTAGAGTGGAATTCATGTTAGAATATGTGGAATTTCGAGTGATATGATTAGGGTTTTGATAGTTTGCTCGCATTAGGGTTTTGATAGTTTGCTCGCATTCACGTTTTCCTTGTTTTCTAGAGTCTTGTTATGCTTTTTTTGCAGGAAAAATGAAGAAATTATTTGGTCAATTAAACTATTCCATGTTGAAGAGGAGTTTGTTAGGAAGCCATAGCAAAAAGCAGATCGAGAATCGGAGTTCAGACGAGGGAGAACGAGCGAAAATGGTGAAGTTGCGCAAGTCAACCGGTCAAAGAAGGAAGACCGACGATTTGGCCGGTGGTTTACCAGACCACCGAAATCCACCCTCAAACTGCCATGGAGCTACCGCAAGTTGCAGCATATCCGGCAGCATGGCCCGGTAGTTTGCCAGACCGCAGGCAGAATGCCTATACCGCCGGGTTTCCGCGCTTCTCCACTTAAGGACCGAGTTTGGTCCGACCAAACTCGGTCCAACACCTCCCCAAACCTATTTTTTATATATTTAACTCCTAAATCTTCCCAATTGGATAACTTTTACACTTTAATTCATTCCTAGAACCCTAAACACTCTCCTCTTTTGCTACTTTGGTATTTTGATGCATTGAAGAAGATTTACTTTGAAGAATTGAAGATCCCTCCATATTTTGATTCTATTTCCTATTCTCTATCTTTTGTTTATGGTTTCATCAATTTCTTATGGTTAAATTTCATTAGTCATGTCTAGCTAAATTTCTTTGTGATTTCAATTATATGTAGATTAGGGATAAGTAATGGGATTAGTCTTTGATCTATGAATTTACCTTCTAATTTCATGTTCATTTCTCTTGGTGCCATGTTTTATTATGTAATTGTGATTGATCACCATAGTTGCATATCAAGTGTTTGATCTAATGCTTAGGAGGCTTGGATTAGATGCTAGGAAATAAGAGAACTGCATGCTAGATATAGTAGGGTTAAAGAACTCAATGTGCTATTGGGAGTTAATGATCTACTTGATGTCCTAGTCGAAATTAGGTATTTCATTAATCAACCTGATTTAGTTGCAATGAGAATTGAATGAATCATAGTTAGGAGGTTTCCACATGATATTAGATTAAAATGGTTAATTCTAGTTAGAGTCTTACATCACTATCACTTAGACCTAATCAAAATATAATTGGAGTCACTTTCATTTCCTATTGAGTTTTTATCATTTGATTACTTGTTGCTTGCTTTTGTCACTTGTTGAATTTATTTACTTTGTTTATTTTTAGTTTAATAAAAAACAAAAAAACATGACGTTTCGTAGCTTGAATAGTGATTAGATAACTAGGTTACTAATTGGAATTCTCACACCTTGATATTCCTTGTGGATTTGACTCGATTATACTCAATCGATTATTATTGCATTTCTCACCCTCAAAAAGTGAGTGATCAATTTTTGGCGTTGTTGCCGGGGAATGTTAAGTTTGAGTTTCAATAGTAGATTTGGTTATTAAGTTGCTAATCTCTATTTATAATTAATAATAATTATATTCGAGAGAGATTACGTGTGTGTGCCTTAATTAAATAATTAATTAACATACACTGCGCGTAAGTACATGCCTTGGCCCAACTGAGAGGAGGAGGTGCCCTACTTAGGGTTTCTTCCCTAAGTGGCACCACTTGTGGGTTTATGGGCCCACAATTCTGCTATCTTGGTTCAAACCAGCTATTGGGCTCAATATTTAACTTCTGATCCATCCTGAGGTATTTTGGCCATTCCAGGGACCTAGATACCAGACAGAGTTAGGCTTTACCTAATTTGGTAATGATTATGCTCTCCCCTAGAGTATTTATCATAATTAGAGCTATAACTCATTCCACTAAAGAGTTACAACTGATTCACCGCTCTGTCCCGATTACGTAGATCGGGGCTGGTATTTTGCTTAGTACGATTGATTAACACGTATTTTATGTGCATGTTGAGTGTGTTTGAATGTATTTTAGTCTCAATTTATGTGCTTTATTGTTAGAAATGCTAGGGTTTCTTAACTCGTAGCATACTTTTTACATTTCTCATTTCCTTTCGGTTTTTGACCTATTTTTGTAAGAATTGGAATAGTATTCATGTGGCTAAGGATCGAAGGCCGGAAACGAGGAAGAATCAAGCTTAATTAGGGTGAAACCTAGGTTTGAAATGTGGAATTTAAAGCTATAGAGTTAGGGTTTCACTAGTTTGATTTCAATTATGTTTTCCTCATTCTCTCGAGTCACTTTATGCTTTTTGCAGGAACAATAAAGAACTCACTTGGGCAATTTGATCATTCCATGTCAAAGAGGGGTTCGTTAGGAGTCCATAGCAAAAAGCGCATAGAGAATCGGAGTTCGGACGAGGGAGAACGAGCGAAAACGGTGGAGCTGCGCAAAATGGCCGAACCGACGGCGACCCGGACGGCGACCGGCTGGACTGCCGGCCAGGCCGCCGGCTGGCCGGCTGAGGGACAGCTTCTGTGGCGACCCAGGCTGCAACCGAGGCGGCGACCGGCCAGCCCGCCGGCTGGGGCGCCGCCGGCCCTTCTTTCTCCCATTAGTGACCGAGTTCGTCCTCCGACTCGGTCCAACTCGACCCAAGACTCACCTATTATGTATTTAAATCCAAAATCTTCCTATTTTGTGTATCTAGAACATATTTTAATTCCCCAAGAACCCAGAAACATTTCTCTCTTTCCTTTTTAGTATTTTTAAGATTGTTGAAGCTACATTGGTTGGATTTGCAATTGGAGACCATCTTCTTCTTCCTTATTGAATTCTCTTTCTTTTAAGCATGATTTCAATTACTTTTTATGGTTTCTTTTCCTTAATCATGTCTAGCTAGTTCTCTTTGTGATTTCAATTATATGTTGATTATGATTAAGTGATTGGGTTTAGGCTTTAATTGTGAATTTACCTTCTAATTTCATGTTCATTTCTCTTGGGGCTATGTTTTATTATGTAATTGTGATTGATCACCATAGTTGCATACCAAGTGTTTGATCTAATGCTTAGGAGGCTTAGATTAGATGCTAGGATCAAGAGATTTGCATGCTAGAGTATAGTAGGGTTAAGGAACTCCATGAGCTATTGGGAGTTAATGAATTGTTTGATGTCTTAGTCGGAATTAGGCCTTTCATTAATCTACTTGTCTTCATTGCAATGAGAATTGAGTGAACCATAGTTAGGAGGTTTCCCACATGAAATTGGATTAAATTGGTTAATTCTAGTTAGAGTTCTAATCACCCATCACTTGAGCCTAATCGAAGTATAATTGGAATCACGTTTATTTCCTATTAATTTCATATCCTTTGCTTATTTGTTGCTTGTTTAGTTAAGTTTGAAGTTGATAATTACTTTTTGGTGTCATTAGTTAATCAAAAACACAAAAACATGCTTGTTGGTAGCTTGAATAGTAGGTTTAATAGCTAGGTTACTACTTGAGACTTGAGCGTCCTTGCATTCTTTGTGGTTCGACTCGATTACTTAATCGATTATTATTGCTCTCTACCCTCACCCTAAAGTGAGGGCAGACCAATTTTTGGCACCGTTGCTAGGGAATGCATAGTTTAAGTTTCAATAGTTGATTTGGTTATTGAATTACTAATTCAAGCATTTTTCTCTTTTGATTTTTGTTTTGTAGGTGTATGCACACAAGGTCTAAAGGAAGACTCGTTCAACCTTTAATCTTGAACTTTGAAAGAAGACATAGGAGACGGAATTCTATTGAAGAACAAGACACGGCCAACAATCAAGATGATGAGGCTCTTAGGAAGGAACTTGAAGATATGAGAGCTTGGAGAGATGAGCAAGAAAGAAGGGCAAATGAGGTTCCACCACCTCCTCTCAACCATATGTTCCAACCTCCAACGGAACAATTCCAAGGAGGAGAGTGGGGGACGATCAATGCCAACAATTTTGAGCTCAAATCCGGACTTATTCAAATGGTGAAGAGTGAACTATTTTGTGGAAGTCCCACGGAGGATTCAAATGCCCATCTTAGCATGTTTCTTGATATGTGTGATACGGTCAAGCTAAATGGAGTGCCAAGTGATGTTATTCGTATGCGGATGTTTGGATTTTCTCTACGGGGTCGGGCCAAGGATTGGTACAAGGGATTGAACAAAGCCAACATTCATACATGGGATGACTTGTGCAAGGCCTTTCTCTCCAAATACTTTCCACCATCTAAAGCTCAAAAGCTCATCTCCGACATCTCACACTTCTCTCAACAAAGGTGACGAGACCTTGTTTGAGGCATGGGAAAGATATAGAGAGTTATTAAGGAAGTGCCCTCAACATGGTTTCAACGAGGGACAACAAATCACCACATTCTATAGTGGCCTCACACCTCACACGAGAAGCATAGTGGATGCTACTTCCGGAGGATGCCTTGTGAATAGAAATGCAAAGGAAGCTCTAAGGATTCTTGAGGAAATGGCTTCTAACAGTTATCAATGGCCCATGGAGAGGGCTCCATCAAGAAGAGTTGCTTCTATTGATGATGAGAAGTATGATGCTCTAGCAATGGAAGTTGCTAATATGAAGAAGCAATACGAAGAAGAGAGGAAAGCTCAATCTCAAGCTCAAGTTCAAAGTGTTCATCAATATCAAGAGAACTTGGAGCTTAGTGGAAGTGAAGACTTGAATTTTGTTAACCAAAGGCAATATGGAAATTTCAACAAAGGAGGTTTCCAAGGTTAACAAGGAGGATTTCAAGGAAGGCCCCAAGGAGGAAATTCTTATAGGTATCAAGGAGGTTATCAATCATACAATCCCAACAATCGACCTCATCCTAACCTCTCTTATGGTAATCCTAACAATGCTCAATTGCCACCTCCCGGATTTTCGGTATCTGAAGGAGCTATTGAGGAACCAAAGAAGAATTCTCCATCAATGGAGCAAATGTTGGCAAATCAAGCTCAAATGTCTTCTCAACAAGGAAATTTCATCACACAAACCGGGCAAAAGGTGAGTGCCTTGGAGAATTCACTTACATCTTTAACAATGCAAGTGAAGATGATGGAGGGCCAAATAAGTCAAATGGTTAACCAAGCCACCACTCAACACACACCGGGAAAGTTTCCAAGCAACACGGAGATGAATCCTAAAGGGTGTAATACTATCACCTTGAGGAGTGGAAGGGCTTATGAGAATGAAGCTACATCCAAGAGGAAAGAAGAGGAAGTTCTTGTTGAAGACATACCCTATGAAAAGTCTCCAACTATTGATGAAGAATCAAGGAAAGAAGTTCAAGGAGAAGCTCCTAAGGCGGTGCTAGTAGAGGCTCCTCTTCCTACCAAGGATGTTATTACGAAGGCTCCATTCCCTCATCGTTTAGCCAAGCCTAAGGTTGATGAGAAGTTGATGAGATTCTTGGATATATTCAATAAGGTACAAATCAACATTCCTTTGCTTGATGCACTTCGTGATATGCCTGGCTATGTGAAGTTTTTGAAGGATGCCGTGGCTAAAAAGAGGAAGTTTGGTTCATTTGAAATAATTAGCCTCACGGAGGAAGTTAGTAGCGGTGATTCAAAGAAAATTACCTTTGAAGAAGAAGGATCCCGGAAGCTTCACAATATTATGTGTGATTGGAGAAAAAAAGTTTGGAAATGTCTTATGTGATCTATGAGCTAGTATCAATTTGATGTCATTGTCTATCTTTAAGAGGTTGGATATTGGAGAGATCAAACCTACATCTATTTGTTTTCAAATGGCCGATCGTTCTATATCATATGCTCAAGGAATTGTTGAGGATGTTTTGGGTAAAAGTGGAGGGATTCATATTTCCCGCGGATTTTGTAATCTTAGACATGCCGGAGGACAAGGATATGCCTCTCATACTTGGGCGTCCTTTCCTAGCAACCGGAAGAGCTCTTATTGATGTACAAGACGGAAATCTCACTTTTAGAGTGAATGGAGAGACTCTCACTCTTTCAATCTTTGATGCAATGAAGCGAGGAGATGACTCAACTTATGAGGAGTGCAATGCAATTACCACTTTGCCTACATCTATGGCAAAAGACCTCACGGAGGAAATCATCTCCAATTCTTTCTATTCCTATTCCAATTTAGATGATGCTTGTGATGACTTATTGGAGTCCATTGCCTATTTGGAAGCAAATCAAGGATCATTGAAGGATGAGGTTCATTACCTTGACATCAACCAACTGGGGGAGAGTGGGAGTTCAACTAAGGAGGAATCTTCTTCAAGTGCCTGTCAAGAATTGAAACCTCTTCCCGATCATCTAAGGTATGCCTTTCTTGGTGATAATGACTCTTTTCCCGTTATAGTGTCACAACACTTGTCAGAGTCCGAATTGGACAAGTTGTTGAGAGTCCTTAGGGAGTTTAAAGATGTTATTGGTTGGTCTATTGATGATATCAAGGGTATTTGTCCATCTATATGCATTCATCGTATTTTATTGGAAGATGATTGTCATCCCAAGGTTCAACCTCAAAGGAGGTTGAATCCAGTTTTGCAAGAGGTGGTGAGAAAAGAGGTGTTGAAGTTATTAGATGCGGGAATGATCTACGCTATTTCAGATAGTGAATGGGTGAGTCCTACCCAAGTGGTTCCAAAGAAAGGAGGGATGACTGTGGTCAAGAATGAGAAAGAAATGAGAAAGAAGAGGTTATTGCTACAAGAGTTGCCACCGGATATAGAGTTTGCATTGATTATAGGGCTCTAAATGCGGCAACAAGGAAAGATCACTTTCCTTTGCCCTTTATTGATCAGATGTTGGATCGTTTGGCGGGTTATGAGTACTATTGTTTTCTTGACGGGTATTCCGGATACAATCAAATTGCCATAGCCCCGGAGGATCAACACAAGACGGCCTTTACATGCCCCTATGGAGTATTTGCTTATAGGAGGATGTCTTTTGGGTTGTGTAATGCTCCGACCACTTTCCAAAGGTGCATGATGTCTATTTTTGGAGGTTTGATTGAAAATATTATGGAGGTATTCATGGATGACTTCTCGGTTTTCGGGGAGAGTTTTGATTCTTGTTTGGATAATCTCACCAAAGTTTTGCAAAGATGTAAGGACACTTCTCTTGTCTTGAATTGGGATAAGTGCCACTTTATGGTTTGAGATGGAATTGTGCTTGGACATAAGGTCTCTAAAGATGGTTTAGAAGTTGATAGAGCCAAGATCGTTGCCATAGAAAAGCTTCCGCCTCCAACAAATGTGAAATCAATTCGAAGCTTCCTTGGTCACGCGGGGTTCTATAGAAGATTCATTGAAGGTTTTTCAAAAATTACCAAGCCACTTTGCAATCTCTTGCAAAAAGATGTGAAGTTTGTCTTTGATGAAGAATGTTTGAAAGCCTTTGAGACATTGAAGAAAGCCCTCATCTCTACTCCTATTCTTATCAAGCCTAATTGGAGTGAATCTTTCATTCTAAAGTGTGATGCAAGTGACTATGCTTTAGGAGTGGTCTTGGGGCAAATGAAAGATAAGGTGTTTCGAGTCATTCATTATGCTAGTAGAACATTGGATGGTGCTCAAAAGAACTACACAACAACCGAGAGGGATTTTTAGCCATTGTCTTTGCATTTGACAAATTCCGGTCATATCTTGTTGGGAATCACACTATTGTCTATTCGGATCATATAGCTATACGACATCTCATGGCGAAGAAGGATGCAAAGCCTCGTTTGATTCGTTGGATCCTCCTTCTTCAAGAATTCGACATGGAGATTCGTGATAGAAGAGGGGTAGATAATGTGCTAGCCGATCATTTGTCAAGGCTTGAAAAGCCGGTTGAAGGTGAAGATTTGAGATTGAGTATCAATGAATGTTTCCCGGATGAGAAGATTATGGTCTTGAAGTGTAAAGATTCTTGGTTTGCCGATTTTGCCAATTACCTTGTGCTTTGAGAATTGCCACCAAATCTCTCGGATTATCAAAAGGCCAAGTTCCTTAGAGATGTGAGATTTTATTATTGGCAAGATCCGTATCTATGGAGGAGGTGTGCCGATGGAATTATTCGTAGATGTGCTATGGATAATGAATGGCTCAAGATTATTGGAGATTGTCATGAGGGACCGAATGGGGGTCATTTTGGGGCTAATCGTACTGCTTGGAAGGTTTTTTAAAGCGGATTCTATTGGCCTTCGATTTTTAAGGATTGCCAAGCTTTTGTGAAGAGTTGTGATAGATGTCAAAGAATGGGGAATATCACAAGGAAAGATGAGATGCCTCAAAACATTATGATTGAGGTTGAGTTGTTTGATGTTTGGGGGATAGACTTTATGGGACCATTCCCTAATTCTTGTGGTTTTTCCTACATTCTTCTTGCTATTGAGTATGTTTCAAGATGGGTTTAAGCAATTCCTACTTCGACTAGTGATTCCAAAGTTGTGATCAAGTTTTTAAAGAAGAATATTTTGACTCGGTTTGGAACTCCGAGGGCTTTGCTTAGTGATGGGGGGTCTCACTTCAATAACAAGTGGTTGGGAAGTGTTCTTGCTAAGTATGGAGTGAAGCACAAGATTACATCTCCATACCATCCTCAAGCCAATGGTCAAGCCGAGCTTGCAAACCGGGAAATCAAGCAAATTTTGGAGAAGACAATCACTACTCGAAAGGATTGGGCGAAGAAACTCGATGATGCTTTATGGGCCTATCGAACCGCCTACAAAACCCCTATTGGTATGTCTCCATATCAACTTGTCTTTGGAAAGTCTTGTCACTTGCCTTTGGAGATTGAGCATAAGGCATATTGGGCGTTAAAGAAGATTAATTTTGAGTTTAAGGAGGCCGGAGTGAATAGGAAAAATCATCTTGTGGAATTAGATGAATGGAGAAGCGAGGCTTATGAAAATTCTCGGATTTACAAGGAAAGAGCCAAGAAGTTTCATGATTTGGAGATTCGAAGCAAGGTGATCATTCCAAGAGACGAGGTTCTTCTCTTTAACTCTCGTCTTCGTCTTTTCCCCGGAAAACTCAAATCAAGGTGGACCGGTCCTTACATTGTGAGTAGGAGTTTCAAGAATGGCACATTTGAACTTCTCAAGAATGATGGTTCTACCTTTGTTGTTAATGGACATCGACTCAAGCTCTATTTTAATTCGAAGAAGTTTAAGGAGGAGTCGACCATTTTTCTTAATGATGCTTGATCTTGGAGACTATGTCGAGCTAACGACGTTAAACAAAGCGCTTGTTGAGAGGCACCTCAACACGTATCCTTTTCTTTTTCGTTTTTGTGAGTTTTTATTTTATTTTTCAATTTTTGAGTTTGTTGCAATTTTCATTTGATTCTTGAGAAAAACCATAAAAAATAGAAAATGTTGAAAAAGAAAGTTGAAAAATACTTAGGGAGAATAAGGAGGAAGTCGAGAGGGACCCGGTGCTTCGAAAAGGGTCGAAAAAGGTCGAGAAACGCATCGGAAACGGCCGAAAAAAGAGACGGGGCGAGCTGCCGGCGACCCGGACGGCGACCGGCTGGACCGCCGGCCAGGCCGCCGGCTGGGTAGCTGAGATGCAGTTTCGGCGGCGGTCTAGGCGGCGACCGGCCAGGCCGCCGGCCAGGGCGCCGCCGGCCCTTCCTCCCCCTATTTATTTCTATTTTGTTTCTGTCCACCTCATTTTTATTCATTTTATGTTTTCCACTTTTATTTCTTAGAACAAACCCACTTTCTCACTCTAAAAACCTAGATTTTTTTCCTCTAATTACTCTCAAATCACTTAGAATTAAGCAAATTCCTTCCATAGGTTCATTGCTCATCCCAAAATCTACATTTTGAACCGAATAATTCACTTTTTCACTCACTCTAGCTACAAAAACGAAATTTGGTTCTTTTGGGTAAAGAGTTGAGTTTCTTCAAGTTTCTTCAAGAAGATGAGGTAATGTGCCCTATATCCTTACTCATATGAGTTTCTACTTGCAAGATATGAGATGGTATGAGTATTTACTTCATCATTTTCATGAAATTAAGTAGAAATTCTTACCTTGGATTTTTCTTTATTATTGGAGAAACTTGTGGGTGAACCATGGAAATGAGCATGCATTGGCTTGTATTAATGCTTCTCTTGTGCATTTAGGCATGTTTGATTTGAGTTTGAATGAAAAGTTGCATGACTCATGGAATTTTGAGGAATATGCTTGCTCTTTAATAGAAAATTCATTTCTTGAGGGTTTAAGGCTTGAAGAAAGCATGAAATTATGAAGTCTTGATTTGCCAAGTGAAATTCATGACATTTTCTTTGTTCACTTAAAGTCCATGTGAATATGCATTCATTTTCATGTGAATACTCATGAATGAGTTTGGAAATGTTTAATGTTTTTGTTAAGAAAATATGAAATTCTTGCTTGTTTTGTTTAGGAAATTCATTTATTATGAAATATGCATGCTAGATGGAGAGTGATATTTGGGTGAAATGTTGCTCACACCTTGACAAAGTTTGGATTATTTTCTCAAATCTCACTTTGCCTTGTTTGTGGTTTGTAGGGAAAAGGATTCTAAGGGGAAAGGAAATGCTACCATCACTTCTAAGGAATTGATTGTTTCTCTATCAAAAAAGAGAAGAAATGATGCCTCTTCATCTTCACAAGTACCAAGAAGAGATCCAAAGACACCGGAAGCTCATGACATTCACTTGGAGACTTATGAAGAAAGAGCAAGATTTGCCGTTCTCGTATCAAGAACCATCACACCAACTCAATTTCCATCCAAGGACACATTGGTGAAGTTAGGGCTTTATGATAACATCAAAGTCCTCTTTGACAATATAGGATGGGGAAGTATCTTAAAGGATACTCTTGAAGATAGGAGAACATATGAAAAGGTGGTTCTTGAATTTATGAGCACATTGGAGGATGAGAGCATCCATACTATGGAAAGCATCAAATTTCAATTATTTGGAAAGCGTCATGAGTTGAGTTTGGAAGCAAAAGATGACATCTTTGGAGTGCCACATGGAGGTGATGTGTTGGTGGAAAGAGCTTTTACGCATAGTTTCATGTGGAATAAACTTGCTCCAATCACCATGGAAGGCTTTAGAGCGGGATACTCAAAATCAAATGAGGTGAGAAATCTGGTTCTAAGAATGGTGTTGAAGATCCTAGCTCACACTATGGTTGCACGGACGGAGAACACTTCAGTTCGAGTTGATGATCTCTTCATTATTCAAGCCATGCTAACCAAGAGGCCCATAAGCTTTTCTCACATTTTCCTTGCTCAAGTCATGAAGCAAGCAAGGGTACCAAGTGGGAAGATTAACATAGGAGGAATGCTCACCCCTTTGGCTAAGAAAATCAATGATGATCTTAATGGATATACTCCGATGCGAGGTTCATATTTGATTGATGTTGAGACACTAAGAAACATGAGGTTTCTTGTATCATCTAGGCCTCCCTTTTATTTCATTCAAGATGATGAAAGGACATTCCCTCTTCCAAATGCAATGAGTGTGTTGGTAACCGATCTCCATGATCGGGAGAATTGGCACTTGAATACCCCCACTCATAAATTCATCAAAGAGAATCATATTTTCAATTATGGAGAAGAAGATGAATATACCATGGGGGTGAGGGAATGCCTTTTGCTCAAGAAGATGAAGAAATGGAAGATTCTACAAGGGGTGAACCAATGTCAAGAGGCGAGCCAAGTTCGATAAGAGAGCAAATTCTAAGAGAAAGAGGGTAGGAAGAGAGGTTTGAAGCCCTTGAAGGGAGAATGGCAAGCATGGAGCATGAATTCAAATCCCTTGATGCACAAGTCACGGTGATGAAGCAAGAAGTAACTTCAATGCGAATTACTCAACTTGAGGAAGCACAAAGAGGTGAAAGGATGGAAAAACAAGCAAACTCGATAATGGAATTATTGGAGAGTTTTCGGATGCACCAAGGCAATCAAGGGGTGACATGGCCCCTACTTCCTCCACCATAGCTTGGACCTTTGTGAGTGTAATTTAAATTTTTTATATATCTTTCCCGCAAACTTATTTTCGAAATTATTTTCTAAAATAAGTTTGGGGGAGGGGGGTAGGATAAGAAATTTAAATTACTTACATTTTATGTTTTTTCCATTCCTTTACTAGTTCTTTTCTTATTTGCTTTACTTGGTTGGTAGTTTCATGACTTTGTGTATTGTTGGGTTAATCTTGTATGCTTGGTGGATTGATTGATTGAGAAGTTGTTGATTTGAGAATGTGGAAATATGGTTGGTTTGAAATTTAAATTACTTACATTTTATGTTTTTTCCATTCCTTTAATAATTCTTTTCTTATTTGCTTTACTTGGTGGGTAGTTTCATGACTTTGTGTATTGTTGGGTTAATCTTGTATGCTTGGTGGATTGATTGATTGAGAAGTTGTTGATTTGAGAATGTGGAAATATGGTTGGTTTTAGAGTGAAAAGTGTTGCTTGGAGAATAAATGTGAAAGTTTGGTTTGCTTTAGTATGTTTAGTATGTTTTCATGTTATATTTGTGTATTTTTGTTAATTGGAAGGAAGATTAGGGTTAAGGAAAGAATGTTGAATGCTTGATGTTTGATTTTGTGAGTTTGGGTGAAGGAGAATAGTTGATGAAAGTTCTTCTTTGTTTTGTTGGTTTTTGAATGTGAGCTTGAAGGTGAAAATCTTTGAAAATTGAAGAGTTTTTGAATTGAAAAAAAAAAAAAAAAAAGTTGAATGAATGCTTGCATGTTTGAGTGTGAAAGAACGTGTTTAATTGCTCAAGTACATTTGGGTGAGATGCCAATGATTGATGCTAAAATGGTGACATTTTTGAAATTTCTCAAGTTTGAGTCAAGCATGATTAGGGTTATTTCACTTGAATAGCTTGAGAGGATTGATCTTAGGCACTTAGGCTCTAGACAAAAAGCTTGAGAGGATTTTGATCCTAAAACTATGCATTTTACATAGTGAACATCCTTTCTTGAGAGCTTGATCTTGCATTGCATATTCTTTACTAGAACTTGTCTTGATACTCTTGTTAGAAGTATCACATGTGTGCATGATTAGGAGATGATCTTAGGCCATCATTGCATAGCCCATTTTCCCTAAACACTAACCTATCTTTCATTACCATTGTCGTCCCATTTTGAGCCTTGAATGGAGTCTTTTCTTCTTGAACCGGATAATAGGGGGTGAAGGATGGTTAAGGGAATCTTGGAGAAAGTTGAAAATTCATGAAAATGATGGGTGATGGTGAAGGGTCTAGAGATTGATTTGAAATAAAAGGACACTCCTATAAGCTCAAAATTAGAATAGAAAAGAATAAGAACGAAGTTCTTATTGAAAAAAAAAAAAAAAATAAAAAAAAAAAGAGCATAAAGGAGTGTTTCTTTAAATGTTTGGTAGAAGCTTAGGTTCATTTGATAAAAAGGGGTTGGACAAGGAGGAAGATGAAGAAATTCATACTTAGAAAGGTGAAGAAAGGGGGTAAGGGTACTTGAATGAAAATTGAAGTCACTTAACATAAAATTCCCTACCTTAACCAATGTCACTACATTACAAGCTTAATAAAGACCTTTTTGATCCTAATTTGTGCATGCATTGTAGTATTGGGAACTTGAGTTGATAGGCAAGCTTATGGTTAAAGATGTGTATTGCATGATTTCGATGAGTGTTTACCATTTCCACATATTGAGGGATCGAGTGATACACATGTTCCTTGAGAGGTCTCGAGTTTAAGATGCTTGAGTGATTGAATTCTAAGTTAGGAAAATGGTTGATCTTATGAATGTTTGGTTTTTGAAGTTATATGAGGCATCGAGGAACTCAAAATGCACACTCCATACGTGTCAAGTGTTTTGATTGTTCGTTTCATTGTTCGGGACGAACAATGGCTTAAGTTTGGGGGAGTGATTAACACGTATTTTATGTGCATGTTGAGTGTGTTTGAATGTATTTGAGTCTCGATTTATGTGCTTTATTGTTAGAAATGCTAGGGTTTCTTAACTCGTAGCATACTTTTTACATTTCTCGTTTCCTTTCAGTTTTTGATCCATTTTTGTAAGAATTGGAATAGTATTCATGTGGCTAAGGATTGAAGGTCGGAAACGAGGAAGAATCGAGCTTAATTAGGGTGAAACCTAGGTTTGAAATGTGGAATTTAAAGCTATAGAGTTAGGATTTCACTAGTTTGATTTCAATTATGTTTTCCTCGTTCTCTCGAGTCTCTTTATACTTTTTGCAGGAACAATGAAGAACTCACTTAGGCAATTTGATCATTTCATGTCGAAGAGGGGTTCGTTAGGAGTCCATAACAAAAAGCGGATCGAGAATCGGAGTTCGGACGAGGGAGAACGAGCGAAAACGGTGTAGCTGCGCAAAATGGCCGAACCGACGGCGACCCGGACGGCGACCGGCTGGACCGCCGGCCAGGCCGCCGGCTGGCCGGCTGAGGGACAGCTTCTGCGGCGACCCAGGCTGCAACCGAGGCGGCAACCGGCCAGCCCGCCGGCTGGGGCGCCGCCGGCCCTTCTTTCTCCCATTAGTGACCGAGTTCGTCCTTCGACTCGGTCCAACTCGACCCAAGACTCACCTATTATGTATTTAAATCCAAAATCTTCCAATTTTGTGTATCTAGAACATATTTTAATTCCCCAAGAACCCTAGAAACATTTCCCTCTTTCCTTTTTAGTAAATTTAAGATTGTTGAAGCTACATTGGTTGGATTTGCAATTGGAGACCATCTTCTTCTTCCTTATTGAATTCTCTTTCTTTTAAGCATGATTTCAATTACTTTTTATGGTTTATTTTCCTTAATCATGTCTAGCTAGTTCTCTTTGTGATTTCAATTATATGTAGATTAGGATTAAGTGATTGGGTTTAGGCTTTAATTGTGAATTTACCTTCTAATTTCATGTTCATTTCTCTTGGGGCTATGTTTTATTATGTAATTGTGATTGATCACCATAGTTGCATACCAAGTATTTGATCTAATGCTTAGGAGGCTTAGATTAGATGCTAGGATCAAGAGATTTGCATGCTAGAGTATAGTAGGGTTAAGGAACTCCATGAGCTATTGGGAGTTAATGAATTGCTTGATGTCTTAGTCAGAATTAGGCCTTTCATTAATCTACTTATCTTCATTGCAATGAGAATTGAGTGAACCATAGTTAGGAGGTTTCCCACATGAAATTGGATTAAATTGGTTAATTCTAGTTAGAGTTCTAATCACCCATCACTTGAGCCTAATCGAAGTATAAGTGGAATCACGTTTATTTCCTATTGATTTCATATCCTTTGCTTATTTG
The DNA here is from genome assembly GCA_001642375.2 of Mentha longifolia. Lineage (NCBI taxonomy): Eukaryota > Viridiplantae > Streptophyta > Magnoliopsida > Lamiales > Lamiaceae > Mentha > Mentha longifolia. Next base: position 25,723,416 of record CM038111.1, on the reverse strand, counting down.
TTGCTTGTTTAGTTAAGTTTGAAGTTGATAATTACTTTTTGGTGTCATTAGTTAATCAAAAACACAAAAACATGCTTGTTGGTAGCTTGAATAGTAGGTTTAATAGCTAGGTTACTACTTGAGACTTGAGCGTCCTTGCATTCCTTGTGGTTCGACTCGATTACTTAATCGATTATTATTTCTCTCTACCCTCACCCTAAAGTGAGGGCGGACCAATCCCCGTTTAAGAATCCTGATATCTGTTAATTAATTGGAGCTCGTCTGACTGCTCTTAATTAATTAACCTTTTATACTTCCTTTCATGTGAGCTTGATCATGCATTACATTTTCTTTGCTAGAACTTGCCTTGATACTTATGTTAGAAGTGCTACATGTGTGTGTATAGTTAGAAATTGATTTTAGGCCATTATTTCGTAGCCCATAATCCCTAAACACTAACATATCTATCGTAACCGTTGTTGTCTCATTTTGAGCCTTAATAAGTTTTTTATTGTAAAACCGGATGATAGGGGGTGAAGGAAGGTTAAGGGAACCTTGTTGAAAGTTGAAAATTAATTGAAATTAGTGGGTGAATGAAGGGCCTTGAGATTTATGTTGCATCAAAAGAACATTCCTATAAGCTCAAACTTAGAAAAAAAAAAACATAAGAATAAAGTTCTTAGAAAAGAGAGAGAGAGAGAGAAAAGAAAAAAAAAAGAGTAAGAACAAAGTTCTTACAAGAAAAAAAAAAAAAAAGGAAAGAATAAGAGCATAAAGGAGTATGTCTTTTGATTTGATGAAGCGTTAGAATAGGCTTGGGTGTTCATTGATAAAAAGGGGATTGGGTAAGGTGGAAGATGGAGTAATTCGTACTTAGAAAGGTGAAGAAAGGAGGTGAAGGAACTTAGATGAAAATTTAAGTCACTTAGCCTAAAATTCCCCACCTTAAACAATGTCCCTACATTACAAGCTAAAGAAAGACCTATTTGATCCTAATTTGTGCACACATTATAGTATTAAATACTTGAGTTGATAGGCAAGCTTATGGTAAAAGTTGTGTATGGCATGATTTTGATGATTGCTTACCATTTTTCCTTATATCGAGTGATCGAGTGATACACACACTTCTTGTGAGGAGGGTTGAATGTGCCTAAGTGATTGAGTTCTAAGCTAGGACAGTGAGTGATTTTATGAGTGTTTGGCTTGACTTGATAATTTCCTTGAACTAAAATGGTTTTTGAAGTGATATGAGGCATCGATGAACTCAAAATGCACAACTCATACGTGTTAAGTGATTTGATTGTTCGTTCCATTGTTCGGGATAAACAATAAGTTTGGGGGAGTGATTAACACGTATTTTATGTGCATATTGAGTGTATTTCATATGTGTTTGAGGCTCGAATTTGGTGTTTAAATGTTAGAATTGCTAGGGTTTTTAACTTGTAGCATATTCTATACTTTTCTCGTTTTCTTTCAGTTTTTGATCTATTTTTGTAGGAATTTGGAAGAGCACTCAAGTAGCCAAGGATCGAGGTCTGGAAATGAGGAAAAAATGAGCTTAAGAAGGTGGAAATTTGAGTTGGAAAGCCAGTTCGGTCGAAGGAAAGAAGAAATTGGAAGACGGAAGAAAGAAGGAAGTCAACCGGTCAAAGAAGGGAAGTTGGCGGTCTGGCCGGCGGTCTGTCAAACCGCCGAACCAGACCACCAAACCGCCGAACCACCGTGGTACTTGCAGCATAGACGGTGGTCTGGCCCGGTGGTCTACCAGACCACTGGCAGGTTGCCAGACCGCCATGTCTCCATGCTCCCTCACTTAAGGACTGAGTTTGGTCCGACCAAACTCGGTCCAACTCGTCTCCAAACCCATTTTTTATGTATTTAACCCTTAAATCTTCCCCAATTGGGTATCTTTTACACTCTAACACATTCCTAGAACCATAATTGAGATTTACACTTTGCTACTTTAGTATTTTCAAGATTTATGGAGCTCTACTTGTTGGATTGAGGATTGAAGACCATATTCCTTTTCCTTATTCATTTCTCTATCTTTTGATTATGATTTCATCAATTTCTCATGGTTTATTTTCCTTGATCATGTCTAGCTAGTTTTTTTTGTGATTCCAATTATATGTAGATTAGGAATAAGTGATGGGATTAGGCTTTAATCTATGAATTTACCTTCTAATTTCATGCTCATTTCTCTTGGTGCCATGTTTTATTATGTAATCATGATTGATCACCATAGTTGCATATCAAGTGTTTGATCTAATGCTTAGGAGGCTTGGATTAGATGTTAGGAAACAAGAAACTTGCATGCTAGATAGTAGGTTAAAGAACTCAATGTGCTATTGGGAGTAAATGATCTACTTGATGTCCTAGTCGGAATCAGGTATTTTATTAATCAACTTGATTTAGTTGCAATGAGAATTGAATGAATCATAGTTAGGAGGTTTCCTATATGATATTAGATTAAAATGGCTAATTCTAGTTAGAGTCTTACATCCCTATCACTTAGACCTAATCAAAGTATAATTGGAGTCACTTTAATTCTATATTGAGTTTAGATCATTTGATACTTGTTGCTTGTTTAGTTGAATTCTAAGTTTGTTAATTACTTTCATTTTTTCCTTAGTTAATGAAAAATATAAAAACATGATGTTTGGTAGCTTGAATAGTGATTAGGTAACTAGATTACTAATTGAAATTCTCACGCCATAACATTCCTTGTGGATTTGACTCGATTATACTCAATCGATTATCATTGCATCTATCTCACTCCCAAAAGTGAGAGTGATCAGGCCTCCTTAAAAGTTTCCTTGGAACCCTTGCCTATTATAGTTCCCATAGCTTCTTTAGTTCACATAACTCCTTTCTTCATTTCCATTGAACTCCAAAGTCCCTTGAGATTGAGCACATTGTGTTTGAGCTTTCCTCTCATTTTCATACGTCTTCTTCATACTAGCAACCTCCATTGCCATCGTACCTCTCATCCTCAATCGAAGCAACCTTTCTAGAAGGGGTCCTCTCCATTGGCCATTGATAGCTATTAACCGCCATCTCTTCAATAATTTCTGAATGCTTCTTTTGTATTTCGATTGACAAGGCATCCACCGGAAGTAGCATCTACAATACTTCATGTATGAGGTGTTAACCCACTATAGAAGTTGGTTATTTGTTGACCCTCATTGAAGCCATGTTGAGGACATGTCCTTAGAAGCTCCCTATATCGTTCCCATGCCTCAAACAAGGTTCCGTCACCTTGTTGAGAGAAGTGTGAGATGTCGGAGATAAGCCTTTGAGCCTTGGATGGTGGGAAGTATTTAGAGAGGAAGACCTTGCACAAATCGTCCCAAGAAAACCCAAACATCCTCATGCAAATGGCGTCATTAGGGAGTCTATTTTGCTTGACGGTATTGCAAATATCAAGAAAGGTAGTAAGGTGGGCATTTGGGTCTTCCGTAGGCTCTCCACCAAATTGCTCACTTTTGACAATTTGAATAAGACCAGATTTGAGCTCAGAGTTGTTAGCATTGATCGTCCCCCATTCTCCTCCTTAGAATTGCTCCGTAGGAAATTGGAACATATGATTGAGAGGAGGTGGTTGAGCTTCATTGGCCCTTCTTTCTTGCTCATCTTTCCATGCTCTAAATTCTTCCATTTCCTTCATAAGAGCTTCCATTGCTTGGTTATTAGCTCCCATAACTTGGTCTTCACGATTTACTCTTCTATGCCTTCTTTCAAACTCCAAGATTAAAGGTTCAATAAGTCTTCTCTTGGATCTAGTGTGCATGCACCTACAAAACAAAAATCAAAAGAGAAAAATACTTGAATTAGTATTAGAGATATCAAATCAACTATCAAAACTCAATCTAAACAATCCCCGGCAACGACGCTAAATATTGATCACCACTTTTTATAAGTGGAAATGCAATAATAATCGAAGTAAATTCGAGTCAAACCACAATGATTGTAAGGCAAATGAGTTTCAAGTAGTAATTCGTTACTTATACTACTATCCAAGCTACCAAACTACCATATTTTTGTATTTTCATATTAATCTAAGCAATTAAAATTAATAGACAATAAAGTGAAATCAAACTCAAGTAAATGATCAAACTAGCAAACAAACTATTCAAATTCAATAATAGACAAAGGTGATCCCAATTATACTTCAACTAGGCTTAGGCGATGGGTATTTAGAACTCTAACTAGAACTAACCATTTTAATCTAACTTCATGTGGGAAACCTACTAATTATGTTTCAATCAATTCTCATTGCAAAGAAAACAAGTTGATTAATGAAATACTTAGTTCCGACTAGGACACCAAATAAATCATTAACTCCCAATAGCATAATGAGTTTCTTATCCCTACTATCTATAGCGTGCAATTCTCTTGATTCTTAGCATCTAATCCAAGCTTACTAGGCATAAGATCAAACACTTGATATGCAAATATGGTGATCAATCATCTTTGCACAATAAAACATAGTCCTAAGAGAAATGAACATGAAGATAGAAGGTAAATTCAACTATTAAAGCCTAAACCCATCACCTAATCCTAATCTACATATAATTGGAATCACAAAGAGATTTAGCTAAGCATAATTAAGGAAAATAAACCATAGAAAATAGATGAAATCATACTTAAAAGATAGAGAATAAGAAAAGGAATAGAAATATTGGATTAGATCTTCAATCTTCAAAGTAAATCTTCAACAACCTTCAAAATACCAAACTAGAAAGCATGAAATGAAATTAGGGTTCTAAGGTGTGTCTTGGGTGTTAAGTATACCCAAATTGGGGATAATTAGGAATTTAATACATGGAAAAATCATAAAATCCCGTAATTGAAAGTCAACACCCGGAACAAGTCAAAGGGGAAGGAGGAACCGCTGTCCAAAATGCAGGCCATAGACAGCGGTTTTATACAGAAAGTTGGCTCATTCGGTCGCGGGCCATGCCGCTGTTTGTTCCGTGCCTCTTGCGCAGTTTCACTATTTTTGCTCGTTCTCTGATAAACATGTATTTTATGTGCATGATGAGTTTATTCTATGTGTGTTTGAGGCTCAATTTATATGTTTAATTGATAGAAATGCTAGGATTTATCGACTTTTAGCATATTCTATACGTTTCTCGTTTCTTTTGGTTTTCAATCTATTTTTGTAAGAATTGGAAAGAGCAATCAAGTGGCCAAGGATTGAGAGCTGGAAATGAGGAATAAACGAGTTAAAGAAGGGGGAAATCGAAGTTGGAAACCCTGTTCAAAGGGAAGAAAGAAGGAACCGGAAGAAGAAATGAAAGAGGGAACGACCGGACCGGGGAAGGAACCGGCGTGGGCTGGGCCGTGGCCCAATGGACTGCGCCATGGCCCGCGCCAAGACCGGCCAAATCTGTAATCTTATGCAACTTGGGCCGGGGCCCAACGGGCCGCGCCATGGCCAGCGTGAACTCCTTCTCCCCCACTTATTTCGGGCTTTGACCTTTAACTTCGGGTTTTGGATGATTTTCAATTTATTAAACATCCAATTTATCCCTAATTTGGGTATTCTTAGCCTTCAAGACATTCTTAGAACCCTAGTTTCCATTTTCTCTTTGCTACTTTAGTAATTTCAAGATTTGTAAAGATTTACTTTGGAGATTCAAGATTGAAGACCATATTCCTTTTCCTTATTCATTTATCTTTCTTTAGATTATGATTTCATCTATTTCTTATAGTTTATTTTCTCTAATCATGTCTAGCTAATTTCTTTTTGTGATTTCAATTATATGTACATTATGATTAGGTGATGGGTTTAGGCTTTAATTGTTGAATTTACCTTCAATTTCATGTTCATTGCTCTTGGTGCCATGTTTTATTGTGTAATTATGCTTGATCATCATAGTTGCATATCAAGTGTTTGATCTAATACTTAGGAGGCTTAGATTAGATGCTAGGAAACAAGAGAATTGCATGCTAGAGATTAAAATGGTTAGTTCACTTGTTTTAGTTTGAAGGTAACTTGTCATTTTCATCCTTAGTTGATAAAAAACCCAAAAACATGTTATTCGTGAGCTTGGATAGTGATTAGATAATTAAGTTACTAGTTGATTCGACTGTGGATTCGACTCGATACTTATCGATCACTCTTCGAATGAGATGTAGTGTGGGCATATAGATTGGGGTATGCTCTTGGTGTTGGTCTTAGTGTTGGCCAAAGTCCAGTCAGTTGTATCCTTGTCTTGCCCAAGCGGATCCTAGATCTTGCCCTCTTCTTCAGTGGTAGACTTTGAACTCATGATCATGGGCAAGGTCTCATCCTCCATGCTCCAAGCGGTTGTTTGTATGGGCAAAGTGCTTTGTATTATTTCTACTTCGACCTCTTGTGCCTCGAGCACTTCTTTTCTCATGGGCGTGTGTTCTGCCCAATCTCCTTCATCTTGGATCTCGCCTTGGGACAAGCTTTCCTCCTCAATCTGCTTTATATTGTCCTCAAAGTCTACAAACTCAAAATTTGATAGCTGCTCATCTTCTGTCTTGCCCATAGTCAGTGCCTCGAGTTTCTCCAAAGTCACAATGAACTTTTCCAATGGTATCTGCCTCTTGGGTAAGTTGATAAAAGAAAACCAAAAACATGTTATTCGTTAGCTTGGATAGTGATTAGATAATCAAGTTACTAGTTGAGATTCTAACGCCTCTAATATTCCTTGTGGATTCAACTCAATACTTATCGATTATTATTGCATTCATCTCACCCTCAAAAGTGAGAGCGATCAAGAGCTTGAGTGTGAAAATATGAATGTGAGTGTGAAAGATTGAAAATGTAAAGATAAATGAGTGTTTGAGCTTCTTGAGTGCTTCAAAATTTTGAGTGAAAATGAGAGTGTTGAGAGTGTTTGAGCTTGAGAATGAGAGATTGAGGTGTTAGTTTGAATGAGTGTTAGTTTTATAGGAGTTAGGAGATAGAGTGGGGGGGAGGGAGCTATTGCGCCTTGTTCCACAACGGCTAGGAGTCGTTGCCCACTACTCCCTGTTGTGTTGCCTCTGCTGCATCTGCTGACTGCTACCTGTTATTTCCCGTTAGGCCCGTCGGGTCGATTGGAGCCCGCTGGTTCCAACGGCTATTACAGGGCACACCAGTTCCTCAGCTAGCCCACCGGTTAACCGGCGGGTCCAGGCCTTTCAAACTTCGACCTACCCCGGACCGAGTTTCACGGTCTCAATTTTAGCCCGGTCCGGTTGGTTCCAGTCCTGGCCTGTTGACCGCCGGACCGGGCTAAAACCGTTGACTCCCGGGCCGGTTCCGGGCAAAAACCGGCGGGCCTAAAAGCTCATGCATGTTTAGTACCAGCCATCAAGAGTAAATGGCCAGAACAGTTGAGCAAGAACATTTTCGTACAACAAGACAATGCAGGACCCCATATATCAAATGCAGATTTAGATTTCAGAGCTATGGCATCAAGTGATGGCTTTCAGATAAACTTAGTTCAACAACCTCCAAACTCTCCCGATACAAATGTGAATGATTTGGGCTTTTTTTGTGGCAATCCAAAGCCTTCAACGAACAAAAGGATGCAAGAATTTAGATGAGTTAGTGAAGGCTATGATGGACAACTTCACAGAGCTTAATGCAGTGACCCTAAACAAGGTTTTTCTAAGCTTCAATTTGTGCTACGAGAGATCATAGTAGTAAAGGAAGATAACACCTACAAAGTGCCTCCTATGAAGAAAAATGCATTGTTGAACCAAAATGCACTTCCACATGATCTGGAAGTGCCTGAAGAAATAGTGAGGAACAACATTGAATACCTGAATAAAGAAGGCCAAGTGGAAGGAATTTCTAAGCTCATTGCAGACCTTGATATGTGAAAAGTCCCAATAGTTTGTAAAGAACAGAAACTGATCACTTTTGTATAGATATGGTCAGATTTTTTTTGTGAAAATATGAGCCATCACTTGGCCATTTTTGTATATTCAAGTTCTTGAATTTTGATGGAATTCAATGCAGTAATGAAACTGATAGTTTCATGAAACCACTCCAAATCAAGCAATTCAAATTTCATATATGGAAAAAATCACTAATGTGAATACAAAAATGCACAATTGATACCAACATCATCATTGCAACATGAATTTTAACCATAAATCCACTACAAAGAGATCGCCCAAATCATGCAAATAGGCACAAAAAAAAATCAACATGGAGTAGAAATCACCGAATTGCATCATAGCTGGATCCAAACCAGATTGGAAAGAACATACCTTCCAATTCCTTTACCATCTCTTCCGGAAGAGTGTGTTGCCTCTTGAACTCGGCCATATCAAAGTTCTCCCATGTGTAGAGGCCGCTCAGCAAATCCCTAAGGAAATTTGGGCTGGGCTCTTCAATTTTGCCATACACCCCATCATCAACATCCACCAAGTCAGCGCCGCCTAAAATCTCTCGGCAGCCATAGAGTGTTCGGCACAGAGACTGCTTTTGAAATGCTCTGCGACCATGCATCTTGCGCAGAGAGTTAGCTCTAGGTCAAGAGAGCAAGGGACGAGCTGGGAGTATGGATCAATGCCCAAAAATGGGGACTCGATGGAGTTCTAATCGATATTGAAAGGGAGGGATGAATCATCATCGGCAAAAGTGCAAGGGACGCACAAATCGCATCTTGCTAAGAGAGGCGATACGGGTGCTGACTCACGACTCTCCATATCTGGACTAGGATTTGGGAGATCAGTGAAAATCGAAGTTCTAGGCTCAGAGATCTAATATGTGGGTTACTTAGCATTATCGAGGCAGGTTATGAGAATGATTTCACCAAAAAATCTCCGATTTGAAGTTGGCGATAATAATCATGAATCGGGAGAAAGGGATGAAGAGAGGTCGAGAGAGGCAAGCACTTTCGAGAAATGAGGCACAATCAGAGTTAGTAGGGAGTGCTAGGGTTAGTGAGGGATTTAGAATATTATGGCCTAAATTAAATTATGGACTAAACCATTTACTTAATGGGCCCTGATTTCTTGCCTAATTTTTGCCATTTATGGAAAGGAGACTAATAAAGAGGGACAACCCAAAGACAAAATAGGGACTAATAGAGATGGACGGAGGGAGTAATTATTTTAATGTAAAATATCAGATTACATTCCAACCACATGATTCGCAAAAATGTAGGATTAAGATGGGTTCTTAGTTCTCATTATTATAGTGGCTCCCACAAGAACCCTCCCCCTCCCCTATATATATATATATATATATATATATATATATATAGAGAGAGAGAGAGAGAGAGATATAGAGAGAGATAGGGGGAATGATATGCTACTCACCTCCCGTGAGCATCATTCGTGGGCACCTATCGCCGTTTGCTCACTTAGCATAATTTTGTTTGATTTTTTCGATTGTTTTATATTCTAATACCTTAGAAATTAATATTTAAATCATTAAAACTACAAATTATACAAAAATTGACACTCGATTTTGTCATATTATTCATTTCTTGAAGTTTGATGGAAAAAATAGCAAATCGAGTCTCAATTTGTATATATTTTGTAGGTTTAATGATTTCAATATTAATTTATAAGATATTAGAATATAAAACAATCAAAAAAATCGAACAAAATAAAGCTAAAGTAAGCAAACGGCGATAGGTGCCCACGAATGGTGCTCTCTCTCTCTCTCTCTCTTCTCTCTCTCTCGATATATATATATATATATATATATATATATATATATATATATTAATTTTTTAAAAGTAAAAACTTTTGAAATTATACGGAAACCTCCATTTATACAAAATAAAACATTTACGAAAAATATTATAATCCAATTCATCCCGTGCAATTGCATGGGTTGTTATACTAGTTACTAAGATAGAGATTACCTTGGGATCAGCAAAGAAACCCATGTAATTCAGTGGCAAACTAAACGTGTCCATTTGCACAGTCGAGGCGTGAGCTCGTTAGAATCTCAGGTCCTGCATTGACGCCCAAGACTTGATGTCGCCTCATATGACCATTTCTAAAAAGTCAAAACCGGGCCGTAGAAATGATATGCCCACCTCCACTAGCGCCCCATGCCCAATCATCGATCCATGGATTGTCCCTATATAGCAGCACGAAATAATATATGATCAAACTGGCGGTCTTCAGATAATAATCGGGTGATCCTAATTGCTCAGGTTGAAATCTCTACGTAGGGTAGCACCTATAGTTCTTTTACCCTTGTATTTTCAATGGAAAAGGCTAGAAGCTGGAATCTGATTCACACGTATTTTATGTGCATGTTAAGCTTAATTAGAGTGAAATTCATGTTTAAATATGTGGAGTTTCAAGTGATATGATTAGAGTTTCACTAGTTTGCTCGCATTCACGTTTTCCTCATTTTCTCGAGTCTTGTTATGCTTTTTGCAGGAAAAATGAAGAAATTATTTGGCTAATTGAACTATTCCATTCGAAGAGGAGTTCGTTAGGAAGCCATAGCACAAAACGGATCGAGAATCGGAGTTCGGACGAAAGAGAACGAGAAAAAACAGTGAAGTTGCGCAAGAGAAGGAAAACCGGCAGGTTGACCGGCGGTTTGCCAAACCGCCGTGTCTCCTCCCTCAAACCCCGATTCTCCACCTTTTTATGCAGCATAGATGGCAATCTGGCCGTCGGTTTGCCAAACCGCCGGTTGGCCGCCCATTTCACTTAAGGACCGAGTTTGGTCCGTCCAAACTCGGTCCAACTCGTCTCCAAACTCAATTTTTGTGTATTTAACCCCTAAATCTTCCTTAATTGGTATTTTTTTACACTTGAACACTCTCTTAGAACACTAATTTAGTTTTAGACTTTCTACTTTAGTATTTTTAAGATTTGAAGAGTATTACTTTGTGGATTCAAGATTCAAGACCATATTCTTCTTCCTTATTGAATTCTCTATCTTTCTATTATGATTTCATCTATTTCTTATGGTTTAATTTCCTTAATCATGTCTAGCTAATTTCCTTTGTGATTCCAATTATATGTAGATTATGATTAGGTGATGGTTTAGGCTTTAATTGTGAATTTACCTTCTAAATTCATGTTCATTTCTCTTGGGGCTATGTTTTATTATGTAATTATGCTTGATCACCATAGTTGCATATCAAGTGTTTGATCTAATATTTAGGAGGTTTATATTAGATGCTAGAAAACAAGAGATTTGCATGCTAGAGATAGTAGGGCTAAAGAACTCAATGTGCTATTGGGAGTTAATGAATTGCTTGATATCTTAGTAGGAATTAGGCCTTTTATTAATCTACTTGATTTCATTACAATGAGAGTTGAGTGAATCATAGTTAGGAGGTTTCCCACATGAAGTTAGATTAAAATAGTTAGTTCAAGTTAGATTTCTAATCGCCCATCACTTAAGCCTAATCGAAGTATAGTTGGAGTCACATTCATTCTATATTGAGTTTCTATCGTTTGATACGTGTTGCTTGTTTAGTTAAATTTTAAGTTTGTTAATTACTTTCCTTTTTCCTTAGTTAATCAAAAACACAAAAACATATTAGTTGGTAGCTTGGATAGTGATTAGATAGCTAGATTACTAGTTGAAATTCTCATGCCATAGCATTCCTTGTGGATTCAACTCGATTATACTAAATCGATTATCATTGCATCTTTCTACCCTAAAAAGTAGAGCGATCAATTTTTGGTGTCGTTGCCGGGGAATGTCTAGTTTGAATTTGAATAGTTGATTTGGTTATTAAGTTGCTAATTTAAGGATTTGTTTCTTTTAATTTTTGTTTTGTAGGTGTATGCTCACTAGAGCAAAGAAGGGCACACCTCTACCTTTGAATTTAGAAGTTGAAAAGCAACACAAGAGGGATAATCGAGCTAAGAGGCAAGAGATGGTGGCAAACAATCAAGAGCTTGAGGTTCTTAGGAAGGAATTGGTAGACTATGCGAGCTTGGAGAGACGAGCAAGAAAGAAGGGCTAAAGAGCTCAACAACCTCCTCTTAATCAAATGTTCGAATCTCCAACGGATCAATTTCAAGGAGGAGCATGGGGACGTCGTGTTAATGCAACAATTTTGAGATAAGGACCGGCCTTATCCAAATGGTCCAATCGGAATAATTTGGTGGAAGGCCAAATGAGGACCCTAATGCTCATTTGAGCACTTTCTTGGAGATTAGTGATACGGTTAAGCATAATGGAGTGCCGGGAGATGCTATAAGCATGAAGCTCTTCAACTTTTCTTTGAGGGATCGAGCCAAAGAGTGGTTTAAGAACCTAGATAAGAGCGAGATCACTACATGGGAGATGTTATGCAAAGCATTCCTTGCAAGTACTTTCCACCTTCAAAGGCCCAAAAGCTTATTTCAAAAATTTCTCACTTTTCCCAACATGGTGATGAGTCATTATTTGAGGCTTGGGAAAGGTATAGGGACTTGCTACACAAGTTCCCTCAACATTGCTTTAGCGAGGCGCAATAAATTATGAATTTCTATAGTGGTCTCGCTCCCCACACAAGGAGCATAGTTGATGCAACTTCCGGTGGTTTTCTTGTGAACCGGAATGCTAAAGAAGCTTTGAGGATCATAGAGGAGATGGCGGCCAATAGTTATCAATGGCCAATGGAAAGGGGCCCTACGAAGAAGGTGAACTCGATTCTTGAAGATGCAAGATACGATGACTTGGCTACTCAATACACCATTCTCAAGAGGGAATTTGAAGAGGAAAGAAGATCCAAGAAGGAGGTCAAGAGTGTTCAAACTCAAGAGAGCATGGAGTTCAATGGAAGTGAAGACGTGAGATATGTCAATCAAGAGCCTGATGGCAATTACAACAAGCAAGGATTTCTAGGACACCAAGGGGGATTCCAAGGGAATCAATAAATTGGATACTCTTATGGCAATCAAGGTGGTAACCCTTCTTACCACCCTAACACTAGGAATCCTCTCAATCCCTCTTATGTAAATCCTAGCAATCTTCAAGTTCCACATTCCGGATTCTCCTTTTCTCAAGGGATAATTGAGGAACCTAAGAAGACATCCCCTTCTATTGAGCAAATCGTGCAACAAATGGCCACTCAACAAAGCTCATTTATAGCTCAAACCGGCCAAAAGATGAATGCATTGGAGAATTTGGTGACAACTCTTGCTAAGCAAGTAATGACGCTTGAAGCACAAGTAAAGCAAATAGCTAACCAAGTGAATTCTCTACAAAAGTCCGGAGAAGCTTCTAACAAAGCTCAAGTGAATCTGAAGCAACAATGCAGCGCCATTCATGTGGTGAGTGAAGTTTCTTCGACACCTTCACATACACCTTGTGGGAAATCTCCGAATTTTGCTAAGTGCAATCTTGTGGAATTTGATGAGTCCAATCCAAGAATCATAGATCTTTGTCTAATTATTTCATCTATAGAAGGTTGGAAAAAATGGGACATTCATGATTACTATTCAAGAATGAGGATTTTCAAGGCAATTCCCTTTGATGAGCGTGTTGATAAGCTAAAAGATCTACAAAGAAGGAAGGATGCTTATGAAGCTTCAAAGTTGAGGAGTAAACTTGGTGCTTAAGAACCTATAGAGAAGGAGAGAGTTCACAAGAAGAATCAAAAAGGTACTCCTTCTACTCCATCTCCTAAAGTTTCTCAAGAGCATGTTGAGTTGAATAGCATGGATAGTCTAGCATCTCCCTTTGAGTCGATTGATGAAGATATGCATGAGAGGAAGGGTGATATGTTGGATGCTTTTAAGAAATTGGATATTAATACTCATTTCATTGACTTGTTGAGTAGTATGCCAAATTTTGAGAAGTTCTTGGAGGATGTGGTTCATAGGAAGCTGAAGTTGGATGATTTAGAAACCATTGTATTGTCGGAAGAATGTAGTGCTCATTTACAAGAGAAGATTCCGAACAAAGAAGGGGACCTCGGAAAATTCACAATACCTTGTGAGATTGGTGGTTGGAGGTAGCAAAACTTTATGTGATTTAGGCTTAAGTGTGAATTTGATGCCCGTTTCCGTATACAATCGTTTGAGGATTGGTAAATTTAAATCTACTTCAATGTCACTTCAAATGGCAGACCGCTCAATCACACATCCAAGAGGGATTGTAGAAGATGTGCTTATCAAGGTTGAGAAGTTCATTTTCCCGGTGGATTTCGTTATCCTTGATATGCCGGAGGACCAGAATACTCCACTCATCCTTGGACAGTCATTTCTTGCAATAAGTCGAGCTTTAGTTGATGTTCTTGGAGGAAGTCTTATCCTTCGAGTAAATGAAGAAAAGGAGACATTTTATATGTCGAATGGATCAATCGAAGGTGAAAAGCCGAACAAGGTTGGAGTGGAAAGTGAGAAGTCGATGCTTGATCGAGGAGGGACTTCATTCAAAGTCCCTTGAAAAGGCAAAGAGGTATCGTCGAGCTAACGACATTAAACTAAGCGCTCATTGGGAGCCACCCCAACAACTATCCTTTTCTTTTTCATTTTAGTTAGTTTCTTTAGTTTGAATTTAGTTTTTGTTTCTTATTTTTGATTTAGTTATTTTTCCTAATTTTTCCCTATTTCTATGCTAATACTTCCTATTTTTAAGTTCATTTCTAATTCACAAGTTTCATGTATTCCATTGTCAATGCACGAGGTCGAATTGTGATTGGAACGAGTGAATGAGGAAGAGAATCAAACCGATCAAGCAAGCAAAGGATTGAACGGCTTTCTAAACCACCGTCAACATAGCTATGGACCTTTGTAAGTGTAATTTAAATTTCTTATTATTCTTCCCTCGAAACTCATTTTAGACTTTATGTTCTAAAATAAGTTTGGGGGAGGGGGGTAGGATAAGGAATTTAAATTACTTTACTCTTGGGTTTTCAAGTTTCTATTTGATGTGGTATCATTGTGATTTTATTGATTATATGCTTAGGCTTGCTTGATGATTGTGGTTGATTGGGGATGATTCTTGCTTGTTTAAGTTGGTTTGGTGATGAGTTTGGGTCGATGAACTTAATTGATGAAAATCCCTTCTTTGGTTGTTTGTTTTGTTTGTTTGAAGTTTAATTGGAGCTTGCATGGAGAATCTTTGGTGTGGATTTTGTTGCTTGATTTGGTCTTGAGTGCGAAATTTTTGAAAAATTGAAAAGTTTTTTAGTTGAATAGTGAATGAATGCTTGCATGCTTGAGTGCGAAAGCACGTGTTTGTCATTCCCATGTGCATAAGAGAGAGATGCCTATGAAGATATATGGAAAATGTGAAAGTGTTTTGAATTTCAGAAGCATTATTGAGCATATCTCTTTATCAAGTTGCATGAGTTGTTGGTGAAGAATGAAACTTGATTGTTGAGCATTGAAATTAACTAGTGAGGACTTGAGCCATGACTATGCATTGCATAGAGTTAAATGTTCCTTGTTAAGAGTTATCATGCATGCTTCTTTATTTCTAGAACTTGCCTCGGTTCTTATTCGAGATTGCTCTATTTGTGCATGGAATTAGGAGATGATCTTAGGCCATCTTTTCATAAACCCTTTTTCCCAAACACTTACCTATCTTTCATTACCCTTGTGGTCCCCATTTGAGCCTTATTAAGCCTTTCATTCAAAAACCGGAGGATTGTGGGGTAAAGGATGGTTAAGGGAATCTTGGGAAAGTTGAAGATTTGTTGATAATGATGGATGAAATGGAAAGTTTTTGGGAATTATTTTGTCTTGAAAGAATGATCCTATAAGCTCGTGTTTAGAAAATGAAAAATTAAGAACAAAGTTCTTATAAAAAAAAAGAGAAGAGAGTTGATGAATAAAGAGCATAAAGGAGTAGTTCTTATCTTATGATGAGTGTTAGTAAAAGCTTGAGGTTTCATTGGAAAAATGAGGTTGGATAAGGTGGAAGATGAAAGAATTTATGCTTAGAGGAGAGAAGATATAAGGTGAAAGTACTTAGATGAGAATTTGAGTCACTTAACCTAAAATTCCCTACCTTAACCAATGTCCCGACATTACAAGCTTAATAAAGTCCTTTTTGATCTTAGTTCTATGCACATGCTTAAGCGGTGGAGATGGTAGATAAGAGGCAAGCTTATGGTGAATGAATTGCATTGCATTGATTTGTTGAGTGATAACCCTTATGCACTCGAGTGTTGAGTGATACACTTCCCGTGAGGTTCGTTTGCTTGATAATTGAGGGAAGTTCTTTGCTAATAATTCATGTGAAGAGGTAGGGAGTGTGTTTGATATACTTTGAAAATTCGGAAAATGTTTTTGGTAAGAAATTATGAGGTATTGATGAACTCGAAATGCACATCTCATACGTGTTAAGTGATTTGATTGTTCGTTTCATTGTTCGGGACGAACAATGGCTTAAGTTTGGGAGAGTGATTAACACGTATTTTATGTGCATATTAAGCTTAATTACAGTGAAATTCATGTTTAAATATGTGGAGTTTCAAGTGATATGACTAGAGTTTCACTAGTTTGCTCGCATTCATGTTTTCCTCATTTTCTCGAGTCTTGATATGCTTTTTGCAGCAAAAAATAAAGAACTTATTTGGCCAATTGAACTATTCTATGTCGAAGAGGAGTTCGTTAGGAAGCTATAACAAAAATTGGATCGAGAATCGAGTTCAGACGAGAGAGAACGAGCGAAAACTGGTAAAGTTGCGCAAAAGAAGGAAAACCGGCAGGTTGGCCGGCGGTTTGCCAAATTGCCGTGTCTCCTCCCTCAAACCGCTGGTTCTCCACCTTTTTATGCAGCATAGATGGCAGTCTGGCCGGTAGTTTGCTAGACCGCCGGTTCCCCTTCTCCCAGACCGCCGGTTGGCCGCCTATTTCACTTAAGGACCGAGTTTGGTCCGTCCAAGCTCGGTCCAACTCGTCTCCAAACCTAATTTTTGTGTATTTAACCCCTAAATATTCCTCAATTGGGTATTTTTTTACACTTGAACACTCTCTTAGAACACTAATTTAGTTTTAGACTTTCTACTTTAGTATTTTTAAGATTTGAAGAGTATTACTTTGTGGATTCAAGATTCAAGACCATATTCTTCTTCCTTATTGAATTCTCTATCTTTCTATTATGATTTCATCTATTTCTTATGGTTTAATTTCCTTAATCATGTCTAGCTAATTTCCTTTATGATTCCAATTATATGTAGATTATGATTAGGTGATGGGTTTAGGCTTTAATTGTGAATTTACCTTCTAATTTCATGTTTATTTCTCTTGGGGCTATGTTTTATTATGTAATTATGCTTGATCACCATAGTTGCATATCAAGTGTTTGATCTAATGCTTAGGAGGCTTAGATTAGATGCTAGGAAATAAGAGATTTGCATGCTAGAGATAGTAGGGCTAAAGAACTCAATGTGCTATTGGAAGTTAATGAATTGCTTGATATCTTAGTAGGAATTATGTCTTTCATTAATCTACTTGATTTCATTACAATGAGAGTTGAGTGAATCATAGTTAGGAGGTTTCCCATATGAAGTTAGATTAAAATGGTTAGTTCAAGTTAGAGTTCTAGTCGCCCATCACTTAAGCCTAATTGAAGTATAGTTGGAGTCACTTTCATTCTATATTGAGTTTCTATTGTTTGATACGTGTTGCTTGTTTAGTTAAATTTTAAGTTTGTTAATTACTTTCCTTTTTCCTTAGTTAATCAAAAACACAAAAACATGTTAGTTGGTAGCTTGGATAGTGATTAGATAGCTAGATTACTAGTTGAAATTCTCACGCCATAACATTCCTTGTGGATTCGACTCTATTATACTAAATCGATTATCATTACATCTTTCTACCCTAAAAAGTAGAGCGATCAGTATCTCGTGGTGGCGTTGGGATTGAATTTAAACTTCCTGAACATCAAACCAGTCATGTGGGCATAATCCAGGGTTTGAAATTGGATGTCCTTCCACAGATGTTAAAAACTTTCTTGTATTACGAGAAAGATACATATGTGAGCTCTCGTGCAAGTGGTTCGGTCAAGACATTGTCAGTGCTAGTGCGTCTCCAAACCTCAAGCAAATAGCCAAATGCAACAGCTTTAAATATATCAACTGTCACTTGTCCTCCATGGTCCATCAGTATCCTCAGTATATGTTCTGTTATCTCATCGCGGACTGATCGCCTTACTTTTGAGGGTAAGGAGAGAGCAATGATAATTGAATAGTATATTCGAGTCGAACCTCAAGGAATGCTATGGCGTAGGAATTTCAACTAGTAATCCGATTATCTAATTACTATCCAACCTACCAAATAACATGATTTTGGGTTTTTCCTTTCAATGATCAAATAAACTAAATAATAATGAAAAGTAAGCAACTAGATAGCAACAACTAATAACAAGCGATTAAAATTCAATAGGGAAGAGTTTGGTTCCAAATATAATCCAATAATCACTAGAAGCCTAGGTTTAAGGATTTGCATGGATTAGCCATTTTAATCTAATTCATGTGGGAGTTCTATATATAGTAAACATCAATTCTTCTCTCGAGACAATCAATATTAGTAGATTAACCTATGACATCTATCTCCGCTAGGTCTCAAGATGCATAAATTAACTCCAAATAGCTCAATTAATTATCTAGAAGCTCCTACTGGCAAGAATTACTAATATAGTGTGATTTGATGCCAAGTGTTATGAATTAAAGCCTCCTAAGCATTTAACCAAACACCTTGTATGCATTCAATGATGGCCAATCAATCATGCAATAATATTCAAGACCCAAACCACAAGACATATGAATTAGAACGTAAATCTAACAACAAAATCCAAAAACCTAGTTTTCTAGATCATATCTTCATATATTGGAACCAAAGGGAATTTTAGCTGGACATAATTGAAGAAATTAAACCATGAAAAATAGATGAAATCATAAGGAAAAGAAAGAGAATTAAATAAGAAAGAAGAATCTATGCTTGAATTTAAATTCCATCAAGTGTAGCTCAAGCAATCATGAAAATACTAAAGAGGAAAGTATAAAATCTAATTAGGGTTCTTAGAATGTAAAAATATGAAAAGATACATCAAAAAGGGATGAATTTGGGGATAAATACATTAAAAATCAGATTTGGGTCGAGTTGGAGTGAATCGGTGCGAGTTGGGACGAGTTCGGGCGAGTTTGGGCGAGCCAAACTCGCCCTTAAGTTGAATTCTCACGCAACCGGCGGCCTAGGCCGAACCACCGGCAGCCTGGTGGGCTGCCGGTCCAGGTCGCCAGACTCTCTGTGGTCCACGGCGGTCCAGGGGTCGCCTGACCGGCGGTCTGGTGGCCTGCCGGTCTGGGCCGCCGGTCAAGCGCCTCTTGACCGGTCAACTTCGTCTCCTTGCGCAACTTTTCCGTTTTCACTCGTTCTCTCTCGTCCGAACTCCGATTTGCGAACCGCTTTTTGCTACGGACTCCTAACGAACTCCTCTTCGACATGGAATGATCAAATTGGCCAAATGAGTTCTTCATTATCCTGCAAAAAGATGTGAAAAGACTCGAGAGAACGAGGAAAACATAAACAAAGTTAAACTTGTGAAACCCTAACTCTATAACTTGAAGTTCCACATTTTTAAACACAAGTTTCACTCTAATTAGGCTTGATTCTTCCTCGTTTCCGGCTTTCAACCCTTAGCCACATGAATGCTCTCCAATTCTTACAAAACTAGATTGAAAACCGAGAGAAAACGAGAGAAATGTAAAGTATGCTATAAGTATAAAAACTCTAGCATTTCTACCATTTAAGCACCTAAATTGAGACTCAATCACATGAAAAATACACTCAACATGCACATAAAATACGTGTTAATCACTCCCCCAAACTTAAGCCATTGTTCATCCCGAAAAATGAAACGAATAATCAAAACACTTAACATGTATGGGATGTGCATTTTGAGTTCCTTGATGCCTCATATCACCTCAAAAATCATTTTTGTTGGAAATTCTCAAGTCAAGCCAAACATTCATAAGGTCAATCATTATCCTAACTTAGAACTCAATCACTCAAGCACATTCAACTCTAGACCTCACAAGAAGTGTGTATCACTCAAGCACTCATTATATAGCAAAGGTAAGCACTCCTCGAAATCATGCAAAACATAACTTTAGCCATAAGCTTGCCTATCAACTCAAGTTTCCAATACTATAATGCATGCACAAATTAGGATCAAAAAGGTCTTTCTTAAGCTTGTAATGTAGGGACATTGGTTAAGGTAGGGAATTTTTTTTGCTAAGTGACTTAAATTTTCATCTAAGTTCCTTTACCACCTTTCTTCACCTTTCTAAGTATGAATTTCTTCATCTTCCACCTTATCCAATCCCTTTTTATCAAATGAACCCAAGCTTCTACCAAACATTTAAAGAAACACTCCTTTATGCTCTTATTCTTCTCTTTTTCTTGTAAGAACTTTGTTCTTACTACTCTTTTTTTTTTTCTTTTTCTTCATAAAAACTTTGTTCTTATTCTTTTCTTTTCTAACTTTGAGCTTATAGGAGTGTTTTTTCAACTCAAAACCAATCTCAAGACCCTTCACCATCACCCATCATTTTTCATGAATTTTCAACTTTCACCAAGGTTCTCTTAACCATCTTCACCCCCTATCATCCGGTTCAAGAAGAAAAGGCTCTATTCAAGGCTAAAAATGGGACGACAATGGTAATGAAAGATAGGTTAGTGTTTAGGGAAAATGAGCTATGCAATGATGGCCTAAGATCATCTCCTAATTATACACACAAGTAGTACTTCTAACAAGAGTATCAAGGCAAGTTCTAGTAAAGAGAATACAATGCAAGATCAAGCTCTCAAGAAAGGATATTAACTATGTAAAATGCATAGTTTAAGGCTCAAAATCCTCTCAAGCTTTTTGCCTAGAGTCTAAGTGCCTAAGATCAATCCTTCCAAGCTATTCAAGTGAAATAACCCTAATCATGCTTGACTCAAACTTGAGAAATTTCAAAAAAATATCACCATTTTAGCATCAATCATTGGCATCTCACCCCAAAAGCAATTGAGAGATTAAACACGTTCTTTCACATTCACACATGCAAGCATTCATTCATTATTCAACTTAAAAACTTTTCAATTTTCCAAAATTTTCGCACTCAAGCTCCAATCAATCAACCAAATCATCCTCACCAAAGATTCTCCATGCAAGCTCCAATAAAACTTCAAACAACAAAACAAACAACCAAAGAAAGAATTTCCATCAATTAAGCTCATCGACCCAAACTCCTCACCAAACCAAAACAAACAAGAATCATCCATTTAACCCCAAATCAACCATAATCATCAAGCAAGCCTAAGCATATAATCAATGAAATCATAATGATATCACATCACCTAGGAAATTGAAAAACCAAGAGTAAAGTAATTTAAATTCCTTATCCTACCCCCTCCCCCAAACTTATTTTGGAAAATAAATTCTAAAATGAGTTTGGAGGGAAGAGTAATAAGAAATTTAAATTACACTCACAAAGGTCCAAAGCTATGTTGAAGGTTGTTTTGAAAGTCATTCAATCATTTGCTTGCTTGATTGATTTGATTCTCTTCCTTCACTCGTTCCCATCATGATTCGACATCATGCATTGACAATGAAACACATGGAACTTGTGAAGTAGAAATGAACTTAAAAATAGGAAGTATTAGCATAGAGATAAGGAAAAATAAAAGCAACAAATAAATCAAAATAAGACACAAAAACCGAAAATCAACCTAAAACTAACTAAAATGAAAAAGAAGAGGATAGTTGTTGGGGTGCCTCCCAACGAGCGCTTAGTTTAACGTCGTTAGCTTGATGATACCTCATTGCCCTTTCAAGGGACTTTGAATGAAGTCCCTCCTCGATCAAACATCGACCTCTCACTTTCCTCTCCAACCTTGCTTGGCTTCTTGACCTCACTTGAACCATTTGACATATAGAATGTCTCATTTTCTTCATTTACTCGAAGAATGAGACTCCCTTCAAGCACATCAACTAAAGCTCGACTTGTTACAAGAAATGGCCGTCCAAGAATGAGTGGAGTCTCCCAATCCTCCGGCATGTCAAGGATAATGAAATCCACCGGAAAAATGAACTTCCCGACCTTGATAAGCACATCTTCTACAATCCCTCTTGGATGTGTGATTGAGCAGTCCGCCATTTGGAGTGATATTGAAGTAGGCTTGAATTTACCAATCCTCAAACGATTGTATATGGAAACGGGCATCAAATTCACACTTGAGCCTAAATCACACAAAGTTTTGCGAAACGTCCAACCGCCAATCTTACAAGGTATTGTGAATTTTCCGGGATCATTCTTCTTATTCGGAATCTTCTCTTGTAAACGAGCACTACATTCTTCCGACAACACAATGTTTTCTAGATCATCCAACTTCACCTTCCTATGAATCACATCCTCCAAGAACTTCTCATGATCCGGCATCTCACTCAACAAACCAATCAAAGAGGCATTTATATCTAGTTTCTTGAATGCATCCAACAAATCACCCTTCCTCTCATGCAAATTCTCATCAATCAACTCAAAAGGAGATGCTAGACTATCCATGCTATTCAACTCAACATGCTCTTGAGAAACTTTAGGAGTAGAAGGGGTACCTTTTTTATTCTTGTGAGCACTCTCCTTCTCTATAGGTTCTAGAGTACCAAGTTTACTCTTCACTTTTGAAGCTTCATAAGCATCCTTCCTTCTTTGTAGATCTTATCTTGAATCTCATTCTTGAATAGCAATCATGAATGTCCCATTTTGTCCAACCTTCTATAGATGGGATAATTGGACAAAGATCTTATGATTCTTGGATCGGATTCATCAATTCCACAAGGTTGCTCTTAGCAAGATTTGGAGATTTCTCACAAGGTATATGTGAAGGTGTTGAAGAAATTTCACTTACCACATGAATGGCGTTGCATTGTTGCTTCGTATTCACTTGAGCTTTGCTAGAAGCTTCTCTGGCCTTTTGTAGATAATTCACTTGGTTGGATATTTACTTCACTTGTCCTTCAAGCATCATTACTTGCTTTGCAAGAGTAGTCACCGAAGTAGCAATTGTTGACACCAAATTCTCTAATGCATTCATCTTTTAGCCGGTTTGAGCTATGAAATTTTGTTGTTGAGTAACCATTTAACCTTGATTGCTCACCAATTGTTGCATTAATTGCTCTAAAGAATGGGTATTCTTCTTAGGCTCTTCAACCATCATTTGGGAAGTAGAAAATCCGGGGAGAAACATTTGAGCATTGTTGGGATTCCCATAGGCAAGGTTAGGATGATCTCGATTGTTGGAGTTATAAGATTGGTAGCCTCCTTGTTGTACATAAGAATTCCCTCCTTGTTGCTTCCCTTGAAAACCTCCTTGAGCTTGATAATTTCCTTGGTATCCTCCTTGAGCTCCTTGAAAGCCTTCCCTATTATAGTTGTTATAGCCCCTTTGATCCACGAAGTTTACTCTCTCACTCCCATCAAAATCCACACATTCTTGAGCTTGAAAAACTTGAACTCCTTCTTTGATTTCTTCAGTTCATCAAATTCCCTCTTGAGAAGAGTGTATTTTGAAACCAACTCATCATATCTTGTATCTTCAAGGATTGAGTTCACTTTCTTTGTAGGCCCTCTCTCAATTGGCCATTGATAGCTATTGGATGTCATTTCTTCTATAATCCTCAATGCCTCATTTGCATTCCTATTCACCAAACAACCCCCGGAGGTTGCATCTACAATGCTTCTTGTGTGAGGAGAGAGACCACTATAGAAGTTGATGATTTGTTGAGCTTCGCTAAAACCGTGTTGAGGGCATTTGCGTAGCAAATCCCTATACCTATCCCATGCCTCAAATAATGGCTCATCCATTTGTTGAGAGAAGTGTGAGATTTCCGAAATGAACTTTTGAGCCTTTGATGGAGGGAAATATTTGGCAAAAAAAAATTGCATAGCTTCTCCCATGTGGTGATCTTGCTCTTGTCAAGATTCTTGAACCACTCTTTAGCTCGATCCCTCAAGGAAAAATTGAATAGCCTCATTCGTATAGCATCCTCCGGCACCGCATTGTGCTTCACCGTGTCACATATCTCCATGAATGTGCTCAAATGAGCATTGGGATCTTCATCGGGCCTACCTCCAAATTGTTCGGATTGGACCATTTGGATAAGGCCGGTCCTTATCTCGAAGTTGTTGGCGTTGACTCTTGGCCCCCATCCTCCTCCTTGGAATCGGTCCGTTGGAGCCGCAAACATTTGATTGAGATGTGGTTGTTCATTCTCTTGAGCTCTCCTTTCTTGCTCATCCTTCCATGCTCTAAAATCTTCCATTTCTTTCATAAGAGCTTCCATTGCTTGATGATTTGCTCCCATAACTTGATCTTCACTAGAATTCCTTTTTGTATGCCTTCTTTCAAAGTTTAAGATCAAAGGTTGAACAAGTCTTCCCTTGAATCTTGTGTGCATACACCTACAAAACAAAAATCAAAAGAACAAATGCTTGAATTAGTAACTCAATAACCAAATCAACTATTGAAACTCAAACTAAGCATTCCCCGGCAACGGCGCCAAAAATTGATCGCCCTACTTTTGATGGTAGGGAGAGAGCAATGATAATCGAATAGTATATTCGAGTCAAACCTCAAGGAATGCTATGGCGTAGGAATTTCAACTAGTAATCCGATTATCTAACTACTATCCAAGCTACCAAATAACATGATTTTGGATTTTTCCTTTCAATGATCAAATAAACTAAATACCAATGAAAAGTAAGCAACTAGATAGCAACAACTAATAACAAGCGATTAAAAATCAATAGGGAAGAGTTTGGTTCCAAATATAATCCAATAATCACTAGAAGCCTAGGTTTAAGGATTTGCATGGATTAGCCATTTTAATCTAATTCATATGGGAGTTCTATATATAGTAAACATCAATTCTTCTCTCGAAGCAATCAATATTAGTGGATTAACCTATGACATCTATCTCCGCTAGGTCTCAAGATGCATGGATTAACTCCAAATAGCTCAATTAATTATCTAGAAGCTCATACTAGCAAGAATTACTAATATGGTGTGATTTGATGCCAAGTGTTATGAATTAAAGTCCCCTAAACATTTAACCAAACACCTTGTATGCACTCAATGATGGCCAATCAATCATGCAATAATATTCAAGACCCAAACCACAAGACATATGAATTAGAAGGTAAATCTAACAACAAAATCCAAAAACCTAGTTTTCTAGATCATATCTTCATATATTGGAACCAAAGAGAATTTTAGCTAGACATAATTGAAGAAATTAAACCATGAAAAATAGATGAAATCATAAGGAAAAGAAAGAGAATTAAATAAGAAAGAAGAATCTATGCTTGAATTTAAATTCCATCAAGTGTAGCTCAAGCAATCATGAAAATACTAAAGAGGAAAGTATAAAATCTAATTAGGGTTCTTGGAATGTAAAAGTATGAAAAGATACATCAAAAAGGGAAGAAGTTGGCGTTAAATACATTAAAAATCAGATTTGGGTCGAGTTGGAGTGAATCAGTGCGAGTTGGGACGAGTTCGGGCGAGTTTGGGCGAGCCAAACTCGCCCTTAAGTTGAATTCTCATGCAACCGGCGGCCTAGGCTGAACCACCGGTGGCCTGGTGGGCTGCTGGTCCAGGTCGCCGGACTCTTTGTGGTCCATGGCGGTCCAGGGGTCGCCTGACCGGCAGTCTGGTGGCCTGCCGGTCTGGGCCGCCGGTCAAGCGCCTCTTGACCGGTCAACTTCGTCTCCTTGCGCGACTTTTCCGTTTTTGCTCGTTCTCTCTCGTCCGAACTCTGATTTACGAACCGCTTTTTGCTACGGACTCCTAACGAACTCCTCTTTGACATGGAATGATCAAATTGGTCAAATGAGTTCTTCATCATCCTGAAAAAAGACGTGAAAAGACTCGAGAGAACGAGGAAAACATAAACAAGTTAAACTTGTGATACCCTAACTCTATAACTTGAAGTTCCACATTTTTAAACACAAGTTTCACTCTAATTAGGCTCGGTCCTTCCTCGTTCCTGGCCTTCAACCCTTAGCCACATGAATGCTCTCCAATTCTTACAAAAATAGATTGAAAACCGAGAGAAAACGAGAGAAATGTAAAGTATGCTATAAGTATAAAAACTCTAGCATTACTACCATTTAAGCACCTAAATCGAGACTCAATCACATGCAAAATACACTCAACATGCACATAAAATATGTGTTAATCACGGACGTAGAGGTAAATTTTAGCCATATAACCTTGCATATTAGGCATCATCCATTGGTACTTAGGAGGCTGCAAACAAATCGTGAAATATATAAATTAGAATATAAAAAAATAAAGAAAAAGAAAAAGAAAAAAAATGATATTATAACCTTGTACTGTAAGTCTGTAATACGGTCAGAATGAATCTCAACCATGTGTAGAGACACGGTTGGAATAAGCCTTCTCAACCGTGTCACAGCACGGTTGAAGAACCAACATCAACCGTATCTCTAGCACGTTTGATGCTGAAAAAACAA
This sequence comes from Mentha longifolia, assembly GCA_001642375.2. Lineage (NCBI taxonomy): Eukaryota > Viridiplantae > Streptophyta > Magnoliopsida > Lamiales > Lamiaceae > Mentha > Mentha longifolia. The sequence continues at coordinate 25,697,005 of CM038111.1, read as the reverse complement.
TCTCAAATGTGTTATTAGCACGGTTGAATCATCAATTGAATGTTCAAACACAGTTGCCCTAACTCAGTTGAATATTCTAACTAACACGGTTGAGATTCAAATGTGTAAATCCTCAACTGTGTTAGAGACACGGTCGAGAAATTGTTACAACCGTGTCACTAAAATCAACTACAATTTCCAAATTTTAAATCTTCAAGTTAAACACCTAAAACACATTAAATCTACAACTTTACATGCTCTTAAACATCAAATGGCCAAGAATTTATCAAAACAATGCAACATTATATTCAGAATGCGATATAAACTGAAAAAAATAAAAAATAAAAATCCAACTTACCGGACAAGGTACGCGGTCGGAAATTGAGGAAGACGTCTCACCGGATCGTCGTCGGACTCGGTGATGCTTCGACCTCGACCCATAGCCGAAACTTTGCCTTCGTCGTTGGACACGGGTGTTTAAGGTGTGGACATGTGCAGCCGTGTGGGGAGAGAGAGAGAGAGTGAGTGAATTTTTTTTCAAATGTTGAAAGTGACGGCACAAGTTAGAGAGAGAGATAGAGAAGAGAGAGAAAATAATTTATGTTTATGTCTTTTATATGTTTCCTTTGTAGTATTTCTTTTGTAGACCATCATCAAGGGTAGTGTAGTTTTTTCAATACAAAGTGTTATAATACTAAACTATAGAGTATATATAAAAACATACATACTTATCCAAAGTGGTTATTTATAGGGTGGTCTAGTTTTTCTACCTTTTTAAAACACATAATATAAAAAATACTCTTTTAAAACTCATAATGTAAAAATTGTCCCTTTCTTAATTAAATAAGGGCGTGGGCCCACACTGAATTCACACACACCCATGAGTCCTCCCTTGGAACTCGGGAAAGCCCGGTCATTGTCGGGATAGTGTTTTTTATTTTTTTATTTTATGCGTTTGTTTTTTTATTTATTTATTATTTTTTGTTTTTTTCCTTTTGTATATTATTCTCCACCCCCCACTCCTTCCATATAAGCCTAGCCGGGGCCGAAGCATACCAATACACCCATTGATGAGACGGGATTTAGCATTGAAGAGACCAATCGGGACTTGCAGCTCGGAGGAGCAGTGACGAGGTCGAGAGCCAAGAAGCTGCAAGGTTATTTGCAATGCTACATTTCGAAGAGATTGGCAAATGATGGAGTCGAATTTCATCAATACAAGTTGGTGAATTTAACAAGTGTTGAAGATGAAGATTTGGGCGTCCATCATTGAAGAAAAGGAAGACAAGTCCAAGAAAACAAAGTTTCTTATATTTTATTTGGGCTTAAAAACTTTATATTTATTTTTAATTTAGTTTAGTCCAATTATCACAACATGTTTAGGTGATTAATTGGCCTAGTTATATTTAATTAAGGAGTCCGAAATTATCAAGCCCAAGTCTTGCTAATTTCGAAAACCTACCTAGCTTAGGCATTAGATTAGTATTTATGTTAATTTTCGTTCATACTTTGAAACAGACATCTTTGAATCAGAAATCTTATTGATCGATTTGTCTCCATCGTGCTTTGGTTCACGATTTTTCACTTTCGTTCTTGGTAGAGTTTGATTGTTGGCGACTTCAAGCTTGAATTCAATCGACTCGTTCGTGATATCTCGTAGTATCCGGGTTAGTCGAGCCACAAGATTGCTTGTCAAACGCGTTTCGTATCCTTGTAGATTCGGGGTTCGTTTCTGGTAATTTCTATCCTTGTTTATTTTTGAGTTTTTCGTTCATCCATTGTTTATTCCTTCGTTCTCATCCCTTCATCATCATACCCATCGTCCCTACCACCATCAGATCCCTGAAAACCCGTAGTTTAATTCTAGATCCGTTTTTGAAACCTTAGTTCTGTCCCGAAACTGACCACCGTGCCAAATCAAAAAAATACTCATGCGTTTTCGCTGAATTTTGGATATGTTCTTCATAACCCTAAGTTGTAACTCGTGTTAAAATTTGAGCTTAATCGGAATTGAATTGCTTAGGTTTCTGTCGACGCCTATTCAGTGTAATTTGGGTAGAAATTCAGGTTCCCTGTCATTCGATTTTTTCATAGTTATATTTGGATTGAATCTTTCGTGTCTGACGTTGTTCGATTCTCAGCTTCCGCGTATTGTGATCGCATCACCCATACTCTATTTATCTTCTTATTATTCTATGTATATTGATTCAAAAGAAGAAGCAACCCTTTTAGTTTTTCTTGTGCCTATCTTTCTTTTTCTAATTCCCTTCTCCGATAAACAAAAAAAAAAATTCTATGCTATTTTCTTCTTCCAAATAATCTACTCAACACTCCATCCTAAATAATTTTCTACCAATTCCGGCAACCACACAAGGATGGCGTCACAATACGTAATCGAAAACGACCACTTTGTCTTGCCGGAAAATAAATCGGGGATCTCCGTCGAAGTAATTGTAACGCCCCGTATTTTCCTATCCACTTTAGAAGTAATTAGAGAAAATTATCCGCTCTTAGTGATTTAATATCACTTTTGTATAATGGAATTATCTAGAAGAAATTCTTTGATGAATCGAGTAGCCACTTGATTATCAACAATTATTAGTTAACTATCCATTAATCGAGTAAATATTTGATTTCAACATTCTACCTAAAGTAGCTAATTATAACTTCAATTATTTAGCAGGATAAATCGATTCTAGTACCTCGATTAAGTTATTCTCGAATTTATTAATATTCATTATTAACGGAGTAAACCACCTTCAATTGGGCCAAACCATTAGCATATTGATTATGGACCAAGGTAAGCCCATGGAATATATGTATATATAATATTGAGCCGAGCCCAATATTAAAGAAGGATGAACATTCAAATTCATTTCTATAAATTTGAAAGAAGTCAATGACCGAAAGTCATACAAGGCACAATAAAGTTGCATATTCAAGATAATAAATAATTTATAAACATTACATACTACTTCTTAAGTCAACAAAGGTGTGCTAGTCACCATTAATAAATCACAAGGAATACACGATTTCTAAGTCAAAGAGGAATGGAACACACAATCTCTTTTCCTCTGTAGCAAAACAGCTACCAACATAGCTGCACACTTGAACCCCAAAAACCTGCAAAAAAAGATAAGACAAATAAGTCAAGAGAGAAGAAGATTTGGTGGGATTTTGGTTAGAAAGTTCAATCATAGCAAAGACCTAAGAGCCTAGTACAAGGACTGCCACCACCATTAATATACATCCCTAACTGCAGCCATCATACTTCAAAAACACATAGAGGAAAACAAAGAAGGGAGAAAAGAGACAGAGAAATGCAAGTTGGGGCTGCAGAAGCTAAGGGGGAGGAGAGCTGAAACTGCAGCAGCTAAAGAGGAAGGAGAAGAGTGGAACTCGTCTTTCTCAAGCCACACAAGCTACCTAAACCTTTTTCTTTCATCAAGGTATCAACCCTTAAACATCACCTCAAGATATAAGCATGCCTTTTCTTTTTCTTTCTTCCAATGAGTACTAAGACCAAAGATATTAATTAGAACAACAAACTTAAGCAAGGAAACTATTAAGAGCTAGAAGCTTGAAACTAAAATCTATTGCGTAAAATTCCAAAACACTAAAGCATGATATATCCATATTAACTACCTCGATGTTGCTGCTGTCGTGGCCCTGCTATCCTCTGATCGCCATGGGTCCGGGCTCACACGTATCACTATCACCCAGATCCGTCTTCTGATCAGAGAGTTACAGGTTAGGATCTCTCACATTCATCGGGAGGGCAATCGCCCGGCCGATTTCATGGCACGCCTCGGTCATCGGCTTCAGACGATGATCACATTCGATGCCAGCTCAGCCCCGAGGCTTTTTTTGTCCCTGGTTAGGATGGACCAGCTTAGTTATCCTAATTTCAGGCTGCACAGTTAGATGTTAGTGCATATTTTTTGTCGAGCTCCATTCTTTATCATTAGCTCGTTTGTATATATGCCCCTTTGAGTGAGCTTTTTTTTTAGATTTTCAGGTTGTAGTTTGGAGGATGAGCACTTTTGGTTCACCCTCACCATAAACTATGTTCTTCCCCCCGTAAGGGGTTGATTATATATATATATATATGATGTTTCTTAAAAAAAAAAATGAAAATAATACTACTATATTTCAGTTCATCAGATGAAAAAAAAAAAAAAAAAAAAAAGCATGAGGCTACGACGTCAAGTATAGCATGCTTCCTATTATTAAGCGAAGAACTAGAGGCTGGTAATGATTTCAAGAATCAAAAACAGATTTCCTAAAACTAGCTAATGGCAAGGAAAATAAGGTATAATTCTTTAATTTAAGAAACAGAACCTAAGGATTCAGTTCCTAAGCTCTACAACAACAATAGCACATCCTAAGCTTAATCAAAGCAGAACACGGAAAATAATTATTAAACTTTTCTACCACTAAAGCAAGAGCAGAATTCAGAGCTAGAACAAGTATCTAAGCTATCTCTATAATAATAAAAGAATCAGAGATAGAAAAATAGAGAGATAAGACGAGGAAGATATATATTGAACGAGGGAAGGAACCCCTACGTCGATTTCAGAACTGCAACAGTCGGCGGCTAGGGAGCTGCAGCAGCGACGTTGGTGGCTAAGGAACAGCAGACGACGACGACTCTGGAAGAACCCTTGTCGGCGTCAGACCAGCCACGGCAGGCAACAGCAACCTCCGATGGAGCTGCTGCAGAAACCGTGCTAGAGACCTGCACAGAAGAGATAAAATCATAGCTAAATAAATAAATAACAATAAAATCATAATAAACAATATAGAAGGAGAAGGGAGGAAGTTTGGACGGCATCACCACCGGAGAACGGTGAGATCGACAACGTTTCAGCGGCAGCGAATCTCCAGAGCAGCGACGGCCATGGCGGAACACGGCAATGGCGGAGCGGCGGCGAACCCCAGCAGCAGCAGCAGCCTCGCCTACGCAGCCCCAGCAGTGGCAAACCTCTAAGCGGCAGCGACGAAGCATGGAAGAAAAGAAGAGGCGAGAAAGAAAAGAAGAAGAGGGAAAGAAAGAAAGAAGGACAGACGAAGAAGAGAAAGAGAGGGAAGGAATACAGGTGCCAGAGCCGCGTCGTCGGCAAGAGGAGGACGCCGGAAGAGAATCTGCAGAGGGAGAATCGAGAATAGAGGCCGAGAGGAAGCAGATCGCAGAAGAGGGGGAAGAGAGATCAGATCGAGAAATGAGAGAGAGAGAGAGAGAGAGAGAGAGGGATTGGGGCTACTTTAGTCCAACCGGGTTGCAGATTCGGGTCCGGGTCGAGAGCATGTGGGCCGGATCATAGAAGACGGGCTGGACTGAGCATTGGGCCGAGATTAGTTCTCAAATGGGCTGCCTTTATTAATTCCAGATTGAGCCATTAACTATTTAATTTATTTATTAATTACCCAACCCTAATTAATTATGTGGTTCAAGAACTACTAATTAAAATATTACTACACCCACAATAAATAATTTTAGAGATTAATAATTCTCGAGTGAATTATTTTACGAGCTTAAAGAATTTACTTATAGAAATAAGTTATTAACCAAGTTTCAGTATTTAAAATTTATTGATTAAACTAATCAATTATACAATTAAATTAATTCCTCTCTAAGAATAAATCAAGTAGTGATTTATTAATAAATTTTCTATATAAACCGTTCATATAACGGAAGTAGTAAATCGAGCTTAGATAGCAGTGACAACATCACTGGAGTTAAGAATGATATTCGAGGAAACATAAGACTAGAATTACTTTCAATAAGTTTTGATGATCAAACGAGAAACTTATTTCATTTTCTAAACAAAGGTCGAGCGAAGAAGGAGCAGTAGCCAAGAAGACGTAGAAGTTCAGTAACATCTAAGAGAAACAAACGAGGTGGGTTTTCTCTAAAACAAAGCGTGTTTTATTAGATGAATATAACTCTTTAAAATATTGTCATGCCATAAAATGTTTTGATTTTTGTATGATATCTATCTGTTATTGGTAAGGCCAATATTACTTAATCGAATTCGGGTCCTTGTATGACGAGCTATTATACTTGGACTAGTGTACACCAGTGATCGTATCATCCAGAGTGACGACCGATCAAGTGACGAGTAAGGTGGCCACCTTCTCGGGCACAACAACTCAGATATGGTGGATTACCAAAGAACTTAGTCTGTGCAGACGCTTTTGAGATAGCAAATGATTTTAGTGAACATAGACTTTTAAGCAAAACCCTATGTTTCACTGTATGAATGGCTGATAATAAAATTAGTTTTGGGCATGTGTTCACTGAGTACATTCGTATTCAGCCCTGTACATTATTTTCGATGTGCAGGTTGAAGTGGAGTGACCAGCGGAGCTTTTGTCAAATTAGCAATTAGCAGTTGTTGAATTTTCTTAGTAATACATGTCTTCATACATGTATTTATAACTACGTTTCCGCTGTGTACACTCTGATGTTTCAAACCCTATTCGACTTGGTCGTATTCTAAGTTAGAATCATGATAAACAATATTGTACTTTATCAGTTTATCTAGTAGTTGAAGTTTGTTTCATGAGTCCAAATTCTAGAGATATTCCATCTTTTCATCTGTTGTTTAATATTTATAATTATAGTCACGAATTTACCAAGTTTAGCTATCGATTAGCAAAGTGCGGTCGTGACAGTAATACCACGACGAATATCGGTATGTTTTCCGGCGAATGTAGTATTAATTTTTTGTTATGTATTTAAATTGTATTATTTGTTATGATTTAATTAGAAATTAATTCGTTTATTGATTTTTGTTTGAAATTAATTGATTATTATTTTGTTTAAATTAATTTCCTTATGTGATTTAATTCAAAATTATTAGAAATTTGTAATGTTTGTAATGTTAAAATTTATATTTAGGTTCAGAAAAAAAAAAAAAAAATTAGGCATAGCCGGCCGGTCAATCGGACGCCGGGAAACCGCCGTCCGGTCGTATATTCCGGTCGCCGGAAAAATCACTTTTCCGGCAATCAGAATGACCGGCCGGCTATGCCCGAAAATTGCCCTATTTTTTCTTAGTATGTATAATTAATCACATGTTTTTTATAATTTTATTAAGTCGTTAATTAATTTTTGTTTGAAATTAATTGATTATTATTTTGTTTAAATTAATTCTCTTATGTGATTTAATTTGAAATTATTAGAAATTTGTAGTATTTGTAATGTTAAAATTTATATTTAGGTTGAGAAAAAAAAAAAAAAAATTTTGGGCATAGCCGGCCGGTCAATCGGACGCCGGGAAACCGCCGTCCGGTCGTATATTCCGCTTGCGAATCCTTTTCCGGCAACCAGAATGACCGGCCCGCTATGCCCAAAAATTGCCCGACTTCATCCAGGTATGCCCGCCAATCGTCGGTGCCCTGGCTGAAAAAATCATTTGACCCCCCGTATGCCTGTGATTGATCGAAGGTAGGGACATATGGAGAGGATGTCTCGACGTATGAAGATGATGCCCCGACATGTGAAGAGGATGCTCCGCCTTTCGTCTTCACGAATATCGTTGGTATAAAACCATTATATAATTCTCATAATTTATCGTCACTCGTCAAACGTGAAATCGCATTACGTCTGCGGTCGCTCTTCCTTATATAAAAAAGATCGAAATGGAGCCCGCCGGGTTGCAATAATGAGATATGAGGAATCTCAAGTTGTAAATTGTTATCCCATAAGATACTGATAATGGGATATTGACATCATCGCCGCCTTCATAACCAGAATCATCCCAGATACCCCCGTATTTAACATTGACGTAGATCTCAGTCATCTGTAGTCAAATAATTACAACTTAATTAATAAAAATTACAAATCAATATAAAATCAATAAATTAAACACATAAATATATATTAATTTCATTAGGAACATCACAAATATAATAAACGAAATAATAAAATTACACAATACATGTGATTAATTATCCTAAGAAAAAAAAAAGAGCAATTTTCGGGAATAGCCGGCCGGTCCATCGAATGGCCGGAAAAGAGATTTTTCCGGAGACCGGAATACACGGCCCTTGGCATCCAATCGACCGGCCGGCTATGTCCTAATTTTCCTCTTTTTTTCTCAACCTAAATATAAATTTTTAAATTACAAAAACTACATATTTGTACTAAATTCGAATTAAATCACATAAAAGAATTAATTTAAACAAAATAATAATCAATTAATTTCAAACCAAAATTAATAAACGAAATAATAAAATTACAAAATACATGTGATTAATTATCCATACTAAGAAAAAAAAGAGCAATTTTCGCGCATAGCCGGCCGGTCCATCGGATGGCCGGAAAAGAGATTTTTTCGGCGACCGGAATACACGGCCGGACGGCCATTTTCCGGGCCCGATTGACCGGCCGGCTATGCCCGAATTTTCCACTTTTTTTTCTCAACCTAAATATGAATTTTAACATTACAAACACTGCAAATTTCTAATAATTTCGAATTAAATCACATAATGGAATTAATTTAAACAAAATAATAATCAATTAATTTCAAACAAAAATTAATAAACGACTTAATAAAATTACAAAAAAATATGTGATTAATATCCATACTAAGAAAACGTAGGGCAATTTTCGGGCATAGCCGGCCGGTCCATCCCGTGGCCAGAAAAGTGATTTTTCCGGCCACCGGAATACGCGACCGGATGGCCGTTTTCCAGCGTCGATTGACCGGCCGGATATACCAAAAATTTTCAAATTTTTTTCTGAACCTAAATATAAATTTTAACATTACAAACACTACAAATTTCTAATAATTTTGAATTAAATCAATTAAGAGAATTAATTTTCAAAATAAATCAATTAATAAATCAAAATAGTAATCAATTAATTTTCAAAATAAATCTATATACTGATTCCTAAACATATAAATTCATTTTCATAAATACGACATGTTATGAAAATTCAATTAAATTCTAAAATATATAAACTACTTGCTAAACATATAAATTCGATATTAAACGATTACCTATATTGTTGGATAATTCGGAAACACGATGAAGCAATGTGGTTTACTTCCTCTTCCTCTTCTTCCTCTTCCTCAGCTCAGCTTTGTTTACTTCTTCTCAGAATAATTTTTTTGGTGAATTGGTTTTTTTTTTTCTTTCTGAATTCTATTTGCAATTTGCGTTGTATATATTCAGTTTTCGGTGTGGTTGGCATAGGATACCAATACTGTTTCGTTTGTGATATCAGAGATGAATTATTTGTACCAAAAAAGCATAATTGTGTCATTCACGCATGCATGCATGCATAAAGCAGAAAATTTATTAATAATACTGTTCATAATAGTAATTATAAATAAAATAAAAAATTAAGTGAGCCGTCACCTCTCACATTTATCATTCACCCATAATTGAATTGTGAGTGGTAGTTTTTAAACATAAAAGGTGGGACCCACAACATATTAAAATAATTGAAAGGGTAGTTTTTACATTATTTCATTTAAAAGGACAATTTTTACACATTCATTTTCAAATGAGTAGTTAACCATATTGTGAGTTATTTATATCCATTGTCACAAATAATTTTATATTGTGCATAAAAGAGAAGGATCCTCGTTCTGACACTACCCTCCCCTTACTTAAGAATAAGATTATGGAATACATTTGATTTGATTTGATTCCAAAAAAAAAAATAAAAATATATATATATATATATAGAGAAATGATATGCTACTCACCTCCTATATATATATAGAAAGAAAGAAGAAGAGAAATGGTATCCGTTGAGAATGAGAGCAGCAGTTGATATCGAATCCTATAAATAAACATTCGTCAAAATCTCACTCCTCATTTCAATTCTTCCTCTCCATTCCACTTTTCCCCTAAACGACCATCAAAATAATGGCGGAGCTCGTTGAAACCTACGCGTGCGTGCCGTCGACGGAGCGGGGCCGCGGCATCCTGATTTCCGGCGACCCCAAATCCAATTCAATCCTCTACTGCAATGGCCGATCCGTCATGATTCGCTACCTAGACCGCCCCCTCGATGTCAAGGTTTACGGCGAGCACATGTACCCCGCCACCGTCGCCCGCTACTCCCCCAACGGCGAGTGGATCGCCTCGGCTGACGTGTCTGGCACCGTGCGGATCTGGGGGACCCACAACGATTTCGTGCTGAAGAAGGAGTTGCGTGTCCTCTCGGGTAGGATCGACGATCTCCAGTGGTCTGCCGATGGCGAGCGCATTGTCGCCTCCGGCGACGGCAAGGGGAAGTCCTTTGTTCGCGCTTTTGTGTGAGTTTCTCTTTCTATATTGCGATGTATGTGTGTAGCGCTGGTCGTTTGAATCGGATGTTCGCATTTGAATATCTACGAACTTTATGATGGGAGATGAAAAGGTGAATAATTCAAATATAAGCTCTCGTTCTTGATGAATTAAACATTGTTTATGGAAATTCTAAGAAATTGCAACAACCACATTGAGACACTGTTGCCCTCTCAGTGTTTCTCTCTTCTCTACCACACACACACAGAGGTTGCAGATATTTAATGAGTGGAGTTATGAAAAATATCGGATACTGTTAAAGTTTTGTTGTTTATGTATGTTCTTGGAAATTATCTTTGAAAACTAGCTATCCACTGCTCTTCACCAAATATGCAATAAGTTACATTTTATAACAGAGGTTGATTGTTATTCCGTATATATTGCAAAAATGTTGGTAAGAGGCCTACCTTTCACCCGTTTCCTGTCACCATGAGGGATAGGATCATTTATATTATCGTATATGAGCGTATTATTGTACAAGCATTGATTTCAAGAACATAACAATTAGTCCATGCTATTTCTGTATCACTTCTTAGATGGCACTCTGATTGAAGTAATTGACAAGATTAGAATAACGTGACTTTATTTTATAAGTAATGAGATTTCAGCGTCATATGGTCATGATGGCTAAAATGAAACTCAAACTTTTGCATTTAACAACGATTAAATCTGCTATTGTAAATCAGGTCTTGATTATTGGATAAGACACAACTGGAAGGTACAATGGAAACTTGAAATTTTGTTATAGAAAATATTGATTGCACTGCATAGTTTATGCTACTTGTGTAATCAAATTGCACTTGACTTTGGTGTAAACAGCATAACTACTGGAAAATAAACATACAATTGAAATATGGTGTATTGCTCAGTTAGCATTTTCATGTCCACAATGCCCAACTGTCTTTTCAAGCTCACTGTCAATAAGCTTTCCATCTACCAACAGTCTTGAATTAAACTTTAATTAGTTCCATGACAGTGACATATCTGACTTTATTTGCAGGTGGGACTCAGGAAGCAATGTTGGAGAATTTGATGGGCACTCAAAAAGGGCTTTAAGCTGTGCATTTAAGCCAACAAGACCTTTTCGAATTGTGACATGTGGCGAGGACTTTTTGGTTAACTTTTATGCAGGGCCTCCGTTCAAGTTCAAGCTGTCACACAGGTTTCATATTGCTGCTTTTTTACTGAATCTTGTGTCATGTTCATTATCCAGTATCTACCTAAACATGAAATTTATTGAAACTTGTATTCAGTGGTTGATTTCTATACTCCGCATGAACTTATCAAGTTTAAGCATGCTAAAAAAAAAAAAAAATTCTTAAATATATACTTGAGAATGTTTTATTCTATTTCTAAATTTAAGTCAAGCAGTTTGTTTGTTTAGGGATGTGTTTGGGCTCATAATTATAGGCCCAGGGATATTTTTAATGTGATTAAAACTATCCTTAGCCATGATATCTCCATTATGTTTCTAATATATCTCTTGTATTGTTATATGATATCATTGCAATTTAATTGGCCTCCAGGGGACATTCAAATTTTGTGAATTGCATTCGCTTCTCTCCGGATGGGACCAAATTTATTAGTGTAAGCTCTGACAAAAAGGGTCTGTTATATGATGCCAAGACTGCAGACAAGATTGGGGAGCTGTCTTCTGAGGATGGTCACACAGGAAGTATATATGCAGTTAGTTGGAGTCCGGACAGCAAACAGGTAACCCACCATAATTAAACTAGTATACTTTTGCGGAAAATCTTGATTATTTGCTACGACAAAGGAATTCATATACTTATTTCATGATTCCATTTTGCGACAGACTAACAACTACATTTCCCCTGTCCTACGATTTAGTTCATAACTCCAAATAATTATGCAATTTTTCTCGAGCTTACTCCTTTCCACGTGAATCATTATTAGAACTTGGAATTTCAAATTTCATAAGAATCGCGTAACCACCAGATCTGGGATATTGATTGGTCGACTGCTTCTCTGCGTAGAGACATTAGTACTTTTAAAGAGGCTTCCTAGTAACTATTGTTGACTTTGTTGTGTCAAATTGCTGACTTACAGGAGGTTTTCTGTAAGATGTAAATGACACCTGAGTTATTTTTTTTCCAGTTTGCCTTTTAACATGAAGTTACTCTTTATCCTAGAAATTGCTAATGACCTATGTAAGCATGAGAATGAAAATGATTGGTATTTTGTTTGTTCTAATAATGAGTTCAGGTTCCACGCTCTGATTCCCATGTATAGACTACTAAAGCTAAACTGTACAAGGTTTTAAAGTTTTAAATACTCATTTAGAACCCTGGCTCGTATATCAATAGGATTGTATAGACAAAATCAATTTTCCCAGGCATCACTTAGGAATCAGTGACTGATTCTAGAATGATAAATCCAATATGTATATGAAAAAATTAAACAAAGCTTATTTGCAATTGACCAGAATGTAGACCAAATATCTGCATATATTTAACTAGAATAGTTAAGTGTAAATCCAGAGAAATGACTAACTATGGGTGTCATTTCTGCTATATGTATTACCAATAGGCACCTATGGTTCAGTTCAGTAGTTTTCTCTTCTATTACATTCTGTTCTCCACATTATTTTGCTCAATCATTTCCTTGTGTCCAAATTAAACGTAAGTTGTTTCTCTGATGTGTTACTTTCTGGTACTTCGTGAGCAAGAGTGCTTGATATGGATCATTATCATTATATGGACCGTCTTCCCATGGTTGAGTGTGAGCCGGGGTGTGGTCATAATGAATCTTCTGTTACCTTTGCACTAGTATATAGATATGCATGGTTCATGTGTGTATCTGAATGTGTAAATTGAGATTGTTGAGGCAATTGTAAGGGGTGCATTTTTTAATCCCTTTTCTATATTTGAAACAATGCATTTCTCTTTACTTATTCATATTTCTTGCTTCAGTTTGATGACTGGAAACACGTTCAGCTGAATTTGCCACCCCCCTCCCCAAAAACAATGTCCCAGCTGTGATTTCAGGTTTTCTTTTGTAGTACTGATTTCTTACAAAGAATTCCATCTCAGGTTGTAACAGCATCTGCTGACAAGACTGCAAAGGTGTGGGAGATATCTGCTGATAATAATGGAAAACTTGTAAAAACATTGACATGTCCTGGATCTGGTGGAGTAAATGACATGTTAGTTGGCTGTCTCTGGCAGAATGATCATATCATCACTGTTTCTCTTGGTGGCAGTATATATCTGTACTCTTCCAATGACCTTGACAAAGCTCCACTAGAATTATGTGGACACATGAAAAATATTAATTCTTTAATACTGCTGAAAGGTAACCCAAGATATATATTATCGACCAGTTATGATGGTCTTATAATTAAGTGGCTTCAAGGTGTTGGATACTCAGGAAAACTAGAAAGGAAGGACAGTACTCAAATTAAATGTTTCGCAGCTGTTGAAGGAGAAATTGTGACATCAGGATTTGACAACAAGGTTAGTAAATATTCAATTTCTTTTAATTACGATTCGGCAATAGCTCACAGTTCATTCATGTATAGTCAATCTTCTTTGCTCCATGAATCTCATGCAAACATTCCTTTTTCTTTCTTGATGTAGACTTACACAAGTTTATCAGCATCTTGTTAAGTATTATGAAGAAAGATTGTGCTTTGTTGTGAATTTTGTATGAAATTGGAGTCTCTGGGCATGGACTTCTTGGTATCAGCATATCTTTATTTGCTGATGATAGCATTTTATAGCTCCTTCAGATAGTCTGTCATTCTAATAATTTGTTTTTCTGTTGAAATTGTATGGCAGATATATGGGGTTTGAGCTATCATATATATGGGAGAGTCTGTTTCATGATTCCCATTTAAATAAATTTGTCTGTTTCATGATTCCCATTTAAATAATTTTTCGGTTGAAACTTGGATTCTTTGATGTACTTTTGCATCGTAGACTGAGTTGATATTTTGTGTTATGTTTGTAGGCATTTCTTATCAGTAACAATGATGTTCTATCACTTTTTGTTTGATGTGGTCATGTGATTATTGCCAATTATGTTGCTTAAGATGGAGCTAAACCAACGAGTTATGCTGCATGTGGTATTAATGGCTTCTTTTGCTTCTTTTTTTTTTTCTTTTTTTTAATCTGGCGAAGGTTTGGCGAATTCCTCTACTTGGAGACCAGTGTGGGGATGGAGAGAGTATTGATATTGCCCATCAGCCAAAGGACTTGAGTCTTGCCCTCCTTTCTCCTGATCTTACATTGGTTTCGTATGATACTGGTGTTACACTCCTTCGTGGTACAAAAGTTGTATCCACTATTGATCTGGGTTTCACTGTAACAGCATGCAGTATTGCACCTAATGGAAATGAAGCTGTTGTGGGTGGTCAGGATGGAAAATTGCATGTCTACTCTGTCCTGGGCGATACTTTGAAAGAAGAGGCAGTAATTGAAAAACATCGAGGTCCTATTACTGTAATTCACTACTCACCTGATGTTTCCATGTTTGCATCTGCTGATTCTAATCGAGAAGCAATCGTTTGGGACCGTGTTACCCACGAGGTAATCTTTTGGTTTGAAGCTATTCAAATTCAATTCTCTTCTGATTTTTGAAATGCATAATGAAATAACTACCAATATAAATTCAACTAAATTACTCTTAAGATGCATTGTCTTCATAAACACCAAAAATAGGATTTTTGGTGATAGTTTTCCACAAAATGTCTTGAGGTGGATTTCGTCATATTATGCTTGGGTATTGTTTCACAAATTGCTGGCAAAGTATTGAATTTTGGATTGCGGCACAGTGGGGATATAAAAAGGTTAACACAAACAAGCTAACAAACAATCTTCAGCCATCATATCACTTCAATGTTTACTTGCATGGATGAAAAGGAGAGTTAAAATATCGACATTCTTGGCAAATTCCTGAGAGATACAGGTGCCCTCTCCTCGAATGCAGATACTCATACTTGATTTTTGAAAGTGGGTATCTAAGTTGTTGGAACAATTATTATAAGATCATTTCAGTTTTTCCCCCACTTGCTTTTTGTGTTCCTCATTGTTTCTTCGTTGCATTTCCCCATCTCTAGTTGAGGGAACCTAGCAGTAGCAGTAGTATGTTTCAAGGTTTCTGTTTGTGTATTTGTTATTAGGATTATTAATTATTTTAATTTGTCACAGATTCCCTTTTATTTTGTTAATGTTGTTATCTTCATCATTATCTTTAACGTTATCATCACTCTTTCCCATAAGAAGTAATTATCATCCATCCTTTCCTTACCTTCATATACATATTTCCCAGATAAAGGTCAAGAATATGTTATACCATACGGCTCGAGTAGACTGCTTGGCCTGGTCTCCTAATAGCAGTTTAGTTGCAACCGGCTCACTCGACACTTGTGTTATTATATATGACGTAGATAAGCCAGCATCAAATCGAACAACTATAAAAGGAGCTCACTTAGGTGGAGTTTATGGATTGATTTTCATCGATGATCACACTGTGGTTAGTTCTGGTGAGGATGCATGTATCCGCATATGGAAGGTAACACCACAGTAATGTTTGAATTCTCTACTACTGCTTACTCAATACTCGGTTTCCTGTAAATTAGAAGGGGAAAAAAAGAACTACTTTTGGCAGAAGGTATTTATAGTTTGCCCGAGAGATCCTAAGAAGGTCTGGCTCTCTTAGTGCCATTTTTGGTAGTTTGCTGAAGTTGAAGCAGCTTCGTCTTTTGTGAGGAATAAGTTATTGTTCCAAACACCTTCTCTTTCTATCTCTATTGGTAGTGAGTGTGATTTACTGCGTGTGGTGCTCAATATAGATATGCTTTGGGATTGAGCATCTTGGATTTGGGTGAAGGTTAGGAAGCAATAATATGGTAATGCCTTTTGATTTTATTTTATGTTCCTTTGATTAGACTTTGTTGGTGTTTGTTTGCTTTGTAATGTTGCGTTTTGCTGATGTTTTTATTTTTATTTTTTGTAATTAGTTTTGATGGTTTGGGGTTGTAATCTTCTTAGCATAATGTTACATTGAAGGAAGTTTCTTCTTCCTTTTCCTTCTATTTTAAGGGAAATTGAAGAAACTATCTCTAGATTTCGTCATTTTTATGTGTTTTTTAATTTTTTGTTATGTGGTGGGTATACACAGCTGCTATCTTGGTTTTATGAATACTCACTCAACTACTAACCATTTCCAAAGGGACATTTTTTTTTTTTTTTTTTGAAAAGATAAAGAATTTGTGTTAACATTTTGATAATATCGAATCTGTTCCTTATAAAAATAAATAAAGTCTGAATTAGGAAGTGATGTGAGCACCTGTTTTCATCAAATGTATACTTGTTCTTAACTACACATAGTAATTCATGAAGGCAGCAACACATGCATGGCTGCGTAGTCATAATAGACAACAAGGGCACACTTGGGTGAGCCCAGGTGTACTATGTGGCCGTTCAAAAAATTGACACTTTTATTTATATAGATTAACACTTTTAAAAATTGATACTTTTATTCGTTAAATAATTATATTAAAGATTGACACTTTTATTCATATAAATTGACACTTTTTTCATAAAGATTGGCATTTTGACCTGACCACACTATGTGGCCGGCCTCACCCAAGTTTTTGCTTAGACGACAATTGGAGTCAATCAGATAAGTCATGCAGTATACTACGTATCTCCATTCCAACATACAATTTATGATAATATACCAAACCTCAGGGACATCACATCACAACTTTTTCATGTCATATGCTTTTAAATAGATTTTACTCTTCTTAAGTGTAATTCTATTGAGGAAATATACCAAAGTGCCCAAACCCTTTTGTGTAAACTAAAAGTTGTCCAAAACTTAAGAAAACACAAATAATACCCAATTTTTAAGTGATGTACCAGAAAATACCCCCAATTTTCTTCTATCTCCTCTCTCCTCTCTCTATCATTCATGCTTATCTTCTCCCCCATTATCTCTTATATTTTCATTATGCTCTTTCCCCTCTCCTCTCTCTCTCTAAAACTTCACACCCACTCTTATCTTTACCTCTCTCTAAAAGCTAGTCGCTCCTCCCTCTCTCTCGGTTTCTCCTTCTCTGGCGCCGGTGATGCGGCTGCGCTGCCACAATGCCTTGAATTATCTCAATTTGCAACTAGGGTTTTTCACCATCTGCAACTAGGGTTTCAGTAGGTATCCTTCTCTGCCAAAATCAACCTCTCTCCGCAGCGCCGCCGGTGAAAGTGGGCGAGGAGAGAGAAATAGGCTCAAATGGGCTCAAGAAAAAGCTCTTGAAGAGGGGGCGTAAGTTGGGAGACTCCACAATTCGGTGATGAAGTTACAGTTAAGTAGCTTGATCCAGTGGTTTTCGGGTGAATTTGAGGTGGGACAATTCTGATTTTTTTTTTTAATGGATTTCTTTAGATTTTGTGTTGTTAATGGAGGCGTTAGAGTTCTTCGTAGGAAGCACTTGAATGTGATGATACATTGTTTTTTCATTAATCAAATTATGTGACGGGCAATTTGATTTAGTTATATATATATTTTTTAGGCGTTGATTTGTACTAATGAACAAGAGATTTGAGTGCATTTTCTTCTGCTCGTTTTGTTGGTTTTTGAAAATTTTGAATTAGTTTGGCGATTTTAATGGTGGATCCATGTTCAATTTTTCTAAGATTTGAGGTGCAGTGTGCTCTGAAATTGATGATTATCTGTGCGAATTTGTAAGAATTTGGCAAAATATTACATTATCATTGGTAAGAAATTTCAAATTCTTACGGTCTATGAACGCTCGGTAAGAAATTATTTGTTTCTTACCTTTCTCTAGATGTTTTGGTAAAAAAACTGGTAAAAAAATACAATTCTTACCTCATATTTGGTAGTTTTGTTTGAATTTGTAATAAACTAATGTTTATCTCTGCGAATTTGTAAGAATTTGGCCAATTCTTATGATCGGCTTGGTAAGAATATGTAAAATTCTTATCTTATTTAAAGCATTATGATAACAATTTGTTTGCCTTCTGGTGATTTTTTCCATTTTTGTTGTTGTTGCTGTTTTCTTTCCTCTCGCAGGTCCATGGAGAACTTCTAAATGCTGCCATGGTGATGGAGGGTTGAAAAATGGTGATGTATGATGTCATGGCGATGAAGTTTTATTTATTTATTATTATTTTGATTTTTGATGATGAAGGTAATTTAAAATGTTATTTTAAGAAATTGGTTTTAATTATTGATTCTTAACGGTGGCATTGTAAAGAGGGTGTTTTAGTTAATGGTAATTTAACAAATTCTTACCAAATTGATTTTTCAAATTCTTACCAAATGAATTGATAGAAGGCAAGAAATTGTTGATTTCTTACGAAGAGAGTTAGAGAAGATAAGAAATTAACAAATTCTTACCAAATTATTTCGTGAGAATTTTAACAAACTTGCAACAAGTTAATGGTAAAAAATGTGAATTTAACAAATTCTTATCGAATGGATTTGTTAAATTCTTACCAAATGAATTGGTAGAATATACGGAGTAAGAAATTGTTAAATTATTACGAAAGAGTTTGAGAAGGTAATAAATTGACCAATTCTTACTAAGTTATTTGGTAAGAATTTTAACAAATTCGCAACAATTTAATGGGAATCAAAACAATTGTCAAGTGAATTGGTAAAATATAAAAAAAATATCAAATTCTTACCAAACGAGTTGGACAAGGTAATAAATTTCTTACCAAGTTATGTGGTAGTACGTATCCAATGATAATTGTAGCTCCTTACAGAAAAAAAAAAAAAGAACGAAAGTTGAAAAAATAAACGGAAAAAATCAAAATTGCAAAAAGCAGAGAAGGAAAACTAAACAAAAGGAAAAGAAAAAAGAATATAAATATAAAAAAAATGAAAATAAAAAAGAAGAAAGAGAGAGAGAGAGAGAAAATGTGTGTCATAGAAAAGAGAAGACAGAGAGGAGAGGGGGAGGTGCGCAGGGGCAGATCCATTAAGGAGCTACACTGGGCTCCAGCCCAGTGCAAGCCCAAAACTTTTACCCTTATGTACGTTATATCGGTATAGAAAATTAATGGTTAGCCAACTCAAATAATAAAGACAAATGATGTTAAGTGTTAAGCCCAATTATTTGAAATTAAAGGTCCACATTCTAAGCTTCAGTTTATTTATTTTCTAGTTTGAGAAGATAAAAAATATAAATCTTAATATAATATTGAAAATGACTAATTAATTATATATCCTACATTTACATATTTATTGATTGGGCATTATATACTAATGATTCACTGTCATAAAAAATATTCTAATCGTCTAAATAAATTACTAACGCATTCATAGTATTTATATTTATTGTTTATTCAAATGGATGGTATAAAATAATAACACATACCATATTGAGTGGGATAGAGGGAGTATATAGATACATAAACTTTATTGTTTTTATTGAACCATACATTGTTTTAATATTACTATTTACTAAATATGTAATTACATGTTAAAAAATGTAGCGCAAATAAAGTTTACAGTTCATAAATTTATGAACACAGTACAATATATGGCCTCCTATTATATATTTGCATCATAAAATTTTGCTATTAACATATATATATTTTTTTAAATTAAAGTCAATAGTTATATATATTTGCAGAGAAAATAAATTTAAAATTCATTGTTCGCATACAATATTTCATATATAATTAAAAAAAACTTCAAAAAATAAAAAGGCAACGAAAATTTGGTTCTCATGATTTTACACGTGTGAAGTTTTAGAATAGTAACACACAATTTATGTGAACATCAAAGTATTTGGCTATGCATGAAATTTAATATGCCGAAAAAAATATTTTTCAGTCCACCCCACTACCGAAGTCTGGATCCGCCCCTGGAGGTGAGGAACGTGTGTGTGTGTGTCATGAAAAAGATAAGAGAGAGAAAAGAGGAAGGAATAGAGAGAAGGTGGGAAAAAGTAAAAAATAGGGGTAATTTGGAATGATTTTTGAATTGTTAGACAAAATTTGTGTTTTTTTAAATTTTGGTGAACATTTGATTTTCACTAAGTTTTTTTGGGCATTTTATTTTTTACCTCAATTTTATTTGCTTTTGTCCTTTAACACAAGTACCGGTTTTAATTTTATGTAGTGAATATAAATGAAAATGTCTACACTATTGGTGCAAATAGATCTGCAAGATTATTTTAAAATTTTTATTGTGAAGCGTTGAACACAAATATTAAGATAATAATTTTTTTATAATAAAATCAGAAAGATAAAGTAGTACTCCCTCCATTTTTTCTGAAGTGGCTTACTTATATTCAATATGTGAGGTATAAAATATATAAGTAGGTCACTTCAAAAAAAACAGAGGAGTAGTATTTTACAAGTACATTTGTCAAAATTAAATTAAATTAAGAGAGTACAATTGTAAATAAAGTATAGCAGTAATTTTTAATGAGCTAGATAACATTTTGTATAATTTAGCTGAATCTTAATGATATTTGTTTGTTTTTTTTTTTTTTTTATATAGAATATGATAGTTTTATATTGGGAAAAGTAGCTAAAAGTTCTTAGGGTGCAAGCCCCTAACATGTATATTAGTCCAAGGTATCATTTAAGTCGTTTCCTACCCTAATGTGTTTTAAGTTGTGTAAATCTCCCCTTCTGTCTAATTAGTATCTAACGCCATTTCTATGCAATAATTTTTGATTTTTTTTTAAAATTTCAGTGGGACTGAAATGCCGGCCGACATGCTCTCCACACACGAATTCCAACTGTTGTGACTAAGAAACCCTCCGGTGATGAAATGCCCTAATATCTACACCTGCGGTGCACAATCTCTCACTACCATCCCTCTCTCTCTAACTCTGTCCTCAACCCCCTCCGGCAGCACTCCGACGTCGATGGCGGCACAGCCGCCCCTGTCTGCTTCTCTCACGACCTAGATGACTTTCACCCAACTTTCATTGAGCCCAATCTCCAGTTCTTCGATTTGATACTTAGGCAATGGAGTGGTGGTGCCGAAGGAGACGAAAAGTACTAAATTTTGTTCTTGTTGATTTAGTCATTGAAGGAAGTGGGTCCCACCTAAATTAAAAAAAATCAAAAAAATATAACATGGAAACGGCGTTACAGACTGGTTTGACGGATGGGGGATTTGCAAAACTTAAAGCACGTTGGGGTGAAATACGACCCAAACGATATGTTGGGGTGGTATACGTGTTAGGGGCTTACACACTATTAGCTTATTTGCTACTTTTTCCGTTTTTCATTTTAAATAAAAAAAAATATTAATCCTCCTAAATAGTCATTTTTAATAAGCAAAAGTTAAATTTAACTCCTCATACGTAAAATGTACAGTAATTTAGCCCATTATAAGTAAAAGGTAGTAAAATTTTAGCAAATAAATCGTAAATCGTGGTCATGACACGCGACATGTCACGACTATATGTCATGGTCGTGCCGTGGTCATGGTTGTGATATACAACCATCTCCCGTGATCGTGCGTAGTTGTGATCATAATACACGGCCATGTGTCGTGGTCATGTCGTGATCATGGGACTGGTCCGCCCTCACTTTAGATGTGAGGGTAGAGAGCAATAATAATCGATTGAGTAATCGAGTCGAACCACAAGGAATGCAAGGACGCTCAAGTTTCAAGTAGTTACCTAGCTACTAAACCTACTATCCAAGCTACAATATATCATGTTTTTGTGTTTTTTATTGAGTAAAAACAATTGAAAAGTAATTAACAAAGCTCAAACTTAACTAAGCAAGTAACAAGTGGCAAATGATATAAAATCGATAAGAGAAAGTATGGTTCCAAATATAATCCAATAATCACTAAAAGCCTAGGTTTATGGATTTGCATGAATTAACCATTTTAATCTAATTCATATGGGAGTTCTATATATAGTAAACATCAATTTTTCTCTCGAAGCAATCAATATTAGTGGATTAACCAATGACATCTATCTCCGCTAGGTCTCAAGATGCATAAATTAACTCCAAATAGCTCAATTAATTATCTAGAATCTCCTATTAGCAAGAATTACTAATATGTTGTGATTTGATGCCAAGTGTTATGAACTAAAGCCTACTAAGCATTTAATCAAACACCTTGTATGCACTCTATGATGACCAATCACTCATGCAATAAAATCAAGTCCCAAATCACAAGACATATGAATTAGAAGGTAAATCCAATAACAAAATCCAAAAACCTAATTTTCTAGATCATATCTTCATATATTGGAACCAAAAGGAAATTAGCTAGACATAATTAAAGGGAATGAACCATAGAAAATAGAAGAAATCATGCTTAAAAGAAAGAGAATTTAATGAGGAAGAAGAAAATGGTCTTGAATTGCAAATCCACAAAGTATAGCTCCAACAATCTTCAAAATACTAAAAAGGAAAGAGGGAAAATATTCTAGGGTTCTTGGGGAATTAAAAAATATGAAAAAGATATTCAAAATGGGGTGAATTTTGGGGTTAAATACATCACAAATCGAGTTTGGGTCGAATCGGGGTGAAATGGGACGAAGCGGGATGAGTTTGGGCGAGCTGAACTCGCCCATTAGTGAGGAGGGGCGCTTGACCGGCGGTTTGTGGGAAGGGGAACCGGCGGTCTGGCAAACCGCCGGCCAGACCGCCGTCTATGCTGCCAAATGAGGTGGTGAACCGGCGGTTTGATGTTGGTTCCCGGCGGTTTCACAAACCGCCGGCCAACCCGCCGGTTTTCCTTCTCTTGTGCGACTTCACCGTTTTCGCTCATTCTCTCTCGTCCGAACTCCGATTCTCGATCCGCTTTTTGCTATGGCTTTGTATCGAACTCCTCTTTGACATGGAATGAGAAAATCAGCCAATTGAGTTCTCCATTGTTCCTGCAAAAAGTATAAAGAGACTCGAGAGAACGAGGAAAGCATAAATGAAAGCAACTAGTGAAACCCTAACTATACAACTTGAAATTCCACATGTAAGAACACAAGTTTCACTCTAATTGAGCTTTAATTCTCCCTTGTTTCCGGTCTTTGATCCTTAACTACTTGAATGCTCTTTTAAAATTCTCACAAAAATAGATCAAAAACCGAGAAAAACGAGAAAAGTCTAAAGTATGCTAAGAGTTAAGAAACCCTAGCATTTATAACATTTAAGCACATATATCGAGACTCAAACACATGCAAAACGCACTCAACATGCATATAAAATACGTGTTAATCAGGGACCATCACGACCTCGCATGCTCGTGGTCATGACACACAACCTGTTGGATCCGGGATCCCTCAGATGTAGATTTAATTAATTACAATAATTATTAACATATGAATTCAGATCTTGAAAGCGGAAATAGATCTAAATCATATATACATGTTTGCGAATCACAGGTGGAATTCTGAATCGAGGTAATGATCTTCCACGCACTAGATCTCTGCACACGAGATCTAGCTCTTGATCGTAAACCCCGAGATCTTCTGGAGTATTCCCTAACAATGAGAAGAATTTCGAGTGGGCGAAAATCTATCTTCTCTGCACTACCCAGAAACCGGCACCCCTTCTCCCAGATTTATGAATCTGAAAATCACGTAATGTCATTCTCCACTTATCCCTTATTTATAGATAAGAAGTGGAGTGGTGGAGAAGTCAGGGCTTGGTTAATGGGTCAGGCTATGCTCTATTGGGCTACTGCAGAGATCTTGAGGAGGACATGGACTGGGCCTTCCAATATAATTAAATAATCCAAGTATTCTCTGGCTCAGAATACTCTATTTAATTATATTAATATTATAGTCTTTCCACTATAGTAAAATAATATTGCATCGCCGTCCATTCCCAAATTACTACATACCGGGCTCCTCTTTGAATTATATTATTTCCCGTGTTTAAGATATCGCATGTCCATTAATTAATTTAAGCTACTGACTGCTCCAATTAATTAATATCTTATACCAAGAGTGTACCCGTTTGACCTCATTATTATATCGGAACTTAATCCACCTGCAGGGTTTGATATAATAATCCTTAGAACGCCTCAAGGGGACATCATCAACTCGGCGCACCGAGACATGATTTCTAGCTATAATATTAATTATCATATTTATAATATTATTACCCAAGATACGGAGATTCTTTGAGTTGCGATAACTCTCACTTATGGTAAATCAAAGCAATAACTATTATAAATACATAATTGAATATTATAACAACTAGAATTAAGAAATAATAATCGTCCGAGATGTGATCCTTAATAAGTCAGTATAAAAGGATTTATCTCACCTCGATCCCGTTCAGTGCAACTCTGATCGTATGCACTAGTATAAGCTAATAGCCAAGACCAACTATTATCCAGCATTATACTACAACCTTAACAAGTAATTTGTCCAAGATTACTTTCGTTGCAAACACTATTTAACCATATAAGAAACCGATAATATGATTTTCCGTGCGACCACCCACACCATATTATCTATAATATATAGTACCGGACGTTTATTTGCATAACCATAACATGAATTAATATGCAAATCATATGACAATATATTTATTTCCATAAAACAGGAAGATACACGTTAGTATACACGCATAAAAGTATGCTTTGCAGTATATAACCCCAACAATCTCCCACTTATACTCAAAGCATGCTTTTAAGTATACCACTACACTAAATTCTCTCCCACTTATACTCAAAGCAGTGCTGCCATACGTCTGATTCCCTTTCCCTTCACACCCTTATCGAAAACCTTCGATGGCATGCTAATCGTGAAGGAAATTATCAGGGTATCTTCCAACGTAATCTTTGACACCACAACATCTCCTCTCATTACGATTACTCATAATATAAAGTACTTATTTCCGATGTATTTACTGGCCTTATGGTCTTATGATTCCTTTAAATTTGCTACTTGCACCAAAACTGTCACAATAGATTACGATCGTCTGAAGCAAATTTGGAATCATATCCAAGTCTAACAAGAAGTTCCGGAGCCATCCAGCCTTCCAACTAATGGCTCCACCTCCCAGTATAAAACACATCCTGAGGTAGACTTTCGAAAATTCCTATCTGATTGGAAATCAGTATAACCCAAATGGAAATAGACTGTCAAACTGAAAGATCAGCATATAATATCGTTCTCTTGATTATATTCTTTACAGCAGCCTAGTGCTCATGATCAGGGTTAGACTGGTATCTGAAAACCATGCCAACGGCATAACAGATATCAGATCTGGTTCTAATATATTGCCCTTGGATCTAAGATGACCAAAACTTTAGATACCACATATATGTTTGATTTATACTAGAAGGTTCTTTACATTTAAAGAATTGATGTTGTGCTATTTACTGCAGTTTGCACACAACTAATGTACGTCTCCCACTGCATTGACCTCTACTTTTTGTAGTGTCTCCCACTGCACTAACCACTACTTTCGTAGCGTCTCCCACTGCAATGGCTACTACTTTCGTAGTGTCTCCCACTGTGATGGTAATCTTGACCGCATTGAATAAATGCACAAGATATACCTTGACCATTGCCTCCATTCAAATGAGGACAGGCCGCCATAATTTGTCTTTTCTGCTTACAACGGTAACACTTTCCTCTTGGTTTCTTTATCCCACCTTGAGTAGTTATTCACCTTCTGAGCGTCACCTCCTTAACCACCACCACCTTGCTTCTTCTTCCTTTAACCATGCTTTGGTTTAAAAGGAGTAGAAGTTGTGGTGATCAATGCTTGAGAACCGGTTTGAAACATCTCAGCATTAATGAGTTCATTGAGCAATTCGGTTAGCTTGTACATGAATTGATTCATGTTATAGTTGAACCGAAACACATCAAAACTCATAGGGATCGATTCTATTATGACATCAACCTAAGTTTCCCCATCGATTTCATAACCTAGAATCTCCATTTAAGACAACTGATCATCTTAAGAACATGGTCCCTAATAGGAGTACCTTCAACCATTTTCATCGACAAAAGAATATTTTGTTGAACTTGGTATCCATGATGACTAAACATCTCCATGAAACTAAGCTTCACACTGTTTAGGCATACTCTCCTTAGTGGTACATAAGGACATTCCTCAGTAAGGACAAACTTGTGTTCGTTAGCAGTCAAGACAATGTCCAAGTTACATTTCCAATCGTGATAATTGGAACTCTCGAATTTGTTTTTCATTGAGTATTTGTAGGTCCCGATAAATAGATATTGGTGTATGGGGGGGGGGGGAATACACCAATTAGCCAACAGTTTAGACTTTTCAAAACAATTTGATCTTACTGAGTCGTCATTTCAGTTAATCAAAGCAGTTTAGTTTTTCCAGCTCAAACAGTGAACTGCTGAGCTTGCAAAACTAACCTGCGTGCGGAAGTTTGGTGGAAAGGGTGGTTGACAGTTTTCAAAGCAGTTTTCAAAGAAAACTTTTAGTTCAAATAAGTGTTCATGCAAACTGTGAAAATGACTAACAGTTTTCAAAAACAGTTTTCAAAGACAGTGCACATGCAAGACAGGTTACAATCGTGCAGGTTGTGAGCATGCAAACTGTGTGAAAACAGATGATAAGAACAGAGAAACACGAGGAGTTTTTATCGTGGTTCGGAGTAAACAGCTCCTACGTCCACGCCAGATCCCGTCGAATCTGTAATCCCTTAACTTGAGATTTTTCACTCCTTTTAACACTGGTGGAGGTTCCAGTCCAAATTCAAGTCTCTCTTTAGACTGAATCTAGCACGAATCTTGAGTCGTGTCTCTTCTAACTTTACATACAAACTTACATACAATCTTACTAATGCTAAACAACTAGCACTAATAATCAAACTGGAAAGCTGTGAAAAGCTATCACCGTTTGGAATACAACTCTATCAATTACACTGAATATCAACAGTGATGGTAGTGAGAGTGTGGATTGTGTTCTAGTAAGATAGATTCTAGAAAGAATAGAAATCTACAAAGATCAACACTTGGGAAAGCTCTAGTGATTTCGAGTGTTGATTGTGTGAATATTTAGCTTGAGATTTCTGCAGCGTTTCAGCTTGTAATTTGAGTTTCCCGTACTTTCTTTCTTGAATGTCTTGAGGTATTTATAGAGAAGCATTTGTAATAGAGCCGTTGTGTGTGTCAGTATGTGCAGAACCGTACACTGACACAATTATGGACGTTGAGTTGAGGACAGGTTCCTCAGCCACAGCTCAGGTTGGACTTTGCAGGTCACGCTTCCTATACCTCGAACTGTCTTCAGTCTTCTGTAATCTTCGCAAGAAATCTTCGAGTTTGGTTGGAGCAGATTACATAGACAGATTATATAATGGAACGTTATGACAGGTTTGAGTAAAATAGGTACAAGGTTGCACTACCAACCTTGACCTTTACATAGCAACCTGTTCGGGTTAAGCTCGACTGATCCAAACATGGAGACCAGCCTGTTCCAATTAAAGTCTATTGTCTAAGTGTGGTTTCTAATAGCATTATCAAAACTTAGTTCAAAGAGAGAAAAGGTTCCCAACAATTTCCCCCTTTTTGATAATGCCGAAACCCACACTTTACATCTTGACTTAGAAGTTTTGAACTTTACCGAAAATATAACCAAGGTTTGAAGTTCAGCCAGCTGCATGAGAAAAAGTGTTAGGAAATTTAAAACATAACATGCAGAGGCCTGGACAATGAGATTTTGTCATCAGGAACAAAATATGATCATTTTTCATTTATAATATCAACTGAATTGATGTACACAGATTACAGAGTTGATATAACAAATGAAAGAAAACGATCAAGTCACTTCCTCACAGTTTTGAATCTCTCTTCAGCGATCTTCTCCTTGCTTACAGATCCCTATAGCTGCGTAGATACTGTCATGGATCGATTTGTACTTATCACAGCCTGTGGTCTTGCAACCGTACTGAGCTGAGATATTCCTTATGAAAGTGTTGATCCGGTCGATATCTGGAGTATCAGAGCCGCAGACAGTGGGAGGTTGGAAGGTCTCTATTTTGGGCGGATTGATCGTGACCTTCGCCTCTGTAGCTTAGCACGGACTCTTTAATGAATCGCGGTCAGGAAAGCTTGCATCCAGTTGTAAAAGGCAGTTTTGGAATCACCAGTGTAGCGAGCATCAACCTGCAACCAGTAGTGGTGTAAGATGAACTGATTCAGGAACTCGTCCCACAAAGGCTGATCTTCCACTGGTAGCCAATCAGTTGGCTCTCTCTTGTCAGCTTGATCCTTGCAGCTTTCAAGACCTCGAAAGCTTCTGATGCGAGCTTTGTCCCTTGCTCTCTGTTTCCTCATATCTTCGAGAAACAGCTTCTGCTTGCCTTCATCCTCGCATTCATCTGCGGTGTAGCCAGCTTCTGCCATCAAACGAATAAGAGAGGCCTCACCCTGTGCCCTTTCTTGTTCAGACAGCTTCTGGGCAGCAGGTTGAGAGACAGCTGTTACAGGCGGAACAACTTCTGATTGAGTCAAAGGAGGTTGGGTGACCTTTTTCTCCTTGCCTTTTGCTTTAGCAGCAGTGCGTTTGCCTTTCCCTTCCCCCTTTTCGGCATTATCAATTAATTGTTGAACAGTGGTATTGAGAGAGGCTTGCTCATTGGAGATTAAGGACATGTCAGTGCTGATTTTCTCTTTAAACTGGAGGAGGGAGTTGATGTTCCCTTGCATTTCTTCTTCTTTCTTTAGAGAGCTGGATGAAGCTTGTGCGAGCTTTGAAGAGAAGCCGTTGACAAGCTGGTTGAGCTGTTCAAACTCATATCGCAGGTTGTCAACTGAAGATGCGTAGGCGACCTTTAGTTCAGATAGCTGGTTGGGGAACAGCTTGTCCAATTCAGCTTTCAGGCGCATGGAGATGAAGGAATCGAGCTGGCCTGCCACTTCATCCTTGATAATCTGTGGCATTTCAGCCTTGATGTTTGACAGCATGGCAGATGCTGTTGTGTCCATTGCGTCAATTTTGTCCGCAATCTTCTGGTGTTCAGCGACCTCGGTGGCCTTCACCTTGGAAACTTCCTCAATGATAAATTTCTTCAAATCTGCTTGCACAGTAGTGAGAGGAGTTCATGCGGTTGCTACAGAGTCGACCTGTACACGATCATGATCGGACACTGCGTCTCCGCTGTTCTGGGATGGAGAAGGAATTGGACTGAAATCTTCATCCTCTAGAAACCTGTCATTGTAAGAGTCGCGATCGTGAGAGTAAAAGATTTCAAGTCGACACTGAGTACCTTGGCCTCTCTCTTCATCCTGGAGAGGACGAACTTCTTGAAGCAGTCGCGAGCTTCAGGAATGGAAGCATAGCCAAAATACTTCCCAAGGTTGTGCTCTTCAATCTCTAGCTGTTCAATGGGGTGGATAAGGAAGATGGACTTCAAATCACAGTACGATCTATCCTTCCCATCGAGCAGAGCACGTAGCCGAATTGCCAGCTGCCTGGTCTCCGGAGTTAGATCAATGCCGGGAAAAGACTCCATGACAGTCTTCTCAGCTTCGATCTCGATGGAGTTGACCAACATGGCAGCTGCAGTCTTGATCGGATCCTCTTCTACATCATCATCATCAGATGAAAGGATAAGATGGAGGTCAAGCTCTGGAGGCGAGCTGTGATGATGAGAAGCTTCACCGGACTGCTGGTGGATGACGATGGAGGTATCAGGATTTTCGTCCTCGAAATCTGTGTCATCCTCCAGTTGAGATTCGCTGTGACTTTGGCCAGCTTGCTCCGAAGCTGTTGACTGGTAGATATCACGAACAGAGGGTACATGTATTGAAACCTGTGCATTGAGAACTGTCTGTTCTGGGATGTCTTCAAGGGTTTGACGAGCAGGTTGGTGCTGAACTTCTATGGAGGCAAACTCCGTATGCAACCTGCGTGATATGGGAGTTGGAGATTTGATGCGCACAGACTTGGCAGGTCTGTCCAGCTGCTTGCTAGGGGCAAGCTGTCTCTTTCTCCGAACGTCACGCTGCTCTGGTGGTACCCAAGCTGGGTTAGATCGACCCATGTCGTACAGGAACGGCTTCACCACATCATCATTCTTGGCAAAGACGGTCATGTCGACACCAATTATTAGTTTGAGCTGCTTCTGGTCCTTGGGGACCTTCTCCTTGTTGAAATAAGTCACTCCACTCCAGTTGAGGTTGGGGTGGAGGCAGTGAATGAGAGAGCATATTTTGGTGCCTAGGCGCAGATTCCTGGCAATGCGGAAATCGGTCACCACTTCGCCTTCATAAGTGATCGAGAGCTGCTTGACTTCTTCATTTAGGAGCTCGAGGAGAAATCGGGCCCAGTTCACGTTTAGACGCTTGCACGATTGCAGTCATCACTCTAAACTTCGCGGGAGTGACAGCGTCGTGGTTACCAGAGTAACCAAGGAAAACTTTATGAACGAAGTCAAAGAGGGCTCTATACGCAGGTCTTAACAGAGGGCGCGAGAACCTCTTTCCATCATACTGGGTTGCAGGCTGCATGAGAGCTTTCTGGTAAACTGCTTCCAGATCTGCATCCGGAACGTCCAAAATTAAACCCATTGGCTTGTGATACAGGATCTCCACAGTTCCTGAATCTGCGATGCCGTAGGTTCGAGAGATGAGCGAGAGAATTGGAATGGGCTCGTCGCTTACACCAGGTACAGGAAGATGAAATTGGGCAGAGTCGACATCTTCCGGGCAAAAATATGATAGAAAGAACATTGCGACTTGCTGCGGAAGCCAGAATTTTGGCTCATGAGTAATAATCTTGTAAAATCCGTCCGCTTCCTGGATGGCGGAGTACATCTCGTTCAAGCCGGCGTAATCATAGGTTGAAAGATTTGCCGCAGGCTCTGTGAGAATGTACTGCTGTAGATACTGGATCTTCTGCTCGGTTGTTTGTGGAAGAGATTGAGATGTAGATTCTCCTGCCATTTCAAGAATGTCTAAATGAGAACGTGAATTTGGGAAATTTTGAAAGAGAGTTGCAGAGAAAAATGGCGGAAGAATGCAGAAATTGAATTTGGGAACGACGATGCACAGTTACATTCTTATTTAAAAGATAAAGCGGGCGGTTGAGATTGAAGCAAATCAACCGTTCAACGGATGGGATTGAATCCCTGGAAATCCGTGAGATAGTGGGCGCGTGGGATTGGTTGTGTATCCCACTCGCACTACCCTATCACTCAACCGTCGCCTCGCATTAAATGCGGATTTGAGACTTTGCATGCGCTTTTTGACATACATGGAAAGTGAGGCAAGAATGTTAAGTACTGTGTTAGAATATCCTTAACAAAGATTTCAATAAATAACAAAATACATGCTTCAATAAATGAAAATGATTGATAAGGTATATAATTGATTAAGTGAAGCAAAAATATTTTAATGAGGTTTGAATATATGAAATATTAAGGCATATCATTGACATATATAGAACTTGATTAAGAAATTGGAGACTGATACAGGTCATCCATTACACTTCCCTATTCAAACTGTCTTATTCACAGTTTCTGATCAAAAAGGTTCCATTGGTTATCAGTTCACAGCTCTTATCTAGTTGGACTGTCCTTTGTGAACTGCTCTTGTGCATCCTTTTCACCAATGTGAGCTTTGATGAATTCCCACAGCTTGGTGTTCTCAGTTTGCAAGGCTGCAACCTTTTCATCAATATACAGCTTGCTCTCCAATTCCAGCATGTTGAGCCTTCGAGACATCTTAAGAAACTCTGCTTTGTAGAAGGCTAACATCTGGTCCACTGCTGTGGAGCTGTTGAGAGAGGATGTAGGAGCTTCTGTGACAGGAGCTTGGGACTGAGCTTTGGACGGGAAACCTGGAGGGGTGCCTGGAGGGGACTGTTCGACAGCAGGTTTCACCCCAACCTGTGGAGAGGCAGATTGTTTTGTTGTCGCAGTAGCCACACCAGGGGTGGTCGCAGGTGGTGTGAGATCTGTCTCCACGAAGGTTGCTGTAGATCGAGTGATGCGCTTCTGAGAGGGCGCAAATTGCAGATCCTCCAGCTTTCTCTTTCCTTTTCTGACTGACTCAGCCTGGACGCTGTCTTCTTCATTATGTTTACTGCTATCATCTTCGTCTTCAAGTACATCTACCTTTGAGTCACGCATTTCTGTGAGCAAAAGCTTGGCTGCACCTTTGGCCTTGTTGATCTTGTGAGGCAAGATGCCAAGAATCATGATCAACTGGTTGCAGGTGTGAGGAACCAGCTTGTCGTCAGGAAATCCAGTGCAGACACGCCATACGCGATTTGTAAGAGTTCTCTGCAGAATGATAGAGAGCTTGGTGTCATGACGAAGTTGCATGTTGGCCTTGATCTAGCAGGTAGCTCTGCAGCTTCCTTGATGAACAGATTGACTAGTAACCTGGCCCAGTTAACATTCAACTGTTTCACCACAGCAGTTAGCAGTTTAAACTTCGATAGAGTGACAGATTCGTTCGAGCCTAGGTAAGAGAAGAACACATTGTGAACGAATTTGAACATAAATCTGTACTCGGATTTTAGGTCGTGGCGGTTGAAGGTTCTCTGATCATAGATTTTCTTGGGCTCAAACAGAGCTTGTTGATATACATCGTTGACGGATTCTATGGGCACATCATCAACCGTTGTGATAGCCCCTGTATCCGATAACCTGTAGGTTTGAAGGACGAGAGGAAGAAGATAACGCCGCTCTTCTTCGCTGTTGACGAGAAAAGTTGCCGTTGCGGGGTCTCCGGCTATTGATTCCAGAGAACACAACAAATAAGCAACACTTTCCGGTAGCGTCATTCGTGGATGTTGAGTGATGATGTTGAAGAAACCATCACATTGGGTGATAGTCTCAATCATCTGATCCAAACCTCTGTATCCATGCGAGTCTAGCACAGCAACTTTCTCAAAGAAGATGAGAGGGGTTGCTTTCTTCACTTGAGCATTCAATGAATCTGTAGACATTTTTGTGGAGAGAGAGTGAAGATTTTGAAATTTTGAGTTTATGAAGATGAAAGAATGAAAGAAATTTCTTCGAGAGAGTGAAGATAATTTTTGAAATTTGATTTCAAAGGATTTCAAGAAACGCGTAAAGAAATCAAGAATATTCTTTCTATTTATAGACCTCCAACGGTCAGGATATGATAAACAGATATGCATTCCTTGTTTTTCGTGAAAAACTTTTCAAATTCTTAACAGAAAGAAAACATATATGACAGAATATATGGGTAGAGGAAATAATTTTCAGCTAAGATTTAAATGGAGATTGATACGATACCTCCAGTTCCCCCTTAAAGGTTGACCAGTGATTGATGACTTTCAACGCAGTTTGTGGTTTCAAGCTGCGTGTCATTTCACTGCTTCTCGTGAGCTGCAGTTTCCAGGTCTGTCTGTCTTTGGCTGTTCTGTACTAGTGAACTGCCTTTTTGTTAGTTTGCAGTTTCCGAGTTAATTTGCTTTTGGCTGACCTGTACTTGTGAACTGCTGCCATTCTCTGACGGGCTGTATATCCATTCTGAGCATTCCAAGCCTTCCACACAGCATTTTGAATCTCTCTTCCATGAGAGGTTTTGTTAGAATATCGGCTCTTTGGATGTCAGTATGGATTTTCTCAACTGTTATATCTTGTTTTTCCACGTGATCTCTTATGAAGTGATGCCTTATATCAATATGCTTGCATCTGGTGTGGTAGACAGGATTCACAGTGAGAGCTATGGCGCTTGTGCTGTCACAAAAGATAG
Source organism: Mentha longifolia (assembly GCA_001642375.2). NCBI lineage: Eukaryota > Viridiplantae > Streptophyta > Magnoliopsida > Lamiales > Lamiaceae > Mentha > Mentha longifolia. The sequence continues at coordinate 25,663,065 of CM038111.1, read as the reverse complement.
GAACTTTTTGAACAGTGACATCATAATCTTTGAGTTGTTGTTTCAACCAAAGAATTTGTGCGCAACAGCTTGCCGTTGCCATGTACTCAGCTTCTGTTGTTGAAGTAGCAACTGAGGTTTGCTTCTTTGAAAACCAAGAGATTAACTTGCTTCCAAGAAACTGACAGGTCCCTGATGTGGACTTCCTGTCCAGTTTGCATCCTCCATAATCTGCATCTGCATAGCCAGTTAGTTCAAAATTATCATCACAAGGGTACCATAAACCGAAGTTTGCAGTTCCCTTGACATATCTAAGGACTTTCTTGGTTGCTTCTAGATGCGATTCCTTTGGATTTGCTTGATACCGAGCACATATTCCAACTGCAAAAGAAATGTTAGGTCGACTTGCAGTAATGTAAAGTAAAGAACCAATAATTCTCCTGTACAGAGTTATGTTGGCAGGTTTTCCTTCAGAATCTGGATCCATCTTGCCATTTGCAATCATTGGAATCTTTAGAGGTCTGCTATCTTGGACACCAAATTTGGTTGTCAGCTCGTTAGCATACTTGGATTGACAGATGAAGATACCATCCGCAGATTGCTTGACCTGCAGACCGAGGAAGAAGTTCATCTCCCCCATCATGGACATTTTGTACTCACACTTCATGAGTTCTTCAAACTTGTCACATAGAAATTTTGACCTAGATCCAAAAATAATGTCATCAACATAAATTTGTACAAGAAGAATATCATCCTTGTACTTAAAGGTAAATAATGTTCTGTCGACTGATCCTCTTTTAAAACCAGAATGCAGTAGGAATGTAGACAACGTTTCATACCAAGCTCTGGGAGCTTGTTTCAAACCATATACTGCTTTGTGCAGTTTGTAAACTTTCTCTGGACCTATTTCCTCGAAACCTGGAGGTTGTTCAACGTAAACTTCTTCTCCTAGGATTCCGTTGAGGAAAGCACTCTTCACGTCCATTTGATAGACTTTGAATCTCTGATGAGCTGTATATGCTAGAAACAATCTTATTGCTTCTAATCTTGCTACTGGTGCGTAGGTCTCATCATAGTTTATTCCTTCTTGTTGACAGTAACCTTTGGCAACTAATCTTGCCTTATTTCTGATTACTTCAGCATTCTCATCTTTCTTGTTTCTGAACACCCATTTTACATCAATCACTCCTTGATGTGTAGGGACCATACTTCATTTCTTTTAAACTCATTGAGTTCATCTTGCATAGCTGTAACCCAGTCGTGGTCGGCAAGAGCTTCTTCAACAGTTTTGGGTTCAGAGTAGGATAGATAACAGCTTAGTAGACAGCTTTCACCTATCTGTCTCTTTGTCTTCACACCTGCTCTTGGATTCCCAACAATGAGATCTTCAGGATGAGCATCAACCCATCTCCTTTGTCGAGAGATTTCTTCTTCTGTGAGAGTTGGTTCAGGGTCTGGTATGGGAACTTCAAACTCAGGTAGAGGTTGAGGAGTGAAGGGGTCAAGCTGTTCAAACTGTTCAGCGAGCTGATCCATTGACAGTTCTGCATTGACTTCAGGTTCTGTTGAAGTTTCTGGATTAGTTGAAGAGGAGCTGGTTGGAGGAGCTTCGGTTCCCCCTTGGTTTGTTCCCCCTAGCTGAATGGGTGGAATTTGTGAATTTAGACCTTGCACAGGCTGAGCTTCTTCTTCTTCCAAGTCGGTTGGACTCCATATTAGTATTTCATTTCGAAACTGCGTGTTGGAGCCTGTTTGATTTTGACTTGTACCTGTACTTTCATCAGGTTGGGTCTCCCTGTACTCACAAATAGATTCATCAAAAACAACATGTGGGGTTACTTCCACAATATGAGTTTTCTTGTTAAAAACTCTGAAAGCTTTGCTGATCTCTGAATATCCTAAAAATATTCCTGGATCTGCTTTGCTATCAAACGTTTTCAACTGTGATTTCCCATTATGAATGTAACACACACAGCCAAAAGATTTAAGATATTTAAATCGAGGTTTCTTATCCTTCCACAGCTCATATGGAGTCTTTCCATGTCTTGTATAAATGACTGATCTGTTCTGAGTGTAGCAAGCTGTGTTGATTGCTTCCGCCCAGAACTTCTTGGGAAGATTGGTTTCATTCAGCATCGTGCGAGCTGCTTCCTTTAGTGATCTGTTGCGTCGTTCAACAACACCATTCTGTTGAGGTGTGCGAGCTGCTGAAGTTTGATGAGTAATTCCACTTTTGGTGCAGTATGATTCAATCATATGATTAAGAAATTCTGTTCCGCGATCGGATCGGATTGAGATCACACTTTTGTTCTTCAATTTTGACAGTTTGGTGAGCAGCGCAGGTAGCTCCACTAGTGTCTCCTTCTTTTTATGTAAGAAAATAACCCAAGTATATCGTGAGTAATCATCAACAATAACGAGAGTATACTTTTTACCATTAATGCTTCTAGGAGTCACTGGACCGAATAGATCCAAGTGGAGTAGTTCCAAGATTCTACTTGTGTTGTGAGCTGCAATGCTTGGAAATGATGATTTGGTCTGCTTTCCAGCTTGACAGGCTTCACAAACATGATCTTTGTAGTAGACTTGATCTGGAAGATCATCTGCGAGCTTCTTGCGAGCGAGCTTATTGATGGCTTTGAAGTTCAAGTGACACAGTCTCTTGTGCCATAACCAGCTTACTTCAGGTGCAGATTTGGTGACCAGACAGGTTTCTTTTTCATCTGACCATTGTACTATGTACAAGTTATCCTGCAAAATACCGGTAAGAAGAATTTCTTCTCCTTCCTTGTTCTTTATAGCACACTTGTTAGCAGAAAACTCTACTCTTTTTCCGTTTGAGCAGAACTGGCTTACAGAAAAGAGATTATGATTTAAACCTTCAACATAGGTGACATTTGATATTGTTGTTTTACCAACAATTAGATTACCGTAGCCTCTTGTTTTCCCTTTAGAGTCTCCTCCAAAAGCAACTAGAGGTCCATCACATTCAATGAAGTTTGTAAGCAAGCTTTTGTCGCAGGTCATATGCTTTGTGCATCCACTGTCGATGATCCAGATCGCCCCGCGAGCTGCTCGCTTCCTCCTTTGAGTTTTCCCATCCTGCAATTAGACAGTTTTAGCAACCCATATGAATTTGGGTGCTTTGTTAGCAGGTTGAGATTTGGCAGCTTGGTTTCCAAGCTTCATCTTTTGTAAACTCCTGTTGACTCGTGGCTTGGTCCGTTGCACATTTGAGTAGGTTCCATTTGAGTATGCAGTTTGCAGTTGGTAATGAGCAGGTTGATAAAGATCATTTCGATAGCACTGCTCCATGTAACCACATCTGCATAGATCATTTACAAATCCACTTCCATGTGGAAATCGATATTGTACACTTGACAGTTCAGGATATTGGTACCAATGATGGTTGTACCAGTAACCTTCATAGTCAGGTCTCTGTTGGTTTGGCCACTGCTCATAGTAGTTTTGTTGAGGTCGAGCAGTTTTCGGTTGAGAAACTGCTTTTCCTTTGTTAGAAGTTTGCACTTTTCTTTGAGTAGGTTGGCTTCCTTTTTGATAAGCAGGTTGACCATGCAGTTTCCTAGGTCGCACAACCTTTTGCTGTTCTACTGGCGGTCTCAGCTGCTGTTTCCTGATGGGTTTTCCATACTCTTTTATCAGGATTGCTTGAGGTTGTCGGGCTGGATTCTTTAATTTTATTTGTTTATCTGGCAGAGTGTGATGAGCTTTGCCTTCAGCCAATCCCTTTTCTTTTACAAACAGGACCTTATCTTTCTCCATGACTCCGCTGGTTTGACCATGGAATCCGACACCAAACTTTATCTGAGCAGGTCTCTGGGCAGCTTGCAAGACTTCAAGCTTTTCGCCATTTTTGTTCATTCTCATTAGGACTTGTTGAAGCTTGAGCTCTTTCTGCAACAAGCTTTTCATGCTCATTTGAGAGATCTGTGAGTTGACCATTCAGTTTGATTATCTCACTGTCCCTCTTGATAAGCATTTCCTTAAGGTTTTCTTCCCTTAAGACTGATTTACCCATTTGGACTTTTAGGGTTTCAATCTCCTCTTTTACATCATCATATGGAGTGAGGCTTCCATCTAAGGCAGCTTTGAGCTTCAAGTTTTCACCCTCCAGCTTGGATCCTTCTATGACTACTTGTTTGAACTTTTTTGAGAGCTTCTTGTAGTCATCAAGCTGTTGTTGAAACTCTTCATACGTTGGCATTTCAGGTATTTCAATACCTGCATGTTCAGGGTTAGCTGAATATGAAGAAGAAGGTTTAGTATCAACCTTGTTTTGGACAAGATCGAGATCCTTTCCCATGAAGCATTCCTCATATTCAAGTTCTTCATCAGCTAATCGACATTCCTCCTCATCCAATTCATCATCGTCATCTTCGTCGGAGGAGGTTGAGTCTGATAATGTGGTAACATGCTTTGGCTTCTTCCTCAGCTGCGATCATGGCATTGCGCTGCTCCTTTAGCTTTTGATCTCTTTTTGCACGGAGCTCTTCGCGTTCAGCCTTTGATAAGTCTGGGCAGTCTGACTTATAGTGATCTGGTCTGCCACATTCAAAACAACCACCCGTGGGAGTGTTAGAGGAATTGAATTTAGAGGATTTTGATATACCTTCACCTTTCTTGTCGGAAGAAGAGGTGGTTTGATTTCTCTTGAAATCTTTGTGATATTTGCGGAATTTGTTGAAGCGTTTTTCAAGATTTTCATTCCTTCTAGCCATAAGTGCATAGTCCTTCAACAATTTTTCCATTTTAGAGCATAAATCTTTTGGGATTGATCTTTCTTCTGTAATTGATGCAGCTTTGAATGCAGCATCTTTTTCTTTCTTTTCGGGCTCAGTCTTTTTGCTTGAAGACGTTTGTTGTGACCCGTGCAATCTGATCATTTCAAACTCATTCCCGATGAGCAGATCAAACAGTTGCTCAGTTGACAGGTTGCTGATGTCCGACCTGCCGCGGTACATGGCACTGTACACATGCCAGCTTGCTGGAAGAGATTGGATTACTTTGAGATTGAGTTCGCGCTGAGTGTATTTATCTTTCTTGAGAGCCGCGATCTCCAAGGTAATCATTGTGAATCTGTTCTTGAGCTGGTCAATGGTCTCCATTGGCTGCATTTTGAATTCTTCGAATTTACTGCATGCCACTGACAGCTTATTTTCCAGCAACTCTGTTGATCCAAGACTTATTGCTTTTAAGATGTCCCACATCTCCTTGGCAGTTCCAAGATTTCTTATCTTGGCCAGGTGGACGCCCTTAACTGTGCTTGAGATTAATCCTTTAGCGAAGCTGTCAAGTCCAGCTTCCTTTCTTTCCTCAGTTGTGTATTTTCTGGGATCTTTAATCTTTGGCACATACGTTGCTTCAGAAGCTTTATCTCCTGATACATCAGTTTCGTAGGGTTCGAGGATGGGTGTGGGACCATTCTCGATGACGTCCCACATTAGCACATGATGAGCTTGGAGGCACATCTTTATTCGAAAACTCCAGTCTTCATAACCCTGTATAGAAAAGTCTTCACAGACACGGAGAAGTGAAGCTTCCATATTGACAGTTTATATATGCGCAGTTTGCAGACACAGAGATCTAGTTCAATTTGACACTTAAGCACAAAAAGCTTCTAGTATACAGAAGTAGTGGTCAAAAGAACCACCGCTCTGATACCACTTGTAGGTCCCGATAAATAGATATTGGTGTATGGGGGGGGGGGGAATACACCAATTAGCCAACAGTTTAGACTTTTCAAAACAATTTGATCTTACTGAGTCGTCACTTCAGTTAATCAGAGCAGTTTAGTTTTTCCAGCTCAAACAGTGAACTGCTGAGCTTGCAAAACTAACCTGCGTGCGGAAGTTTGGTGGAAAGGGTGGTTGACAGTTTTCAAAGCAGTTTTCAAAGAAAACTTTTAGTTCAAATAAGTGTTCATGCAAACTGTGAAAGTGACTAACAGTTTTCAAAGTAAGACAGTGCACATGCAAGACAGGTTACAATCGTGCAGGTTGTGAGCATGCAAACTGTGTGAAAACAGATGATAAGAACAGAGAAACACAAGGAGTTTTTATCGTGGTTCGGAGTAAACAGCTCCTACGTCCACGCCAGATCCCGTCAAATCTGTAATCCCTTAACTTGAGATTTTTCGCTCCTTTTAACACTGGTGGAGGTTCCAGTCCAAATTCAAGTCTCTCTTTAGACTGAATCTAGCACGAATCTTGAGTCGTGTCTCTTCTAAATTTACATACAAACTTACATACAATCTTACTAATGCTAAACAACTAGCACTAATAATTAAACTGGAAAGCTGTGAAAAGCTATCACCGTTTGGAATACAACTCTATCAACTACACTGAATATCAACAGTGATGGTAGTGAGAGTGTGGATTGTGTTCTAGTAAGACAGATTCTAGAAAGAATAGAAATCTACAAAGATCAACACTTGGGAAAGCTCTAGTAATTTCGAGTGTTGATTGTGTGAATATTTAGCTTGAGATTTTCTGCATCGTTTCAGCTTGTAATTTGAGTTTCCCGTACTTTCTTTCTTGAATGTCTTGAGGTATTTATAGAGAAGCATTTGTAATAGAGTCGTTGTGTGTGTCAGTATGTGCAGAACCGTACACTGACACAATTATGGACGTTGAGTTGAGGACAGGTTCCTCAGCCACAACTCAGGTTGGACTTTGCAGGTCACGCTTCCTATACCTCGAACTGTCTTCAGTCTTCTGTAATCTTCGCAAGAAATCTTCGAGTTTGGTTGGAGCAGATTACATAGACAGATTATATAAAGGAACAGTTATGACAGGTTTGAGTAAAATAGGTACAAGGTTGCACTACCAACCTTGACCTTTACATAGCAACCTGTTCGGATTAAGCTCGACTGATTCAAACACGGAGACCAGCCTGTTCTAATTAAAGTCTATTGTCTAAGTGTGGTTTCTAATAGCATTATCAAAACTTAGTTCAAAGAGAGAAAAGGTTCCCAACAGTATTTAATCAAGTGAACCGAAAAACATAGTATAGCTTGGAAATAAAAATAACTAACACAAAGTTAATGTCATATTCTTTGAAGCATAATCATATTGTAAAACCTTAAAGACAATATAAATGCAACCCCCGACTCCTTAAGATTTTATATGCAAGCCACGTAGGGTGGACGTTTACATATAATCTCTTTAAGTAGGTTTTTACGCCTTTAATTTCATTATCCAATCAGCCTTCACCTTATGATTGATGAAATTAACAGTCGGTCACTCCTAGCCATGTAAATTAAATTAATTACTTTTCCGTCGGGAAATAATTAATTAATTTACATCTAAGTGAAATACCATAATTTAATATTCCGAAAAATACCATTTTATAAGAATAACCCTACCGTAGGGAGGTGATATCGATATAAAACTATTTTTCAATATTATCCATCGAAATTTCAAAATAATGAAATTAATTAACACCTCCGAAGGGATATGCCCGGATCAATGAGCGAATGTTATTTAATCCATATTTTGAAATTCCAATTCTTTTTAGGAAGTTTAAACCAATGAAATCCATAATTAGCACCTCCGTAGGGATACGCCCAGATCAGTGAGCAAATGCTAATTAATTCATTTTTAAACCAATTATGGAGGCTAGATTAATTTAGAATTTTCGAAAAATACAAAATTAATCGAAAATTTAAAATTAATATAATACCACTTAGTCATTTTAAACCAAGGTTTTATTTCATTTTTCAAGCATAACATGTAATTAAAAATCACGAATAATTAAAAAACATGCTATCCACAAAACATCGAATAAACAAGCACAAGATAATTAATTAAAAATAATTATCCAATTATCATGGCCTTTAGTTTCTTCGAACGAGCTTGAAAAATATTTGAGTGGATCGTTGGGCCGAGAAATTAGGCCAAGAAACGGGCCTAGGGTTCAGCCCTTTAAGGTTTTAGAAACCCTAACCTTCGCCGAAACCCTAGCCATCAATTCAGCTGTCGCCGCCTCTCTAGCCGCCATCACCGCCTCTGCATCTTCACATAAGGTCGAGGAAACCCGCCGGAGATCTCCCACTGTTCAACTCGATTTATTAGGGTGCGGAAAAACCCTAATTTCCAAATCAGACATGGTGGTTGGATAGGATTAATTTTATCCAAGATGAGATCAAATCACTTAAAGATAGAAACATATCCCTTTAAATAT